>JASEVX010000001.1:212060628-212157835 GCA_031761405.1 Serripes groenlandicus | reverse complement strand
GGGAAAGAAGTATTTGAACATTAGCAATTTCGCTTTATTTGGCGATTTTCAAAAAAATGAAAATCAGTCATTGATTAGTATAGATTTTCAAATCTATTTATAACGTTAAAGCGTTTAACCGCCCTTTCCCACATACAACACAGGCGACTTCGAAAACATTTGGTAAACAAATGAAAACTTCTATAAAAGAAAGTAAAGTATACTCATTTAATATAGCTGAAAACATTGTAGAAAAAAGAGTTATTTGCTCACTATTTCTCCTTTTGTAATAATGTTTTCAAAAGTTGTCTGCTTCAGGGTCGTCAGAAAGCGTATGTATGCGAAAAAAAGTTAAAATCTGCACGGTATATAGAAAAGTCTAAAACAAATACCCGCAACATTATCAAAGTAGGCGAAGTCCGTTTTTATTATTTCCAAGTTTAGGTAGTGTTGTGTTTATAATCGTGTCATAATTTTAATTTACAACAATACAACTTTCATGTTCTGTGAATTGATTATATTCGACGAATTGAAAGTCAGCCAGTCTTACTTCTTTCTGAATTTAGTAGCGTTAAAAGTAACCAGTGGGTCGAAAACCGTTCAAGAGGAAAATAATAAGCTTATAAATGGTGTAATTATAACTCTGTTTTGTTAACCCTTGCCCTGCCAAAAGCAATAAAAGGCTTTTTCAAATATGTCGATTCAGGTGAAACAGCTCATGAAAAGCTGTCTCTCCTGTAATCTGCATTGTTTGTCACTAAACATTAATTTTCTTCCATATTTCCTGTTTGACGAAAAATGGAGTGGTCCAATTTTCAACATGGAAGAGTCGACTTTGTGATATTCGGCTGTGGGAGAGTTAAGAGTTGAGAATGAAGGTAACTCTATACATACAGTTCTAATATAATTTGGAGGCAGTCCAGATTCGGATATTAGCAACGACAGTGAAACTTGTGTACATAATACTTGAAAAGGTAAGGTTTTTTTAATCATTATTATTGTCATACATATATCTATCTCTTTGTTTTTTTTGTCTCTGCCAGTTTGTCTGTCTCTGTCTGGGACTGTTTATATGTCGCTCTCTTCTTCACGCCTTTCTCTGTCCCCCCTCTACCTGCCCCCCCTCTCTTCCTAATTCTCCTTTCTCATTATCTCTCTATGTGTGTCTCTCTGTATTTCTCTCTGTTTCTGTTTCTCTCTCTCGCGCACTCTCTTTCCTTCTCATGTTCTCTCCCTCTCTGTATCTCTGTCTCTCTCAATCTTTGTCTCTGTCTGTCTCTCTGTCTCTCACTCTCTGTGTCTGTGTCTGTGTCTGTCTCTGTCTCTCTCGTTCTCTCTCTCCCTCTCTCTCTCTCTCTCTCTCTCTCTCTGTCCCTGTCTCTTTTCGCTCTCTCTCTCTCTCTCTCTCTCTCTCTCTCTCTCTTCTCTCTCTCCTCTCTCTCTCTCTCTCTCTCTCTCTCTCTCTCTCTCTCTCTCTCTCTCTCTCTCTCTCTCTCTCATTCTCACCACCCACTGAAAGCGAGTTCCCAAGTTGAAGTTGACGAAATTTAGTAGCTTGTCAACGGTTGATAAATCTCTCTACCTACCCTCTCTCTATTCCTATATATATCTCTAACCTTCGCTCGCTCTCTCTCTCTCTCTCTCTCTCTCTCTCATCTCTCTCTCTCTCTCTCTCTCTCTCTCTCTCTCTCTCTCTCTCTCTCTCTCTCTCTCTCTCTCTCTCTCTCTCTCTCTCTCTCTCTCTATATATATATATATATATATATATATATCTATCTATCTCTCTGTGTCTCTCTCCCTCTATCTGTCTGTCTCTATCTATCTGTCTGTCTCTATCTATCTCTGTCTCTGTCTCTCTCTCTCACTCTCTGTGTCTCTGTCTCTCTCTCTCTCTCTGTCTCTCTCTGTCTCTCTGTCTCTCTGTCTCTCTCTCTCTCTCTCTCTCTCTCTCTCTCTCTCATTCTCACCACCCACTGAAAGCGAGTTCCCAAAGTTGAAGTTGACGAAAATTTAGTAGCTTGTCAACGATTGATAAATCATTTTCATCATGACGAGCAAAACGTAATGCCTACTTATCTGTAACCCTGTTTTCATTTCAACAAATATTTTAAAATAGCGTAATGCATTAGCAACCAAAAGATAAGACAGCTATTCTTCGAACTCAAGAATAACGATCAAGAACATAGGAAGAAAACCTTGCACATTGGGTATTGAAAGCAAGTTTAACTACACAAATAATGCCGATAAAGTCACATGCTGATCGGCACAACACATCAACATATGATCCAGGTTGAAATACCCAAAGACAATACGTATAGCAGATAAGGATTTGATTGCAAAACTCGAACGAATGTTTTTTGAACGAAATCACATGAATTTTAAGCAGAGACAATCGTACTTATTTAACCCTTTCAACGCCGAATTGTTTAAAGTAGACTCTTCCATGTTCAAACTCGGACGACTCTATTTTCATGTTATAGGATTTTTGGAATATTTTTATAACTCACAGCCAAACAATGCAGATTTCAGTTGAGACAGTTCGTTACGAGCTGACTCACCTGAATCTGCATTGTTTGCAAAATGCTCAATATTGCCTTTGGCGCTGGAAGAGTAAAACATTTACGAACTCAAAGTCATTGTTACTAGCGGTATTCGTCTTGAATATATGGGTTTAAATAGTCCATGCAGGTAGCCAGTTCTTCGAAAGGAATATTGTGCAGAGTACTGTGAGTTAGAAAGAGCCAGGATACATGGTTAGGTGAACTGAAACAAATGTTGAAACGGGGCTAAATTCAAACCAATTAACACAAGCATTTCTTGCCTTATAAAGGTATATGTTAAATACTGGAATTTAACGCAAAACTTAAGCATATCTTTCACAATATAACAGTCTCAAAACTACACCATGAACCAGGTCAGGCGAAACGAAGGAATTTTTTCAAACTTCAAACAGTGAAGAGCTTGGGTATTTTTAAAGGGGCTGAACTCCTGGTGGAAATCAAACATTTTAAATGTTGAAAGTTCTGCAAATATTGTTAATAGTGACAACAGAGTAAGTAATAAGTAGTTCAAAACATGTATTTTGGCAGTAAATACTGAACAACTGTCAATTGAAAGTCATGAACATGTACACAAGTTGGCTTACTGGGTAAAAATAAAGCATAATTTTAGAATTCGAGGGCTTGGCGTGAAACAGTTGTATCTAAAATTGGTATTTTTTACCAAGGTTAATCACCTCGCCATAAAGTCTTTATAAGAGTTAAATCACTTTTCTTGGTAAACAATGTAAATTTAGGTGCCATTGCTCGTTCTGAGCAATGGCACCTAAATTTGCATTGTTTACAAAAGGGTCAAAATTGCCCCTAAACCAGGGTTTTCAAAATAGGTTTTAAGTTACAACCGTTTCACGCCAAGCCCTCGAGATGTCTATGGTACTGGAAAGTTAAATTATAGCTCTCTTTTGTATCCCTGAAGTATGATTTTAATATTTCAAGACAACTTTTGAACAGTTTATAAACTTGGACTATATTATCTATTGTTTGGAGTTCAGAACCTTTGTAACACAATGAGGGTAGAGGTATAGAGGTTTACACGTGAGATATTAGATCCATTGAGTGTATAACTATATACCGGATATCACGTGTATACGGGCGCCAGCCCTGTAGTATATAAATGTATGTTTTTGTGGAAGCGGGAGAGAGACATGCAGAGATAAAGAGACATGCAGAGATATATAGAGAGAGGTAGGAGAGGCATGGAGTCTGGAGAGAGTCGTTTGACTCTCTCCCGGGTTACCCTTCGAATTATATCTTCACAATTAAGCTTACAAAAAGTACCACTATACGATTTAATTAATTTATTTACCTGTGTTTTCCTCGAGGACAATTTGATGTAGCTGGGCAGAGTGCTACACCTTTAATGGACGGAATATCACCAAAGTATACGCTTCTTGAAAAGCCAAGGCAGTAAGTCCTCATCAATTTCTGACCTCAACACACATATGGCGTTAATACCTTTGTAATTTTTAATTGTCACATATATTGTTTATCGTATTTGCTTAATAAAAGTTCAGACAAGGAGGTAACTATTACAGTTGTGGGCACTAGGTATTACGCCTAATATTAATGAATCGCGTATATCAATTTGCATACAGAGCAGATTGATACGAGCCTTTGAATCCGTATAGTCCCACAAGAGTATTCATGTTCCTATACATGTAATGTACTCATAGGTGCATTCATGTTCATTATACATGTAATGTACTCATAGGTGCATATTTACAATAAACAACTAGCAATGTAGTCCCTTTACTATACGCCGAACCCCGGTAGTTCAGTCTTGGCTGTCAAACCATGGGTTGTGAGTTCGAATCTCAGCTCGGCCACCTATCTTTCCGACGTTTGACAAAAGTCACTGTGACAAGCGTCATTCGTCTTTCACCAATGGGCAATCTAAAAGTATGTGTGGAATGGCAGCAAGTTGGTTAATCTGCTATCAAACAATTTCAACCACTACACATGTTGATAAGACATTACGGATGAGCAAGAAGGTCTGTATCGATCTTCACTTGTCAAAAATACTCCGAGGATGGTGCTACTAGAGTATTGACCATTATTGTGTATCATAATATTCGTTATCTCAAGGGGAAGATTGATGGCTTGATTAGGGTTCAACGCCGTTTTTCGGACATCAGTATCCCGGCAGTAAGTTCACCTCGCTTTCTTGCACCATTGTTCCCATACAAGCGTCTTTCAAAACAAGTTAAACAACTGGTTGCTTTTACACATATACTGTTAGCCCATTGGTGGAAGACGAATGACGCTTTTCGCATTGACATTTCTCAAACGTCGGATTTATGTTTGTTTATTGATCTGTGGTTCGAACTCAAATACTCTGGATTGACAATCAATGTTACTACCGAAAGAGATACCGGGCCCAGGATATAGTTAAGCTATATCTAAAGTAAGTCTCCAATGATCCTAATGACTGTTTATTAAGCAAACATCATACCAATGACACTTGAGTTATATTAAACTATTTACCCTTTCTACAGAAGTCTTTGAAATTATCTAGACAAACATTTGAAGAATCTCTATAAATGGTAGTCCCTTTAGGCACGTGCCTACACATTTTTTCTCAAAATGCCCCATTCCGTCATAGGGGCATAGATGTATAGAGTAGTTATTCCTGAAACAGAAAATCCACAGGAGGCGAAAAGTGTCTATCCGGGTAGGCCTGTGTGGCATGCTTAGGCTGGTCCGGGTCAATACTTTACGCAGAGTCCACAATGTTGACTTTCTCACGAGACGGGCTACACATTGATTATTGCAAGCTACGCCCCTGGTAGTATATAATTTTAATGTATAGTTGACACACACTGTGTTGTAACTGAAATTGTTATTTTGATTACCAAGGTTAAGCCCCTCGCCATAATGTCTTTATAAGCGTTAAATAATTTCTCTTGGTAAACAATGGAAATGTAGGTGCCATTACTCGTTCTGAGCAATGTCACCTAAATTCGCATTGTTTACAAGGGGGTTAAAATTGCCTCTAAACCAGGGTTTTCAAAATAGGCGTTTAGTTACAACCATTTCATGCCAAGCCCTCGATATGTTGAAAATTGCTTAAAAATAACGAGCAAAGAACTTATGAGCCCGTCCGTGGGAAAAGGTAGACGTTTGGTATTTCTGAATAGTGCAGGTTCAGACCAGCCTGAGCATTATCTCAGTCATATACAAATTTACACGAGATGACATATGTTTCTAAAACGCTTATGCAGGTACATGTTATATTTGAACAGTGTATACATTGATCAGACTGTGCGGATGACCTGGATCTACACTGTTTACGCACACCGTTTCCCATAGTCGGTCTCATATGTTATTAACCCTTTCCCACCTACAGTTACTTTCTAACGCCTCTGTAACGGAGGACGCTTTGATAACATTGTGGCAAATGGAGAAATTGCTCAGAAATGTCCACGTTGCCACACAGCTTTAAATTTAATTGAATAAAAACTGTTTTTCAATTTTAGAAAGGTTTCTTTACTTTTGTCTATATGTTTTCAAAGTCGTATGCTGCAGATTTATTTAAGGGTAATTCAGAAAGATCTATTTGACACGCCTGTCATGTAGAAAAACGATTATATTAAACTCTTACTAAATGTCCAGTTGACTCGCATTCTTCCTATTTTAAGAGTTACTTTTCATTGATGTGACCGATTCGCTTTAAAAAAGTAAGCTTACATACATCGCGCTCGCTCGTATGTATATAGATCCGGTGACTGCCTAATACAGGTCAGCTCAGATTGACATTTGCGCCAGCCAATCGAATTGTCTCCTCACAAAATCGTTAGGTTTAAGACAAGTAAGATAACCCATGTCAAGAAATGAGATAGAGAAGCGGCGATTGTCGACCGTGTTTCAATTATAGAGCGTTGGTACGTTGAATGAAATTACTCATGAGTATTTAAGTGTATAGGGTCACGTCGAGATGACCTTGTATGCGGTGTAGTCAGATCCAATAAGCGTACAGCGTACTTTGGTCTGACTTTAATGAGATTGGGTTATACATTTAAACATTATTTCAATTATATCACGGCGTTAACAAAGTATATATACTATCTATGGGGATCTGAAAGGTTCCCAGAGTTACAGTATATAACTTGAAGCATATAATAAAAAGAAAAGCGCCTCATTCAAACGTCTTAATTACCCTTTGTTAAGTTTAAAACAAGTAAGGTAACCCATGTCAAGAAATGAGTTAGAGAAGCGGTGATTGTCGACCGTGTTCCAATAATAGACCGTTGGTTCGTTGACTGAAAAGACCGAGCAATTGCTCATGAATAAATCCAATAAACGTACAGCGAAGTATTTTAGGTCTGATTTTAATGTAAATGTGGGTTGGTGTTCATGTATATATATAACGAGACTGGATACACGAGCATTCATGAATATACCTAATCCTCCTTATTCGAGAACAGTGGTCGGAATAATGTATTTATGCTTCATTAGCCTACCTTTTATGCGTTGTAGTCAGATTCAATGTAAGTACAGCGAAGTAGTTAGGTCTGATTGTAGATCAGAAAAGAAAGTTGGCCAAGCCGGGATTCGAACTCACCACCCCTGGATTGACAGCCCGCGTCGCTACCGACTGTCCTTATTCGAGAACAGTGGTCGGAATAATGTATTTATGCTTCGTTAGCGACCTTTTATGCGGTGTAGTCAGATCCAATGTAAGTACAGCGAAGTAGTTAGGTCTGATTTGAATGAGATTGTGGGTTATTAGTGTACATGTTTATATACCGTAACTTGTTATACGAACATTTACGAACGTTCCAAATCCACCTATTAACCCTTTCCCCTCATACGACAATTCTGCAGCAGACGACTTTGAACGTATTTTGTCAAAACATAGAAAATCTCCATAATTGAATGGATAACCTATGACTAAAAGTGGAAAACATTGTGGCAAAAGGAGAAATTGCACGTTCTGTGCAATTTCTTCTTTTGTCACTATGTTTTCAAAAAGCCGTCTGCTGCAGAGGCGTCAGAAAGCGTCTATATAAGGGGAAAGGTTTAAGAGTGAAGTAAATGATGTTTTTATGAGTCCTCGGTCAATTAATTTCAACAATACCGACATTGAAATAGAAAATAATTTTTTTTTTTTTTTTTTTTTTTTTTATGAAATATCTTTTTTATTTAATACAGATGTGGCAAAGACCATCCCCACAGCCGTCTTCCGACACCGCCTTGCGGAGTACGTTCGCCACAACTTACCGGAAATCCTACAAGGACGTAGACACTATCCATAATTCGCCGTACTATACAGACCGGGTGAACTATTCGGTGACGCCTCAAGATCTCACATACGAACGGGAATCGTATCCATATCAGGAAGAACACAGACGGGTAAGCAGACGACTTTGAACATATTTTGTCAAAAAGTGGAAAATCTCTATAATTGAATGGATAACCTATGACTAAAAGTGGAAAACATTGTGACGAAAGGAGAAATTACTCGTTTTGAGCAATTTCTTCTTTTGTCATTATGTTTTCAAAAAGTCGTCTGCTGCAGAGGCGTCAGGAAGCGTCTATATGAGGAAAAGGGTTAATTAAGATAAAATGGTAGTAATGGAATTCTCCATGGCGCTCAGAAATGTTGATAAAACCTCGTGATGAAACTTAAAAAATGTTGAAAGTGATGCAAAACACAACTCATACACCCTTAACGACTTAACCGTTTAAACAGGAAAATAAATTCATTCCTTCCCGACCTAACTTGACGTACTCTGTTTAAAAGGTTAACTTTTGAAATATACTTGGTTTTCGCGAACTATTCTATTTGTATCGGTGACTATTATGTTACTTCCATTATTTCAAAACCACCCTAGATGCCACCGAGGTATGAAGAGCCCAGAGAGGAACCACCCAAGAAACGTTACTATGACTACAACCAGGAGTTTTACAACGGACCCTCCGAAGGCAGGGGTCAGGTAGACCGACAAACTAGGCCTTATGGCAGTGAATACGTGAGGCGGCAATACAACGAAGTGTTGGCAAGACCGGAAGAGAGACAAATGGAAGAAGAATCATCTGTCGGCAGAAACGCTTGTGTCGCTTGTCGGGGTCCAGAGATGGTAAGTGTATTGATTGATGGAATGATTTTTATTTTCAGTCATATCACGGGGACAAGTTGACCTACCTAAACATGTGTTGCCTGGCTTCTTCACACCAGTACTCCACACAATACTTTCTTACCAAACTGTAGGCGGTAACACATACACTGTTAGCCCATTGGTGAAAGACGAACGACGCTTGTCTCGTTGATCTTTATCAGTTTAGTTTAAACATCTTTTATTACCAAAATAACATATAGTATTTACAAACATACATATTTGTACATAGTTTAATATTTATATAAAGGCAAAATGGTCTGGCCACAAGTTCTCTCAACTTAGGAAAGGCCATTCCCTAATCATTTACATTACTCATTTGTAATGTCTTCTATATTACAATAATTGTATATGTTTTAGCTATTTTGTTTTTGAAAACATATATTCCGTTCCAGTTTTGAATTTTTTTACACGAAAATGCTCAAAATAATTTATTGGTAAGTAAATGAAAAAGAAAAAAGAAACAAAAACAAGAAAAACAACAAAGACTATTTGATCTTTATCAAACGTTGGAAAGAAAGTAAGCGGAGCTTGGTTTCGAACAACATTCAACCCCTGTATTGACATCCCGCTACGTTTACTGAGTTAGCTACTACCGGGGGACTAATACGGTAATAGTTGTGTCGGAGGCTAACCAGTACATTTGAGCCGCGTCTAACGACCTCGTAGTCTTAATGACATTCCGCTTTTGGTATCATTTAACCCTTTTCCCTCATACGACAATTCTGCAGCAGACGACTTTGAACATATTTTGTCAAAAAAATGAAAAAATCTCTATAGTTGAATGGATAACCTATGACTTAAAAGTGGAAAAACATTGTGTCAAAAGGAGAAATTGCACGTTTTGTGCAATTTCTTCTTTTGTCACTATGTTTTCAAAAAAGAAATATAGCAAAGAAGTAGTGGGGCTATACCTCAATTGTTTTGTGCGAATGTACATGTATGTTTAATACCATATATGCGAACGGTGAAGACAGGGGTGAGACTGTGCTCACCCGAGTCTTTTATGTACGAAGAGGCACCGGTCTCCCAAATTGCTAGATGCGGCTCATTTGACTAAGCCAATAAAACAAAGGGGGAACAAACACAATACCTCTCTATAGTCTCTCTATTTTACGGTGGCACTAAGGTGACATCCGCAATACTTTATTTATATTGTGGCCACAACTTAGTAACTTGTGGTCACAATTTACTAAGTTGTGGCCACAAGTTACTAAGTTGTTTAGCCAATCAAAACAGCCGTTTCATCTTTGCTGCGTTATGGTAATAACACGGTACTAAGTAGAGTAAGTGTATGTTTATATGTATGAGTATACTAACTGGTGTGTGTATATGTACAAGTATAACAACTGGTGTATGTATATGTACGAGTAAACAAATGGTGTCTGAATATGAACGAGTATACTAACTGGTTTGTGTACCTATATACGAGTATACTAACTGGTATGTGTATATGTACGAGTATACTGACTGGTATGTCTAACTGTAAAAGTATACTAACTGGTGTAAGTGTGTGTTAACTCCATACATATACACATACCAGTAAGTATACTCGTACCTATACACATACCAGTTATGTACGAGTATTCTTACTGGTATGTGTATATGTACGAGTATACTAACTGGTTTGTGTACCTATACGAGTATACTAACTGGTATGTGTATATGTACGAGTATACTAACTGGTATGTCTAACTGTAAAAGTATACTAACTTGTGTAAGTGTGTGTAAACTTCGTACATATACACATACCAGTAAGTATACTCGTATCTATACACATACCCGTTATGTACGAGTATTCTTACTGGTATGTGTATATGTACGAGTATACTAACTGGTGGAAGTGAGTGTGAGTGTGTATCTGTATGAATATACTTATTGGTGTGTTTATATGTACGAATATACTTACTGGTGTGTATAAATGTACGAGTATACTAACTGGTGTGTATATATGTACGAGTATACTAACTGGTATGTGTATATTTACGAGTATACTAACTGGTGTAGTGTGTGTGTACCTGCACGAGTATATTCTTACGGGGGTGTATATATTTACGAGTAAACACACTTGTGTTTGTATATGTACTAGTATATTAACTGGTGTGTGTATCTGTACGAGTATACTTACTGGTATACATACACCAGTTATAAGTAGTGTACATATACACACACCAGTTAGTATACTCATACAAATAAACATACACTTACTATACTTAGTACTGTGTTATTACCATAAAGCAGCAAAGATGAAACGGCTGTTTTGATTGGCTAAACTAAGTTGTGGCCACAATTTAGTAAATTGTGGCCACAACGTTTTATCTTGTGGCCACAACTTTTTATCTTGTGGCCACAAGTTACTAAATTGTGGCCACAATATAAATAAAGTGTTGCGGATGTCACCTCAGTGCCACCGTACTATTTTGTCCATATGCTATAATAATAATGACCGTAAAGATTTCATATGAAAAAAATTGGGGAATCCCACCCAGGACCGTGTTACTATAAATAGCCTGTATATGGTTCATATAGTATAATAATAATACTGAGATGCTATTTATAATAACACCGAATTCCCCGAATGTTCTCATACGATTGATTACATTAAGGTCATTATTATTTCAGCATAAGATCATAACGAGATATTTGTAGTATCTTCACGAGGTATTATGGGTTTTTATTCCAGTTGTTCTCAAATGAAAATGTGGACGCCTCTGGTTGTACACATTAAATCCGGATACTGTAACTGTTCAGTACCAAATGTCTTTATTTCTAAAGCAAGTTCTAAAATACACGAATCTTCTTGGTTGTACGCATACATAGTGTGATACATGCTTATTTCATTTACAGTACATTCTAAAGTGCACGTATTTCTTGGGTTTTATACATAAATAGTGTGATATTATAATACCTCTATTATCTTCTTTCTTTGTGTACACATACATGTACATACTGTGATAACTGCACAATACACAATGACTATGTCTTAACAGCAAGTTCTTAAGTGCACGAATCTCCTTAATTGTACACATTAATATTGTGACAATTGTACAATACGCTATGCGCATATATTTTACAGCAAGTTCTAAAGTGCACGAATCTTCAATGTTTTATATATAAATAGTATGATTCTGTAACTGTACAATACGCAATGTCTATATTTTACAGCACATTTTAAAGTGCACGAATCTCCTTGGTTGTACACACCTAATTGTTACAACTGTACAACACGCAATGTCTATATTTTTACACACACAAATATATGCATCTATGTATATATCGTGATAATTGTGCAATACGCAATGCTTATATTTTTACAGCAAATTCTAAAGTACACGAATCGCCTTGGTTGTATGTTTACACATACACACTGTGATAACTTTATAATACACAATGTCTATTTATTACAGCAAATTCTAAAGTGCACGAATCGCCTTGATTGTACACATAAATACTGTGATAACTTTATAATACACGATGTCTATTTATTGCAGCAAATTCTAAAGTGCACGAATGTACTTGGTTGTACACATAAATACTGTGATAACTGTATAAGAAACCTGCACGCCACTGATGGCCCTTTCCGGGACAGAACAGCTTTATATTATTACTGTGGAATCTGTAGAAACAGTAGAACACCTGCTCCGAAAATCGTCAGGTTCGATCCTTATGGACGTAGAATTGTAAGTATGCTTTTGTTGTTAAGAAAAAATCTGAATAGAAGTTATGCATGGATATATGGTTTATTTACGTGTTTTTTTTTCATCAAATCAATTTGTGATATGGTTTTATAAAACAATAAACGTAACGGAATAAATTAATCATGGTTTTTATTTCATAAACATCAAAATAATATCGATCCCAGGGCATGCCGAAGATTTTAAAAATGGTAATAATGGGTTCCACACAATCAGAAGAGGAAATATTTCATTAGTAGTCCAAAACTTTGTGTGGTATTCCATTTTATCTTACAGAAACGGTGTTAGGGGTTTCTAAGTTTAAGGATGTAAATTGTATGGTAGTTTTGGATTACAATTAACTAACATACAACATTATGTACTCTGAATCTAAACATACCCATTTAATGAATATTGTAATGACCAAATCTGACTACAGCAATTTATTCGTATTTGCGATTAATTTCAATACCTACTATGAATGCATTTTTGCGTGACAAATATCTGTTTTAATATTTCAGTTTTAGTTTTCTAGATTTAATTCACATGTTTTTGGTGAGTGTCACTTAACCCTCATAAACGGTTATATTCACGTAGTACATGTATACATGTATATATTGGAAACAGAGCTAAACTTAGTTTTTGTTGATGAATAGCTGAACACCGTATGATAGCACATAAGAGTCACGTCTAAAACTGGTGGCGATTACGAAAAGTTTACATATTTTAACTCTTTCCCTCACATATACAATTAGCACTAGGCGACTTTGAAATCAGGCTAAAATATGAAAATCGCTATAAATTATATATTGAGTGATTGTTTGGTGTTTTACACCGCTTTCAAAAGATTTTCAGATAAAAGAAAGTTAAGTTGTCAAATAGTGTTGAAAATATTGCGGCAAAAGAAGAAATTGTTCATTTCAAAAGTCGTCTCCTGCAGAGGCGTCAACATGTGTCGGTATATGATAAGAAATCTTGAAAGCTTGTGTCGGTATATGATAAGAAATCTTGAAAGCTTGTGTCGGTATATGGGAAAGGGTTAACAGTCGTGTTTTAGTGGTAGCCACCCTTCGTGTTCTAACAACTTGTATGACTAGATTTCGAAAAGAGAAGATCCATATCAGTCTTCGCCGATGTACAAGCTTATCAAGATCTTCACTGGTCGTAAAATCCGACAGAAACGTCGGGTGTTTGTGGGGCGTGGCTCATTTTCGAACACACGAGCTGTCCGATCAATATTTGATATGTGTTTCAGTTATTTATTGAGAAATACATATGAGCCGTTCCAAGAGAAAACCAACATTGTGGACTCTGCCTATTTAAGTATCGACCCGGATCAGCCTAAGCATGCTGCACAAGCTGACCCGGAGAGACATTTGTCCCCTCCTGTGGATTTTCTGTTTCAAGAATAATTACTCTATACCTTTATCCCCCTGAGCCGGAATGTGTCGGTCCGGACTGCGCACGCTGATTCTCGTCGATACATTCCGCAAAGTCCATAATGTTAGTTTTCTCGTGGAACCGCTCATATAATAGTCGGTTATAACCTGATAAACCACTGCGTTTATCAATTGTCAATAGTCATTGTTTCTCTGACTTTATCCAGTCTATGCATGTACTCAATTTACTGTAAAAGCACGAAACATGTAAATCAAATATGTTATATATATTTATATTAAACTATTTTTGTGGTTTTAATGACAAATCTGCAGCAGCAGACGATTTGAAAACAATATACCAGGAACATAGAAAATGTCTCTAAATGATTTCGTCTGTTGCAAACGTATTGATCTGTGACTCTATGTGAGAAAGTGTTAAATTTGTAAATTTTGAAAACGCATGAACACATGAATTCATCTGCACCTGTCAGATGCTTGTACACGATATAGTGTACATCATCAAATGGGCATATACAAGCTAAACAAGCATATGCTCGATCAGAGCATTTGGTCTCTATAATTATATAACATAAATCATCAATTAATATGTTAACGAAGTGCAGGAGGGCTTACGTTTGGTATTTAATATGAAATGTTAGTGTAGTAAATAGGAACATTTATTTTAATATTTGGTGCAGACCAATCGCCCAAGCAGTCGTTAATTCATATGTGAGTAGCTCGTATACAAATGATTGACTTGATTGCCTATTGGTGTGACTAGACTGGTCTCCTGTTGTAACACACGCGTCGATACAAACGGGTACCATAAGAATACTTCCAAAAATAAACTTCGGAAATAATGAATTAATGTCTCTATTTTAATAATTTACTTAAAATGACGGTGGTGACATTTTGGTTCGATTCCATTCCGAATGTTTGTGGTTCATCACAAAACCGAAAACCAAATCGCAACACATCATATAGTAAATAAGTACGTCTTGCATAAGTCTGGTACCCAAAGTACTATAGAGTAAGTTAGTAAATATTCAATTGGTTTTCGTAAACTCTATGCATGGTATTTGGAATCAATTAATATAATGAAGCAACTTACCTACTTCGATTGCAAACCTTTATAAACACGCACACATTTTGTATCAGTAACTATATCTTGCTCCTCCATGTCAAATGGCGCCGCCATTATTGGCACATGCCTGATTCGATAATGTGTTGATAGGGGCAGGTAACTCCAGACTTATTACATATTTTATGTTTGTTCATATTCGTTGATGTCATTGGATGTCTAAACAAATAAAAGTTTTCGAAAAATCCCGTTTGTCCTCGATGTGGTCAATATGGCACGAGGGCATATAGCAACACTATTTTTTTTCTACCCTTACCCTTTAAATCAGCCTTGAATCATATTGACGGGTTATATACCTCATATAAATAAACGAGATAGAGAGCGGTGATGGCTGAGTTAGAGCGTTGTTTCTAACTCGCGATTTCATTTAACAAAAGAAACGAGCACGTGCTCATTCGTATTTAAATGTATAGGGTCAATTCAAGCCGAACTGTTATGCGGTGTAGTCAGGACCCTTATACAAACAGCGAAATATAGTCCGATTTTAATGCGATTTAGGTAGGTTCTCACTGAAAAACGTGTACAGCTAAGTCGACAGGGTACCAGTCTAGTGGGGGTGTGGCGTGGTTCCCTGTGTCTTCTAACCACTTACTCTGTTTTCTTCTGAAGTAAAACACATCTATCGCATTTGTGCCTTATCTGGCTGTTAGTTGTCTTATTGCATAGAACGGGTATACATGTGCTCTCACCAGATGCAGATCAAAAACTAGTTTACCCTTTCTCACATACGGATGTTTTCTGACGCCTCTGCAGCCGACAACTTTTGAAACCATTGAAACTTTGTTCATATTGAGTCGTCTGCTGCAGATTTGTTACATATTGGAAAGTGTTAAATGCATCGACAAGACCAAAATTCGCAACACGCGGATCATTTATAATATTCTGATATCACAGCCAATCGTATGATTGCTTGGTATTGAAGATGTTTGAATCAGATTGTTTTACAAAAAAGTACTAAGTTTAAGGACTGACTCGCTGTCAGTCGCTTGTGTCTGGATAAATGGACCAGACGTACTGGTAACTTACCCAGGACACGCCGTTGATGTAACTGAACAATTGTTGAAAGTGGGTTAAAAGACCATACAAACAAAGACAAATATATTGGAACCAAATTGGACGGTTAGAGAGACATTAATCGGTTACCCGATGTGCTACATGTAGTTCTATATCGACAACGATATGTTATTCGTCACTGAAATGAGATGTAGCCTGCGTATGCGCAATCAGTGGCTTCCGTATAATGGCGGTTAACGCATGTGGTTTAGAATTTGGTGGTAATCTATACGAAAATACGTCTTTTTGAATGATATTTCCGAGGTGTCCATGTGGCCATCGAATATATATTTGCTAGTGCTGCTTACTTGCCTAGAACGTGACAATTCGTATTTAACAGACATTTAGAGTGTTTTGAGAAGTGGTACATGTATAATGGCGGAATCAAGTCAAGCGAGCAAAAAAGGTTAACCAGAAACAGAGAATAATTCTTTTAAAGATTCGTCAAAACGGTCTTCATCTACAGGCAAGCCCCGAGCTGATGAACATCAGAGGACGGACACGAGTATTTTACAGTGTCATCAGCAAATGCAAAACAATCAAAAATTGTATGACAATATAGACAATATGTTATACTGTATATTTAGCCCTTTCAAACCTATAACCGCATTGTGACGCATCTGCAGCTTACAGCTTTTGAAAGCATTGTGACAAAAGGAGAATATTCTCATGATGAGCAGAATCTCGAGATCTTCCTCTCCCTCTCTCTCTCTTTGTCTGTCTCAATAATTTGCATTACTGATAGCATAGGATATTTTCACCTGCTTCGACTTATTTCTTCTTATGTCTTCATTTTATACTTCTTCTTGTTTGTGTTAGTGTTAGTTTGTTTCTTTTTTAAAAAATTCTAGATCAATATTTGAAACAGGCTTGTGTCATGGAAAACACGTTTATGTACTAACTTTTTCTATTCATAGTATTTAGAATAAATATGCTAATTCGACTATTCGAATAATTATGAAACTA
Source organism: Serripes groenlandicus (assembly GCA_031761405.1). Classification (NCBI taxonomy): domain Eukaryota; kingdom Metazoa; phylum Mollusca; class Bivalvia; order Cardiida; family Cardiidae; genus Serripes; species Serripes groenlandicus. Next base: position 212,140,969 of record JASEVX010000001.1, on the reverse strand, counting down.
TGGCACTCGACCCCGGCGTCGGCGTCGGCGTCTGCGTTGGTTCTTTTGTTTACAAATACTAATATCTTCTATAACATAAACTATATTTACTTCAAACTTGGCAAACATGTACTTGTTTCTTATGACAATGAAAAAAATACCAAGTATCAAATATTTGACCTTCATTCTGACACAATATACATGTTCTTAGACAAATCAATACCATTTTACTGACAAGCTTTCAAATAGTCGAGCGTGCTGTCATGAGACAGCTCTTGTTTTATATGATATTTCATTTTAAAAAATGATAATGACATTGTTTTTGTGGTTTTAGTTTAAATATATATTAACAAGATGAACCTCTGATCAAAAAAGTATAATATACTATACGCTTGACCGACAAAAACTGTGTTACATTGCTTATTTTGTCGAGGAATTTTACAGTTAATAAATCGTTGATATTTTAGAAATAAGTTTGTCCATGGGAAAAGGTAAAACTTGGAAGCATATACTTCCGCAAGGTCTGATCAAAATATACCATGTTCATATATGGCGTACAATACATCTTGGTTGCTAAGAACTTTGAAGGGAGATAACTGATTTAATTAATTCATCACCAGCATTACGAGTACTTTAACTTTTAAGATGATCTATTCTGAGAGACTTGGTTTTGTTCATATTCATAGATTGCCTTTTCGGTTTCGGCAACCAGTTCTGCAATACGATACATTCGGTCAGTACTGTGTAGTAAGGCGGGGGAGGTGGGAAATAACGAACACGGTTCATTCCAGGGTGATTCGATATGCATCCCGCTCTACGAAAACCAACCTTAGAGCTTTTATTACATGTGTAGAAAAAGATAAATTAGCACATTTATTGTATGTGATTTGAATGTAAACGGTATGCTAGAGGCTGACTTCTATAATTCGTTTTTGAATTGTAAACGCCGAGCCCTGGTAGCTCAGTCGGTAGCGACGCGAGCTGTCAATCCAGAGGCTGTGAGTTTTAACCCCAGCTCGGCCAACATTCTTTCCGAGGTTTGACAAAAGTCGCTGTGAAGAGCGTCCTTCGTTTTTTCACCAATGGGCTATTAGTCTAGTTAGCAGCCAGTTGCTTGAAAGGAATGTTGTGAAGAGTACTGGTGTGAGAAAGTCATGAAACACATGAGTAGGTTAACTGGCCGCCGTGATATGACTGAAAAATGTTTGAAGCGGCGTTAAACTCCAATCAATCAATCAATCAATCGATCAAGCGAACAGTGCACAACTAGATAGATTGCGCGACTTCGTAGATCTGCAACTGCATGGTCGCAAATGCACTGCGCCGTTCATATTTCTAATCCAATTGAGCATCATGTATATCTCAATGTTTTCAACTTTGTACGAAAGTTATATATTGTTTTCAAGTTTATTTATTTTCCTTCGTTGTTTACAAAATAAACAACTCATAACCTGTTCCCACATACATCAACTCTTTAGCAGACAACTTTGAAAATATGTACACAAACATATAAAAAATCTCTATAACTGTAACAATAATGATTGAAAAGAGTTGAAAACATTTTGGCAAAAGTAAAAATTGCTTGTTTTGAGCAATTTCTTATTTTGTCTTGATGTCAAAAGCCGTCTGCTGAAGAGGCGTCAGAAAGCGTCTATATGTGGGAAAGGTTAAATATCAAGATCAATGAACGGCTGGTAAAGGGGTGACGAACTATTTTCTTTTTCAGATGAGTTTCCGAGATCATACAGAGAAAGTCAATGAACAACCGTGACGGACAGGGATATATCTACGCTTAACAGCATCATAAAGATCTATGGATGTTTATTTTAAATGATTTCTTAAGTTGATTGCCATCTTTAAATCTTTTTTTTATGAATTTATACCCTTTCACACAAACAATAAATCTGCAGCAGACGACTTTGAAAACTTTTAGTCAAAAAGATGGATTGTTTTATTTTGTGGTTTACGTGGCTTACACCAAACAAACAATCAATCTGTTTAACTAAAGATTGAAACTCTCTACACCAGAAAGAACAATTATTGAATTTTTGGCAAAAGTAGAAAGTGCTCACATTTTGCCATATCCTCTTTAATAACAATGTTTACAAAGGCGTAAGTTACATAGGTATCAGAAATTGTTTATGTGTGGGGAATGGTAAAAATATAATCCGGCCACACGTTATTGGCAGATCTATAAATACATACAAATGTATACAACCAACCATACATAATTTTCTATGTCAAAAGGTTAAACTACAGGTTTAAAGAAACGTCGATTAAATCGCTTACTTATTGTTACGTGTATCTTTATTGATAACTAATCAACCATTACAAAGGCCAAATAACAGCAAATACATCCGCGGCCAGGCTGATCTAAATAGTCCATAACAAACATTTGTTTACGTAGAAATGAGTGTATATCTTGACCAGAATGCGTTGAATAAATGTATATGATAATGAGTTTAAATTCATTGTAAATATGTATAGTGTGCACTGGAACTGTTTGATTTGATCATTTCATATACAAAAGAGCCTTGTGACTTTTTTGTACAATGTATAGCTTCTGACACAATTATTTTGTTCTAATGGTGTTAATCAGTCTTTCAATTACATGTATATAACGGCGATTCCCGGGCAGATTTCAAGTAATGTCAGTTCTATATCGAAACCGAAAATCAGGCGGAATGCTTTCCCCGTAACCAAGATCGTCACGGAGGGAAACCATTTCTACCGTTTTTAGAGATTTGGTCTGATCATAGATTTCTAAAATGCTAACTTGCACCTTTGGACATGGATAGTGCCATGTTATCTTAAATCCACGTTTAATGTTTAGAAAGTCTTGTTTTACATAATGTTGCTGTATCAACAAGTACTGACGAATTTCCCCTGGCAATTGCGTCATAATTATGACAGCTTCATATACACTCAAAATGTTCAGAAAAAAGCTACATAACATTTATCAAGTATTTCACCATTTATGGAAAATGATATCAATGTTTGTTCATTTTACATCGCATATATTACTTATGATTTTACTTCCATTGGGCTTATGATTCAGGTACCCCATCCCCCGAGATGCATGTACATGTACTTACCAACCAATAACAAACACGTGCTAACGCATTCGTTTGTAATATGTACGGATCTCTTACTCGAGATAGAATTCCCGTATCAAACATTCATCGGTAAATAAATATTTTTATCAAATTATCACTTATTGGCGCACTAGATTGACATGTGTGTTTTACAAATGGCCTGTTGATCATTTTGTAAAGAAATATTCGTTACTTTGATTCTCGTTTTATTGTTCTTGTTAAAATCGTTCATATTGACATTGTCTTTATGTATATCATTTTATCCGGTTATGACGTCATTGTTTAAAATAAAGAGTGTTTATTCTGCATGACATATTATTTTTTGTATTATGACAAATGACAATGCAGTGCTCTTTGAATAAACAAGGATACGAACAAATGCCTGACACTGTATCTTAACCCTTTTTCCTTTTGAAAACATTATGGCAATTTCTCGTTCTTCCACAATTGAAAATTGTTTTTAACTCTATTCAATAGTTATACTATCATTTTAAGAGATTTTCAATATATTTGCCAGAATGAGTTCACAGTCGTCTGCTGCAGATGTTCATTCTGTTGGAAAGTATTAACAGTCGTCTGCTTCGAAAGTACCTATATCGGGTAGAAAGAAAACAAGAGCGCCGTGGCGCGAACGCCAATGCTCCTCTGTTTTTTTTTCTAAGTCGAAAAAGGGGCATTTCTGAATAATCAATAACCCCAGAGTTATGTGACTTGGTATAGACATAGGAACATATGTACCAATTTTCATTTGAAAAATGTTGAACGGTTTATCGAGTTATGAGGTAAGGTTAAAGTTTTATGGCTACGCCGACGCAGACGACGCCAATGGTATCACAATAGCCCGACTTGGTTTCTACGAATAACAGACAAGCTCAAAATGAACTCCTGGAAAAGTATATACACATATTTGATACCGAGTTGGACATATAGTCTCCCCATGAAGTATTCAATAGTCGTGCGGTTGATTCGTTTCTAAAATGTTATATAGTTTAATCCATTACTTCACATGTCTTTTCAAAGGTCGTCTGCTTTACGATCATCAGACGAACAATTTCAATAATCTAGAAGACTGAACGATTTATATTGATAAAGAGTTGAAAATATTGCATTAAATGGTGAAATTGCTCGTTTTGAGCAATTTCCCCATTTATTGCAATGTTTTCAAAAGTCATGTTCAATGGCAGGTGTCAAATGTCGTCTGTGTGAAGTAATGGGTAAACGAATAACCCGAAGTGTAGACCAAATCACCTAAAATCGTTGAAACAACCTTGGAATGATACGAAGACATGTTTTGCCGGTAAAAGTGGTTAAACATAACGAATTCACAAGCCCGACAAGAGTTAAAATAAAACTGTTTTAATGTTTATGATCGTATTTATGTTTGGACAAAATTGAATTAAAAGTGTGCAAAATCCGAAGTAAGATATGATACTATTAAAATAACTAAAGGGTTAAATGTATATTTTGGTGCAGTTATAAGAGTATATCACGAAATTGCCGAATTACTCAGCAAATAATGCCCACAGGGCATTACGCAACTGCGTAATTTTGCAGTCCGTTTTATACTCTTATATGGATGATTAACTATTTATTGAAGCATTCAAATCAAGGTCAAATTACGCCAAATACGTCCGCTGACATGCTGATTTACACCCACATAGTCCATAATAAAAACTTTATTTACGTAGAAGATAGTGTATACCATCACCAGATTGTATTGCATATATGACATTGAGTTTAAATTCAGTATAAATGTGTATAGGATGCACTGGACATGATTGATTTGATCACTTTCAGCTTTTTGACCTTGTTTGAAGGTGAAAGTAGAGAATGCTAAACACCGGTTTTGTCCGGGCCCAATTTGATCAAAAACGACGGTAACCATTTTCGCCATAGATGTGGTAGGAAGTTGTGTTAATCTTAATATGCTGAAACCACATGCATGTGGTATGACGTTGTTATAACCTTATCGAGCTGAAAGGACATGCATGAAGTATGAAGTTGCGTGATATCTGACCATGCTGAAACCAAAAAGATGTGGTATGTAAGACGTTGTGCTAATCTTTTAGAGCTGAAAGCACATGAATGTAGTATGTCGTTGCATAAAATCTGACCATGCTGAAACCACACATGTGTGGTATGATGTTACGCCAACCATTACAGAGCTAAAACCATATCAATTTGGCACGATGATGCGTTAGCCGTATCGTGCTGAAACCTTTATCGTGATTTAACCACATGCATAATGTAAGACGTTACTTAACCTTTATCGTATTGAAACAACATGCACATCGTACAACGTTACTTAATCTTTAACGTGCTAAAACCACATGCATATCGAACAACGTTACTTAAGCTTTATCTTGCTGAAACCACATGCATATCGAACAAAGTTACTTAACCTTGATTGTGTTGAAACCACATGCATATTGAACAAAGTTACTTAACCTTTATCATGTTGAAACCACATGCATATCGTACAACGTTACTTAACCTTTAACGTGCTGAAACCACATGCATATCGTACAACGGTACTTAAGCTGTATCGTGCTGAAACAACATGCATTTCGAACAACGTTACTTAACCTTTATCGTATTGAAACAACATGCATATCGTACAACGTTACTTAACCTTTATCGAGCTGAAACCACATGCATATCGTACAACGGTACTTAACCTTTAACGTGCTGAAACAACATGCATTTCGAACAATGTTACTTAACCTTTAACGTGCTGAAACCACATGTATATCGTACAACGTTACTTAACCTTTAACGTGCTGAAACAACATGCATTTCGAACAATGTTACTTAACCTTTATCGTGCTGAAACCACATGCAATTCGTACAACGGTACTTAAACTTTAACGTGCTGAAACAACATGCATTTAGTACAACGTTACTTAACCTATATCGTGTTGAAACCACATGCATATCGTACAATGTTACTTACCTTTATCGAGCTGAAACCACATGCAATTCGTACAACGGTACTTAACCTTTAACGTGTTGAAACCACATGCATATCGTTAAAAGTTTCTTAAACTTTAACGTGCTGAAACAACATGCATATAGCACAACGTTACTTAAACATTATTGTGTTGAAACCACATGCATATCGTGTTGAAACCACATGCACATAGCACAACGTCACTTAGCCTATATTGTGCTGAAACCACATGTATATCGTACAACGTTACTTAACCTTTATTGTGCTGAAATCACATGCATGTCGTACAACGGTACTTATCCTTTATCGTGTTGAAACTACATGCACAACGTTACTTAACCTTTATCATGCTGAAACCACATGCATGTCGAACAACGTTACTTAACCTTTATCATGCTGAAACCACATGCATGTCGTACAACGTTACTTAATCTTTATCATGCTGAAACCACATGCATATTGTACAAAGTTACTTAACCTGTATCGTGCCGAAACCACATGTATGTCGTACAACGTTACTTAATCTTTATCATGCTGAAACCACATGCATGTCGAACAACGTTACTTAATCTTTATCGTGCTGAAACCACATGCATGTCTAACAACGTTACTTAATCTTTATCGTGCTGAAACTACATGCATGTCGTACAACGTTACTTAATCTTTATCATGCTGAAACCACATGCATGTCGTACAACGTTACTTAATCTTTATCATGCTGAAACCACATGCATGTCGTACAACGTTACTTAATCTTTATCGTGCTGAAACCACATGCATTTAGTACAACGTTACTTAATCTTTATCGTGCTGAAAACACATGTATCTGATACGACGTTACGTAAACTCTTGTCGTGCTGAAATAACAAACATGTGGTAAGACATTGCATTGAAATAACATTACATGTTGTACGACGTTACGTAACACTCACCGACCTGAATGCACACATATGTGGTTTTACGCTATGTATGTGGTACTACATTGCTTAAATTATTACCCTTTTAAAACAACAATACTTTGGTGAGACATTGCGTATTATAATAGGGCGACACCATTTTGTTTCGACGCGAACTTAAATCGTCGGCAAAATGATACCATAATATGTGTAACGATTTTGGTAACAGTGGATTACATTCAGAAAATTGTGTTATTTCTTATTCTGGTATATTCGCGTGAATATTCGTGTTATTATTTTACGATTTAGAACCCCTTCTGACCTCATAGTATATTCAATAAAGCGACCACACATCTTCTTTTGTTGCGGTGAAAAACTTCATATCGGAGAATAACAAAAATAATCAGAGGCCTTCCTTTAAAACTATCATTTGCTTATTAATCCTAGCAGTTGTTTAACCTTTCCTTAATGTGTTAGTAATATTTAATTGAGGCATATATATTTCAATCGTCAATGACAATCAGAAGCAGCTATATTCACTCTTGAATGAGAAGAACCCAACAGATAAACTCTAGACCATTGCGGAAAGCATTCGACATGATCAATTCATTTTCCTCCGTCGTAAACATGATTAGGACACCGCTGCAAAAACCTTACAGCTTTGATTTGAATCCTTACAGTAAAGTGTTAAGCAACCACATCAAACACAAAATCCACTAACCACAACTAATTGATCTCTATGGTAAACTATCTGTCAATTTAAACTAAGCTAGATAACTTAGAATATTAAGTAAAAATTTCATATGAAGTATTCCAAAAAATGAAATTTATTAAAGAAATATATCAACGTATGGTAATAGTAATTGAGTTGACAAAGGGCGAGTTTGATTTGGGGCGAGTTGACTTTTGGGAGAGTCGTCTGGATACTTTCTGTCAATTTATTTGTAATGTATGTTTAGCTTTTTGTCTTGTATAATTTACAAATAATTTGATCTTTGATGCCATTATTCATAGCCACCCATACCTTCACATACTATCAGTTGAGTTTATTCCTTTATTCAATATCATTCAAAATGGCAATGGAAACATTTTATCAACATTTTCAGCCGTTTTAATAAATAGCATAACAACTTTAACCTACAAGAATACGACTCATTTGAATGTCTAGTAACTTCAACAGCTTTAGCGGCATCAACTACGCCAACTGGATCAAGTGACATGCCACGATTGCTGTCTGAATCAACAGGATCAAATTCAAATTCAGAACCAACCACCATAGTTACAACACCGGAGTAAACATATTCGATAACAGCGTCAGAACCAGACAGTACAGTTACGAATTCAGTAACAATGGATTCAACTACTGAATCGGAATAAATAAGCACATCTACTGATTTAGAATCAACAAGTTCAACTCCGGAATCAGATCCAACAAGTACAGCTACCGATACTGACACAATAACTTATTCTGCGAGTTCAGATCCATCCAACGCAGCTATGGATTCAGAATCAACTAGTGTAGTAACAGTTTCATACACAACACATTCAGATCCATCCAACGCAGCTATGGATTCAGAGTCAACTAGTGTAGTAACAGTTTCATACACAACACGTTCAGATCCATCTAACGCAGCTATAGATTCAGAGTCAACTAGTGTAGTGACGGTTTCATACACAACACATTCAGATCCATCCAACGCAGCTATGGATTCAGAGTCAACTAGTGTAGTAACAGTTTCATACACAACACATTCAGATCCATCCAACGCAGCTATAGATTCAGAGTCAACTAGTGTAGTAACAGTTTCATACACAACACGTTCAGATCCATCCAACGCAGCTATAGATTCAGAGTCAACTAGTGTAGTGACGGTTTCATACACAACACATTCAGATCCATCTAACGCAGCTATAGATTCAGAGTCAACTAGTGTAGTGACGGTTTCATACACAACACGTTCAGATCCATCCAACGCAGCTATAGATTCAGAGTCAACTAGTGTAGTGACGGTTTCATACACAACACGTTCAGATCCATCCAACGCAGCTATAGATTCAGAGTCAACTAGTGTAGTGACGGTTTCATACACAACACGTTCAGATCCATCCAACGCAGCAATAGATTCAGAGTCAACTAGTGTAGTGACGGTTTCATACACAACACGTTCAGATCCATCCAACGCAGCTATAGATTCAGAGTCAACTAGTGTAGTGACGGTTTCATACACAACACGTTCAGATCCATCCAACGCAGCTATAGATTCAGAGTCAACTAGTGTAGTGACGGTTTCATACACAACACATTCAGATCCATCTAACGCAGCTATGGATTCAGAGTCAACTAGTGTAGTGACGGATTCAAAATCAACAAGTTCAGAACCAATATCAGCAACTACATACGCAATGCCAACTAGTACACCGTGGACGTCAGAGTTATCTAATTCGTCGTTTTTGTCAAATTCATCGTCAGAAATATCAACGGTTTCGAAACTTTCAAAGACAATTACGACAACAGAAATTCAAAGCGCAGACCAAACAACAATTGTTTATGAAAACTTAACTGTTTCTACACATAAACTTATGTGCGCTTGTTATAGTATAAGTTGTTCCATTAAAGAAAAAGTCTATGAAAGTGGGCTTGAAGAAATAGTGAACGCAATAGTGAAGAACTTAACTATTGATCGTAAAGAAACAATTAAATTCAAACAATCAAAGAGTTCAATGGAAGACGACAGAGTTTCGGCAAAAGCATTAGGAGCAGTCTCCGTGGTAATTATTTCTATTATCTTTGGGAGCATTGCTATAAGTGACATAAACTTAATAATTCGTTCCATTCAACAGTCATAAACGTATATCAATGGTGTAATCACGAAGTCCTTTCGGATTATTTCATAAAAGCTAATCTAGGTTTAAGATCACGAGATGTGATAATCCTTTCCCACATCTCTGCTGCAGACGACTTTTGAAAACAGAGTTGCCAATCGAGCATTTCTTTCCTTTTGCAACAATGTTTTCAATTTTATGCAAAACGTGTTCGTCATTTACAGATGATTTTTGGGAATATTCGGGATTAAGGCGCCGTTCTTAAATTGAGGTCAATGAGTACTTCCCCGTTTCTCATTGTAAATGTTTTATTCAAAGTGTTCTTTAAATAGAAAAAAGATTTCCTGTTACCTTATTAAAACGTATATACCTGAACAAATGGTGGGGATTGGCGGATTCACCAGGTCATTAGTTTCACCGTTTCTCTCTGTATTTTAGGTATGCTGGTAAATGTTTCCACAATGTGTTCTCTATATAGAACAAGATGTTTAATTGGTTTTCTTAACTATGACGCTATTTAAACGTCGTTCTGAAAACAAATGAGGGATAGGCGGATTCGCCATGCCATTTGTTTCCCCGTTTCTCTCTGAATTTTAGGTAGGATTGTAAATGTTTCCTCAATGTGTTCTCTTTATAGAACAAGAAGGTCGAGTTTCGTGTGACGTGAATAAAACGTCGTTCTGAATAAAATAGGGGATGGCCATATTCGATTAGTCATTTGTTTATCCGCTTCTCACTGTTGTTAGTAGTAGGATCGTAGATGCTTGCTTAATGTGTTCTTGTTATAGAATAAAAATGTCAGTTTTCGTCCATTGAATATTTATCATATCACGGCGTTTCCTAGGTGAGTTGCCAATACTTCTTGTCCATTTATCCTGACACCAGCCAGTCAGTCGTAAATGCTAACCCAGCAGCCCTGAGCGCCAAGGAGGGCAGCCTTTACTATCGTTTTTAAAGTATTTGTATGATCCGGCCGGGGATTCAACCAATGACTTCCGGCACCCGCGGTGGACGCTTTACCACTACAGCACCGATGTGGTCATATTAGAAGTATGCTAGTTGCCCGGAAAAATGTTATGTGAAGCACTTGTGTGTAAACTCTGGGAAACACATGGTTATGTAAAATAGCCGCTGTGATTATTATAACAGAGAAATTTTTGAAAATGGCCATACACTCCAGTAAACCAAGCTTTCAAAACGCTGGAGGAAAACGATCACGTATGATTGATTGATTGATTGGCGTTTTATGCCGTTTCCAACAAAAATTCAATCATATATCACGGCCGTCAGTTCACATTCTCATGTGTTTCCTGGCTTTCATACACACCAGTACTCCACACAACACTCTTTCCAAGGACCTGGCTGCTTTTCACATAGACTGTAAGACAAATGACGCATGTCACAGTGACTTTTGTCAAACTTTGGAACGAATGTTTGCCGAGCTGGGTATCAAACTCACAACCACATGAATTGACAGCTCGCGTCGCTACCGACTGAGATACCGGGGCTCGGCCACATATGAAACGGCAAGTGTAATTTTTAACTACAATTGAAAATATTGTGGGAAGGGAGACATTGTTCAAATAAAATCAGTTTAAAATGGTCGTTTGTATGAAATGCTCGTTATGAGATTGGAAATGAGATAAGCATTCCATTCCCCCTTACAGACGCATGTTGATACATTTGCTACAGACGATGCTGGAAAATGGTGTAACAAAAGAAGAAATTGCTCATGATGAGCAATTTCACCTTTTGTCACAAAATTTTCAACTGGATTCTAAAACTGTACTTTTATATACAAAATGTTTGCCATATTTTCCAACATGTTTAAAAGTCTTCCGCTGCAGATTTGTCGCACGTGGGAAAGGTTTAACTCTTTCCCACATACAACAAATCTGCAGCAGACGACTTTAAAAACATCTAGGTTCAAACATGGAATATCCCTATAAATGAAGGTATAATTATTGAAAAGAGTTAAAAACATTGTGGCCAAAGTAAGCGTCTATATGTGGGAAGGGTTTAAACATCATTATCGTGATATAAATAATAGACATGTGTTGTTTACATCATCACGTGACAGGTAACAGCGAAATGACATGTCGTAACACAAAAATTACGTGTGATTTAAATTTAACATTTTGAGCTTCACTGGTAATGTTTAGGGTTTGTTAAAAAAATACAGATTCAGGTGAGTCAGCACGTAACGAGCTGTATCACCTTATATCAGCATTGCTTGCTTTCAAGTTATCAAATTATTCAAAAACTCTCGTTTCGTTATTAATGGAGTCGCTCAAAGTTGAACACGGAACAGTCTATATAATAAAGAGTTCAAATTTAAGCCGCTGCTGGATAATTGGGATACTGTTTCCTTTCCTGTTTGACTTCATTTAAACCGTTCTCACATACAATAGTTCTGCAGTAAATGGATTTAAAACACACCTATGCTGATATATAAACATATCTCTGAGTTGAAAAAACATTGTTACAAAAATGTCTCAGTTTTTAAGATTTGTTTGCTGCAGATACGTCAGACTGTGTTGAGTATTCATTGACATACAACTAGTGGATGCTTACTTCCAGTTACTTTTGTTAGAAGACGATGTTCAGTCTTTATAGGAACCGACTCCGTCCGCCTCGACTGCGGGATATCACTGGTTCGATCCCCGGCTGGGTCATACCAAATACCTTATAATGGTAGTAACAGTTATCCTGAATATTGAAACCGGCGTTAAAACATAAAACAATCAAATTAGTCTATTTAATATATAGACAGAGAAGTGGCGATTATGTTGAGAGTGTGTGTATACGCGGAGTCTTCACCGCACGCCAAATTCACCAGACGCGGGTAAAATATATTTGATTTTGGTAGTTTTAAGGTCACAATACACCAATTACATTTCTGCTTTTGTTTCCATATAAATCAACCAGATTCAAGCCTCAATTGTCGTACTTTAATTTAATTTAATTTAAACTTATTTATTTTACATCGATGGCGAAACAAGCTTTAAGCTTATATTAATCACGCTCGATGTCTGCTTCCTGGATCCTTAACCAGTACTCGCGCCGTTTGTGTGGAAAAATCCCAAAGGCAGAACCCGCTCATTACGGGATTCGAACCCTGGACCTTTGGTACAAGAGGCCGACGCTCTACCTCTGTACCACTGTCTTCCACAATTGTCGTACTTTATAAGCGTTAAACAGGTAGAACACCTTATATCATTAAGAAAAGTAACCTCTCACCTATAATATAATCCATAGAAATTGGGGGCGGGGGTCATGTATTATGCATGAAAGACCTCACCCCGCTAAGATGGCTACCGTCATTTCGAACGATATCGGGCTGGGACGAAACTGGTTTTTCACATCTTTTAACTTTTAAACGCGGTCAAAATACTTAAAATGACCAAACTAAACATTTCCAGTGCATCCTATACATATTAACAATGTATTCAAACTTAGCGTCATGCATTCTTGTGAAGGTATACAATAATTATTTCTAAGCAAACACTTTTTAGGGACTATTTGGCTCTAGAGCAGCATGGTCGCGGATGTATTTGGCGTAATTTGACCTAAATACTTCTCTTAGCTATGTTTGCTGCTCAAGTCAACATTTACATCTTGCTCAGTTTTCCTAAAATTACATATGAAATCTTCAAAATGCAAACATGGACATGAAAATATGTGCATAGTAATAGTATCACGCTTGTCGAACTCCTGAGTGATTGATTACACACATGTGACTGCAAATCGTGATAAATTCACCGATATATCATTAAACAGTAAAATAAATTTCATTAATTTATTTGATTATTTCTCGATGAAACCGGTCTGGGTAAAGCATGAAAAATATAAATCGCCGTTAAATCTTTCAAATTAACTGTTTCATATCAAGAACTATTTTGATAAAAATGGCATCAGCCGGCTTATAAACATGACGTATTGAACGAAATGACGTTACGTTTAAAATCAAGCGCTTGAACGTTGTTTGTCGGACGAAATACCGTTACTTTAAGAACAAGCGTAAACTAATCGTTTTTTTGTTTTGTTTTTGTTTTTATTTATAAAGCGTGACAAGTCTAACGTATTGCCAAATATCCGACAAGTAACGTTTTTGGTTTTTCCCTTTGTCAGATCTTATCTTTCTCTAATTAATTATTTTTGGTTAGGTGTTAAGGTGTTATCAAGTGTAAATTTCGCGTTCTTCGTATGCAATGCGATTATTATAATTATTTCACGATTAACACTTTCCCCCACTTACGACAGACACATCAGCAGCACACGAATTTGAAATGATCTTGGCAAAACTATGGAGTCTCTTAATATATTTTTTCTATTTGGGTTTTACGACGTTTCCAACATTTATATCGCGGCGACAGTTCACTTATTCACAAACAAACCCGTACCAGGCTAGGAAACGGGCCGTGCTCAAGGGCTTTATAAATGTGGACTTTTTGAATAGAGTAATAACAGTGTGACTAAAGGAGAACTTGCTCATTATGAGCATTTTCGTCCTGCAAAACTGTTTTTGAATCTCTTATTCTGTATATGCTTCAAAATGCGTCTATATGTGAGAATAGGTTGGATACGGTATTTCTGAACATGCTTGTGCACTGCGAACCCGAAAATTCAACTGTTTTCAATAATTTCGTTCCTTACAACTTATTTTCCTTAGTTTGTTTACATATTTCTAAAGTTGTCTGCTGCTGCTTTGTTGTATTAGGGAAAGGGTTAAGTCTGGTAATACTGGAAAAAACGACTCTCAAAACATGGGTTTTATAACTAAAAGCGTACGTGACACTGGTAGAGACTCATCTAAAACACATGTGAGGAAATTACATTTAACCCTTTCCCTCATACGACAATTATGCAGCAGACGACTCTGAACATATTTTGTCAAACAATAGAATATCTCAATAATTGAACGGATAACCTGTGACTAAAAGTTGAAAACATTGTGGCAAAAGGAGAAATTGCTCGTTTTGAGCAATTTCTTCTTTTGTCACTGTGTTTTCAAAAAGCCGTCTGCTGCAGAGGCGTCAGAAAGCGTCTTTATGAGGGAAAGCGTTAAACCCTTTCCCGGACTCTGATGACGTCAGCCGCAACAGACGACAACTCGTTCAAAATTAGCAATTAATCCATTTTCCCATAACGTTAACAACTCCGTTTTAAGGTTATACTTTCATTTCACCAGATTTTACAATTGTTTATCCCCTGAAGTATTCAAATCAGGTGACATTTATAATACCATATCTTGAGTAAACAGTAGTAAATGTCAGCTCGAGCATGTCTTAACTGCAACTATTAAACTTACGTATTTAGTTTAATGCGTTTAGTAATACATGTTGAACCTCAGTATTGTCCGTTTAAATTAACCTTATTCTGTATTAATCGTGCGAGAGGTCAATTAAGCCGGACAATATCAATTAGTAAACGAAGGAATAAATACATGATTTTAGTTTTCAACGATATTTCAGTTATATCACGTCGGCAAGTGTTTCTCTTGCTATCTGTGATCCATTAAGAATACTTCCCATTTCACTGGTTACCTTCCAACATAAACTATTTAGCCCCTTCGAAGGACGACGAACGGCGATTGTCACGATGAACTTTGTCAAACATCGGATAGATTGAATGGCCGAGCCGGGGTTCGAACCCACGATCCATGGGTTGAAAGTAATTAACATTACCGACTGAGCATCGCAGCTCGATATCGAGGAACAGTACGACGTGATTTCAATGAAACATTGTTGAAAATGGCATAACACCAATTTTGATAACAAATTTAAATGTTGATGACACGAATGCCCGTACGTAGTCGGTGACGTGAATGTGCACTTGTCACGTGACAACTTCAAATTGTACCTCATTCATTGTTTTATGACACTTCATGTTTTATACTGCAACCTTTAAATCACTCATAGAGCTACATTAACATGTAATCCTCTTCCACATACAGACGTATTATGACGCATATTAACCCTTTCAGCGCCGAATTGTTTAAAGTAGACTCTTCAGTGTTCAAACTCGGACGACTCTATTTTCATGTTATAGGATTTTTGGGAATATCTTTATAACTCACAGCCAAACAATGCATATTTCAGGTAGCTCGTTACAAGCTGACTCACCTGAATATGCATTGTTTGCAAAAAGCTCAATATTGCCTTTGGCGCTGAAAGAGTTAAGCAGACGGCTTTAGAAAACATTATGGCAAAGGGAGAAATTGTTCATAATGAGCACCTTTCTCCTTTCGCCACAACTCTTTCAACTCTGTTCAATAATTAAAGCTTCATTTATAGGAAGATTCCATACTCTTGACTTAATGTTTTCAAAGTCGTCTGCTGCTGAAATTGTATATTTGGGAAAATGTTAAATCACTGCTCAGACGCGTTCTGACGCGTTTGCAGCAGACGACTCACAATGAGTCATTCACCCTTTTACTACGATATGTTCAACTGTGTAGAGTAATTATTCTTTCATTTATATTAAAATGTTTCACATATTTCGACAGTCTCGTTGAATTGGTAGAGGTCACGGGTTCGACCCCAGGTCTGGTCATACTAAAAACTTTAAAAATAGTAGTAATGGCTGCCCTCCTTAACGGTAAGGAATTCGGAGTTAGCATTACGACTGACTGGCTGGTGGTCATGATAAATGGACCAGTAATACTGGTAACTTACCAAAGAATAGCAGTGATATAACTGAACAAATGTTGAAAGCTGTTAAACAGTCGAAACCTCCTTGGGAGCGAGACATCAGGTATCGATTCACCGGTCGGGTCCTACCAAATACTTCGGTATAAATGGCTTCCCTCCTTGTCTCTCCGCGTTTTGGGCATTACGACTGATGCGTCGGTGTCAAGATCAATAATAATCTTTTTCCTGGCAAAAGCGAGTCAGTCATAATAAGGAACTACAATCTTGAGTGCCAGTGAGTGAAAACCATTTTCATTTTTAACTTCTATGGTAGGTTATTAACCCTACCGAATCTCCTGGCCGTAATTTCACCAGCGAATCTCCTGGCCGTAATTTCACCAGCGATTCTTAGCGCTAAGTAATGCTTAAATGATTAAGAGCGATTTCAATATTTTTGTTTTTCTAATAACGATGTCAAAATATTTCATTTCTTAACAGGTAATGTTAGTCGGAAAGGTTACTATTTGGGTCATATACCTAAATACATTCCATCATGCATGTCTACAAACTATGAAGGAAACGAATCACTACATTATGGAGACGGCTGTTCCAATGCATGACTACAAATGTCAGATTTGATTTACCACCATATGTGATTTGAATCTCAATGATTTTTTATCTAGAAAATATTTATAGACGACTTTTAAATTCTTTTGTGTCAAGCGATATTATAAAATCAAAGCGCGGAAGGCACTGTAGTGGCGGTCGTGTAGAAAACCCTGCAAAGCAACAAGCAGTATCTCGGTGTAGACCTTGCGATTTTCAATAAAAGTGCACTGTGGTGCGGGTAAATTTGAGTAAAGCTCCATCCTTTTACAGTAGAATAATGTTAGTTTACAGGCTACTGAACAACCCTTTCCAACTTTCAACAAATTTGCAAAGGAATAGCTGCTCCTATTGATACATTTATTGTAGCATTATATTCTATAATGTGTTTCCTAGCTTTCTCACACCAGTACTGACCACTCCACAAAACATTCTTTCAAAGTAACTGGCTGCTTTACCACAAAGACTGTAAGCCCATTGGTGGAAGACGAATGACCCTTGTCAAAGTGACCTTTGTCAAACGTCGGAAAGAAGGTTGACCGTGCTAGGGTTCGAACTGACAACCCCTGGATTGGGTTAGGAGTGCTCCAGTTAGAGATCAGACAAATTATATCAACTAAATTTCACTAATTAAGGGGATATAGCTCTGGCATAACTGGAGAAAGTTGAGTTGAAAGTGAGTATATCCCTGAAATTATTCACATATACAGACCTGTGCAAAAGTCAACATTTGTTCCCTGTCTATAGCAACCAACTTTTTATTTCCAAATCACTCATTTTCTGCACAAATGACCTTGTATTTAACCCTTTCCCACATACAGACGCTTTCTGACGCCTCTGCAGCAGACAACTTTTGTAAACGAGCAATTTCTTCTTTTGCCTCAATGTTTTCAATTCCTTTTAGTAATTACCTACATTTTAGAGCTTTTCCGTGTTTTTGCCTGGATATTCCCAAAGTTATCTGATGCAGATGTGTTGAATGTTGGAAATGGTTAAAGACCACCTGATTGTTCTCTTCCCATAGATGGTCTTTAAAAATAGGTTTGCTCAAATAAGAAAGGAACATGTTAAGTGGAATTTCTCAATCTTAAAATACTCATACAAGCCTATGGAACACCTTTACTGTCTTACTATGTTGTATTGTATTATACGCAATACATTTTCATGTATACGAGGTACATATTTCATTTGACGTGGTACATTTTACATGATATGCAGTGCATTTTGTATAATATATCGTGGTTATTTAATAATATAAAGTGCACAAGTATGAAGATACAGTAGAATAACCATTATATAGTGTGCAAACAACGACATATGCAATACAAACAACAGTATATGCAGTCTATTCTCCAATACGTGTGGTGGTACTTTGATTATATACGGTGGTTTAAACTTTATACGCGGTACATTTACATTGGGGATGATCATACTTTCCGGCATTCTCCGGAATTATTTCCGGAAATTATCGAGCATGACAGATAGGTTTGAACATCCATTTTAAAAAGGTCCTGTGGAACAGTCTTTATGAAAAGTGTACACATTTTCTAAATAGACGCAGAATGTCGTCTATGCAGGCGATCTCTGATTGCTGAAGCAGACAACTCTTGAAATCATTATGGCAAAAGGATAAATTGCTCATCTTGAGAAATTTCTCCATTTGTCACAATGCGTTCAACCAACGCCTTTTCAATAATCAGACTTTCATTTATTAGGATTTTCTATAGTTTTGCCTTAACGTCATCTGATGCATACATGTTGTATTACGGAAAAGATTTAAAAATGTGTTTAGGTTACCACTTTATGGTAATGTTCCCTCATAAAAACAACTTTAAATTCCTCAGCAGCTTCTGGAAGTAAGAGAAATAACTTGAAAAGTGATTTACATGATATATTTTGTCTTTGGGAAAAGGCATAACTTCGTTTTTTTTCTGAAAAGTGTAGGTTCAAATCAGCCTGCATATTTGCTCTGTCTTATCATAAACCTCCCAAGTTGACTGAAGCTTCTAATAAGCATATGTAAGTACATGTAATATTCTAGTGCTATAACATAAGACTCCGTTGACAAACACTCGAGCTTGTAAGAGGTCATATATTATTGGACTAGTAATATTCAGACTTTAGATTTTAGATTTTGATCAGACTGCAAATCATGCCGAATGAACAGACCAATTTGGTCTAGAACGGAGTTCAGTGCAGACGACGACATTCTGCCACTCGTCTATTCAGAACATGTGTACACATCTATTTATAAATTATTCACGCGCTTTTTTTGAATTTGAGTAAATGGTGTAAATGTTAATATCTATCTGTCTGACTCGGTATTTTCCGGATAGATAATAACGGAGAATGCCGGAAAGTATGATCATCCTAATGAAAAATGCACCGCATATAAAGCTGTTTACACCATGTATAAATTAGTATGAACCGAACATATTGCTAAATGCATTGCGTACTATGATTGTTTATGAACACATACATAATAATTCACCAGGTATAAAGATACGTGCAGGCACTTCATATATTAAAACATACACCACATCTATTGACCAACATACAACGTATAAATGTAAAACTACTGCATACACAAACAAATACACCACATATAATGTCATTTGTACTGTATAGTATATAGTTTGTATTGCACATAACGTTTTTTGTACAACGTATAACGGTTATTCTACTGTTTAAACACTATTGTGCACTGCATATTATTCAATAATCACCACACATAATAGAAAAGGCACTGCATATCATGAATAATGTAACACGTCAAATGAAATATGTACCTCATATATGTGAAAATGTTCTGGGTATAATACAATACAACATACTAAGACAGTAAAGGCGTTCCATACAAGCCGGTTTATTACTTTTGTTAGAAGGTTTAAATGTTTGAGAATTTCGGCACAAGCTTGCACAAGCATGTGATGCCTGCTTCTTCTTCTCAAAGGTGTGGGCCGAGCATATATTGTCATGCTCTTACAAGAAGCAAGCTCAAATGAAAAGCTTCTTTTTATTATCACGTAGTATTTTCTTTGGTTATTTTCAATAAAATAAACTATTTTGAGAAAACATCTCAGCAGGTCTATATTTCTTCCGATTGAATCAAAATATTTTCGATTTATCTCCACCTAGGTTACAAAATATATCTTTATAGTAGGATCTTATTTCGAAAAGTGTTAAATAAATGTATTTGTACTTATATTCAACATAGAATCTAAGAATAATGTAATGATTTCTGAATTATCTCCCTTTATATCAAACTCATTTAAACTATTCTTATCATCTAGACGCTTTCATATACCGCAACAATTAAAAAATGAAGCGTTTATAATATTGAGATTTAAAAATGATCGAAAACCAGTCTAGCAAGCTATTTATAGGACATTTTGAATTTCCAGACTCATGCGTCATACTTTGCATGGCTGATAAAACGCGCAATGATATGTATTATTTGCCCAAACATGAAGAATGCTAATATTTACATCTTTTAACTAAATGTAGATCGTAAGCTCGATAAATCTCAAATCTTAGTAACAATCCGGTACCAAAATAGCAATGACGGGAGAATTGTCATCACCTAACGGGCACCTGCTTACTACGTCACTCAATGGGCGTATGTCTCGCGCAATAATATTCTCTGTCTCCAGACACGAAGAAAGTTAATGTTTACATTTTTTAACTCAATTACATCTTAGTTCGATATTTCTAAAATCTTAGTATCAATCTTGTACCAAAATAGCATTGACATTTGTATTGTTAACCATGTCTCTTCAGAAATGATGGAACTATTTGGCGGTAAACGTTCTGAATTAAGCATTTCAAACGTACTGCCGAAATCTCCCTATATATTGTTCTTCTTGTGTCAAAGCACACTGGCTATTGTTACCTCAATCGCCACAAAAATGTTGGCAAAGTAGAATGGTCATTCATCCATTCCCAACAGTGTTTGCAACCATGTTACCAATGTATTCATCCAATTGTTTTGATGTTACATTTCGTCCATTTCTGGTTATTTGTGTTTTTATTAACAGGGTTATATAACGGTTAAAAAGGAGAATGATCAGTTATCTATTTCAAACAGTGTTTGCAACCATGTCACTCAATTTGACAAAATATAACGTTAATACATCCCATTCTCTTGATGTAACAAGGAATTGTTTTTTATTGACCCTCCGTAACGGGATCATATGAGCCGTCCCACGAGAAAACCAAGATTGTGGACTCTACGTAACGTGTCGACCCGGATCAGGCAAAGCATGCCGCGCAGGCTTACCCGGAATGACACGTTTCGCCTCCTGTGGGTTGTCTGTTTCAGGAATCATTACTCTATACCTCTATTCCACTGAGACCGAATGTGTCGGCCCGGATCAGTCTGCGCGGCCTGCGTAGGCTGATCTGGGTCGATACATTATATGGGACGGCTCATATAACGGTTAAAGTTGGCTTAATACTCTTGTCAAAATATTCATCTTGCTCTATACGACACTTGCAGTTACTTGACAAAATATTCATCTTGGTCTATACGACATGTAGACATGAAGTAGTGATTGATTGTTAGGTGTTTTACGCCGTTTGCAACAATTCTTTTTCAGTTATATCACGGCGTTTTCTGGAAACGTCAACAGTACTAATTTTCAATTCATCCTGATACCAGCCGGTCAGATGAAGTGCTAACCCCGCATCCCTGAGCGCCGAGAAGGGCAACCATTACTCCTATTTATAAAGTCTTTGGTATGACCCGACTGCGGATCGAACCCGCAACATTTCGCACCCAAGTCGGACGCTCTACCACTACACCACCGAGACGGTAGACGGAAAGGGAAGGCTCTGGTGGATATATGCAAATGCTAGACGCGACGCGACTAGTATATATTTTCAAAACTTGACAGAAGACCCCTAATTATCAGTCTATGCGAGTCGTAAACCTACACCAAAATTACAGCAGCCAACTTTGGAAATACTTTGTCAATCATTTGATACATCTTTCTTTACGTATAAAGGTATATTTATTTTAATAGAGTTGAAAAAAACAAACCACGTGACAACAGTAGATATTGCTCGTAAAAGTCGTTTGCTGCAGACACGTCAAAAGTCGTCTGCACGTGGCTTTATTTTAAATTTTGACGTAACGTACAATACGTGGAATGCAATGTAAACACCGGGGGCGTACTCGTTCGGCGTGATAAAAACCGAATTACACAATTAATTAATCAAATACCGAAAGTACGTCACACTTTGATGATGTATAAATACGGGTCTCAACTAGGGAATATGTTATTAAAGATCATACCTCGACAAGTGAATGAACTTACACAGGATAGATAAAACATAAACAGTTGATAACGAATTTGCATATTTACAGAATGAAGATTGTTTCTCTAGTTGTCGTGCTTTGTCTGTTGTGGATTTGCGAAACAAGACATTTGACAGGTAATTATTTTCATAATAATTTTGTTTGTATTGTTTTTGACGCCAATTTCAACAGTATTTTAGTCATATGCAGGGGCGTAGCTCCCTTAAGGCACTGTAGACACGTGTCTACACATTTTTTCTCAAAATGCCGCCAAAATGCAGCTGCAGCGAAAGACATCTGCGTAATGTATCGACCAGATTAGCCTGCGCTGTCCGCGCAGACTGATCCGGCCGACACATTCCGTCTTAGGGAGATAGATGTATAGAGTAGTGATTCCTGAAACAGAAAATCCACAGCAGGCGAAAAGTGTCTATCCAGGTAGGCCTGTGTGGCATGCTTAGGCTGATCCGGGTCGATACTTTACGCAGAGTCCACACTGTTTATTTCCTCACGAGACGGCCTACACATTGAGTATTGCAAAGCTACGCCCCTGATATGTCAGAGTTTCCTGGGTAATAGAACTGGTAAACAAATCCTGACACTAGCGTATCAGTTTTAAATGATATTCACGCAAGCCGGAGCACCAAGGAGTCAATTCACTGCTACTATGTTTAACTGTTTGGTATAACCAAAAAAGGGGATCGGACCTTTGTCTCCCTGCTCTCAATGTCGATGCTACAGATTCGATGCGGTGTTAATGTGTTGACTCTCACCTTTACCGTGACTCACCACATGTGTTTGATTGGCACATGAGATGTTACTATTTTGTTTCTCATTTAAAAGTTATACAAAACTCATTTTTATATTCTCCGCAATGTTCGTCGGGTAGTCAATGAACCTTCAAAAAACCAAACGTCTAATTATAAAGCTAATGTTTGTATTTCCTGGAACCCTGCTAAAACATTTATGATTGGTTATTCATGCATATACACATCGAGGGCTTGGCGTGAAACAGTTGTAACTAAAAACCTATTTTGAAAACCCTGGTTTAGAGGCAATTTTGACCCTTTTGTAAACAATGCAAATTTAGGTGCCATTGCTCGGAACGAAAAAAAAAATGATTTAACGCTTATAAAGACTTTATGGCGAAGTGATTAACCTTGGTAAATAATTACCAATTTTAGTTACAACCGTTTCACGCCAGGCCCTGGACATGCACTATACTTAAAATCAGCTTCAGATGCATAAAATAGTAAAATTAGTAAAAACCGTTTAATTCACGTATACAATGTGTTCAAAGATTTGTTAAATATTCCATTCTAAACAATGTCTGTAATGTATTCATTCAATTTAAAGACATCCCATGTTAATTAGTTACCGGGTGTCGTATTTAAACGGTCAGCTGTTTATACAAATGTCTGGTCTCTAGTGTCATATCTAGACATTTGAAATACAAAGATTAAGAAAAGATTTACAAACAGTGTGCAGAGGCGTCAAAAGTCGTCGATATCTGTCAAAAGATTAAGGGAAGAATGTTAAATAAATAATAGATAAAACAACAAAACAAAGCGTCAAATCTAGTGTAAAGATTATAGCCTAAAGGCAAATATTGGACCTATCAAAATGCACTTCCGCTTATCTTTTCTTCATCAAATTCTTGACATTTAATCGATAACACAAACAGTGTGCAGAGGCGTCAAAAGTCGTCGATATCTGTCAAAAGATTAAGGGAAGAATGTTAAATAAATAATTGATAAAACAACAAAACAAAGCGTCAAAACTAGTGTAAAGATTATAGCCTAAAGGCAAATATTGGACCTATCAAAATGCACTTCCGCTTATCTTTTTTTCATCAAATTCTTGACATTTAATCGATAACATATTTGTACTAATTTGGGTTGACCCTCCGTTTCAAGCAATATTTTTGTCATCGAAGAGTAACCTATATACTACGTTTCCAAGCTTGCTTAGGAAGATTGTTGTGTGGAGTACTGGTGTGAGAAAACCAGGAAATGCACGTGTAGGTGAACTGGCCGCCGTGATATAACTGAGAAATTGTTAAAAACGGCGTTAAACCCCAATCAATCCATCAATTAACGTTTCCAGGCATTCTCGTACTAATTTTAAATTCAAAAGTATTATATGCAAGTTCGCCATCTGCCAAACGAGACTGCATACAGTCCGTTCTTGTGACCAGCGGTATTACTCCTCCAACCACGGACTGTATTGTATCCCTGCTTGGCTATCATGGTTGTGGATTAAGTATTACGACCAACTCGCGTGTGTAAGGTTAAAAGGCACCGGTTATACTGGTATATTAACTCTTTCAGCGCCGAATTGTTTAAAGTAGACTCTTCCATGTTCAAAATCGAGCAACTCCATTTCTCATGTAATAAATGTTTTGGACTATTTTGATGAGTAAAACGCAAACAATGCTGATTTCAGGTGAGACAGCTCGTTACGAGCTGACTCGCCTGAATCAGTATTGTTTGTAAAAACCTCAATATTGCCTTTGGCGCTGAAAGAGTTAACCTGGAAACGCCGTAATATAACTGAACTATTGTTGAAAGCGGTGTAAAACCGATACAGACTTACAGTTCGTTGTTTGAAGAGGTTTGCCGCTGGTCACCGTAATGCCAATGATAGGAACGAAATAATCGTCGTGCATGGGATTCGAACTGATTGAACCGTATTTAAAACCCTTCGTTCTTACTGACTGAACCTTTCCGATTCGAAAGAAAGAGAAATTGCTTCATGTAACTAATTCATGTAAAGGGTTTTTTGTTGACCTTCTATCAAATATGTAAATACGTTTAATAACTGTAAACATCTTAACCCTTTTAATGTTGGATCTTTTGAAATTGACATTTTGGCTTTATATTCGGAAACGTCCATAGCATTTGTTAGCATGATAAAGGTAAACATGTTGATTTGGGAAGCCAACAGTATAGAGCCTACTAGTCATACGGCGCGGACGGGCCTGCTAACCTGGCTCTACATTGGTGGGACAGACTTCACAAAATCGATTACAGCAGTCAAAGGGTTAAGATAAAAACAACTTTAATGTAGACAACTCGTAGCCAAATATACCTGTACAATGATCTGACGGCTCAAAAACTTAACCTACTTTTACAGTGTTTCTTTATTTTTATGCCCCCGGAATCACCGATTCAGTGGGCATCTAGTGTTTGGCCTGTCTGTCTGTCTCTTTGTCTGTCTGTCGAAAAATACTTTAACTTTGACTACTACTTTTGAACCATAACAGGTACGGCTACCATATTTCACATGTGTATTCCTTGTGACATGATCTTTCCGTCAGTACCAAAGTTTTTGACCTTGTGACCTTGATCTTTGACCTAGATGTTGCCATTCGGGGGCATCACTGTTTCACAAACACATCTTGTTTATTCAAGTTTTGATAATGCAAGCAAAAGCGACTGTTATCTATACGACATGATGGTATTATTGTTCGTTTAAAACCATTGGAAACAATATGAGCCGTTCCACGAGAAAACCAACATTATGGACTATGCGTAATGTACCGACCCATATCAGTCTTCGCAGTCCGCACCGGCTAATCCGGGTCGACACATTCCGTCTCAGGGGAGTAGAGGTATAGAGTAATGATTCCTGAAATAGAAAATACAGAGGAGGCAAAACGTGTCTGTCCTGATTAGCCTGCTCGGCATGTTTGGGCTGATTCTTTACGCAGAGTCCAAATGTTGGTTTTCTCGCGGAACGGCTCATATGTTGTATCATACGATTATAGAACATTGACACACGTTCAGACAAAGGTAAAACATATTTAAAAAACCGCTATAAATTGTCCACTGCTATATGCTTGCTTAACCAAAAATCTCTTCAGTTCTGTCCCCCTCTTTAACCATTTTTAACATGCAGGCGTATTTTGACGCATTTGCAGCGTAGTATTTCATAAGTATTGTCCCTAGAAAGGCAGTTAACTCTTTCAGCGCCAAAGGCAATATTGAGATTTTCTTTTGCAAACAAAACAGATTCAGGTGAGTCAGCTCGTAACGAGCTGTCTCACCTGAAATCAGCATTGTTTGCCTTTTAGTTATACAAATATTCCAAACCCTTATTCAAGAGAAATGGAGACGCCCGAGTTTGAAGAACGAAGAGTCTACTTTAAACAATTCGACGCTGAAAGAGTTAAGCAACGTTCTCTTACAACAAGGCAAACAGCAATAAACAACTTTCCGTTATTCGGTTTAAGAACTCTTTCTCATTGCAAGCGCATTTTGACGTATCTGCCGCAGACGTCCTTTGAACATACTGTGACAAAACGAAACATTGCTTATAATGAGAAATATCACCATTAGCAATATCGTTTTCAGCTGTTATGGTTGTATATTCAATTATAGAGGGCTTAAGATTCTTTTAAAGTCGTCTGCTACAGATTTGTAGTATGAGGGTAAGTGTTATGCAACTTGTCTTACAACTAGGCGTATTTATAAACAATCAACCCAACAAAGCGTGCGGTTTAAACGAAACCAGACTGATTGATATTCGACTCAACGAAAACGCACAGGATGACAAGTACACGAGGTGTTATTCGAAGTTCACTCAAATTCATCAATGTCAAATGTAATCTCCCGGTTCAACGTGCATGACCAACGAACAATTAATAATCAAAAACAAAAACTATGTCATACCATTACAGAATGGCCCGTATCCCTAGACATTCGAGGGGTTTAAGTCATGAGTTTGAACCCAGCAAAGCCTTAGTCATGATAGAAGCACAAACTCACCTTCGAATCTGTTTGGCTCTTGTCAGAGTCAGAGTCCGGAATTTCAAGATGCATTACCAGTTATGCTTGTTACCAGTCCTCTGCTTTTAAAACACATACTATGTATACCGTTTAACCCTTTCCCTCATACGACAATTCTGCAGCAGACGACTTTGAACGTATTTTATCAAAACATAGAACATCTCCATAATTGAATGGATAACCTATGACAAAAATGTGGAAAACATTGTGGCAAAAGGAGAAATTGCACGTTCTGTGCAATTTCTTCTTTTGTCACTATGTTTTCAAAAAGCCGTCTGCTGCAGAGGCGTGTCAGAAAGCGTCTATATGAGGGAAAGGGTTAACACGTGTTCTACTATGCTCGGTCTACGGCCATAGCTTTTGGTAAACCCCAATACATCAATGTCTTTCTCATTTCGATGATGTATGTGGGAAAGGTTTAATAGTTAAACTTAAAATAAAAAAAGTTGGTTGACATAAATGAGAACGTTCCGATAACGACGTTCTAGTCTGATTTACACATGACCGGGAAATGCGAGTTAAAACAACAACAACAACAACAACAACAACAACAACAACAATAACAATAACAACAACAACAACAACAACAACAACAATAAAAACCTAGAATTTGTATTGTCTACGAAATTATCCGGTTAACCGATTAACCGGTTACAAAAGTATACGATTAACCGGTTGACCGTTGACATACCTAGTTAATATATATATATATATATATATATATATCTGTCTCATTACAGGATGTCGTGACTTATATGTATGGATAGCGGACGGAGACGTGGACTGTAAATACCTCTACACGCCCAGCTTTTACGGGCTCCACAGAAAACCCGAGTACTTTTGCAAGAAATATTCGCTCACCTACTGCTGCGACACGTGCACGGACATGGGCTTTGGTAAGAAACCGAAATCGAAGGGGTCAGGGAGATCAAACACCAGTATCACGACAACGACGGCAACATCGACTACCCAATATGTGCCTAAAGTCCCATCATCTTTGAACGTTTTTGAAGTCATTTTACAGTCGATGGAAAATCCAACAACATAGTAGATAAAGTTTCATCCAATTCGGCGTCCAGGCACTCGACTCACCAAAAATGCGACTACTACACCTAGAAATAGAAAGATGACATTTCTATTGTCTGTAGGGTTTATAATGGATATTAGTCGGAAACAAAAGTGAAGTCGTTCAACGAAAGAAATCATAGCTACTGAATGAATATAGAATCAAACTAACTGTATAAAAAACGTTATAAATTCGACAATCTTACGGGTATGTCCATTCTCATATTTAAACATGTTCGTATGTGGTGTGTGTATGCATGTAGTTTGTTTGAATGTTGTTTTATGTTGATTTGAACAGTATTTCAGTTCTATTATAGTGATTCTTCAGAAATTTACCGGTACTTCCGGTACAATATTTGCTCACGCCGATGTATCAGTTGCAATGATATTCCCGTAAATATGCTGAGAGCAAAGTAAGGAAGCCATAACTTCATTGCAGAGCAAAATCAAACTCCGAGTTTTGGTTCTACACTTGTCGCAAATGCCCTTATGTTGGTTTTTGGTAGAGCACAGTCCACGTGTTGAAGTCTTGATAATGTAAGAAGAACTCGGTGCTTCTGAATAACATACACTAGTTTATCCTTTTATACGTATACATACAGATCTCTATGCGAACTTATTTATGGACACTACATTAACCCTTTCAGCGCCGAATTATTTAAAGTAGACTCTTCCATGTTTCAAACTCGGACGACTCTATTTTCATGTTATAGGATTTTTGGAATATTTTTATAACTCACAGCCAAACAATGCAGAATTCAGGTGAGACAGCTCGTTACGAGCTGACTCACCTGAATCTGCATTGTTTGAAAAAAGCTCAATATTGCCTTTGGCGCCGAAAGAGTTAAGACATTTTCCATTAACGGTTTGTATAAATTGCAGATCCAGATCAGACTGACGGGATGTTTCGTTTGTTCCGTTGATATGAAAGGGTTGATTTTTGAGTACGCAGTTTATGTACACTCAATAAAAATAAAAATGACTGGATAGGAGGAAGTAAAGGGATCTCTTTTTCACAATATTCCTCGTATAACTAAATCAAACTAATTGTTGTGAGTACTCAAAAGATTTGTCCCAGTGAGACGTTTCTTATAAAAGCCCACAACTTAGGGTTTGTGTGTCAATTAAGGATTTAAGAACAGGAAACATACCCCTTATCTAGAGCTCTGAATTATGAATATACTAGTATTGTTTTCATTGGTTCAATGTCACATGACTATATTATTAATATGCTAGCATTGTTTTCATTGGTTCAATGTCACATGACCTTGGAAGCTCACTGCACGTCGTCAGTAGAGGATTTTGTGACACATACATGTATATCAACTTAACGGATGCATTTCACTGTAGCAAACAGGTTATTGACGGCAGTTATTGTATAAGGTTGTTTACGTTTCAAATGAATCATTGTGTTGTTTTTTTGTTTTGTTTAAACCATTAAGTAATTTATGTGTATTGTATGTAAATAATGTAATACTTGTAAATATGTTTATGAGCACGACATCATCAGACCATGACATCTTGTAATACATCATTGTAATTAAATATTTTGAAATGTGACTTGCTGTCAACTCATAGTAGTTTATAGATGTAAAATGCATGGGCATGTAGCAAGGTTGTATGCCTGTACCGTTGTCATTATAATATTGTCCAACAGATGGTTATCATTTTGCTGACCATATCAGATAAAACCAGGCTTTTGTGACTTTGCTACGAGCGAAGATTCAGATCAGCCTTCGCGACTGCGTAGTTTAATGAGGATTTCCCTATTTGTGGACTAGTCATGGAGACTCCTATCGAAGCCTCGCGAGAATGGTTGTACACGTGTGAGGAATCCACCGTGGTCGAGTGGTTAGCGTCGGGGATTTGGAACCGGGCATCACGGGTTTGATCCCCAGCTGCGGCAAGTCGGTTTTTGATAGACTGGCTAAGGCACATTTCCTAGAGTAGTGTACTGGTTTGTTTACACAGGGATCATGAATAAGTGAACTGACGACGTGATGTAACTAAAATAATGTTGAAAACGGCGTAAAGTCCCAATAAGACACGATTCAGCATATATATACACGTAGGCGATTTTACCATGGTACGACTCAGTTATCTATGGGTGTGACTATATACATATACCTCCCTGCATGTGCACCCATTCCAGTCGGGCGGCGATAGCTCTGTCTGTAACGACGATGGCTATGTATCCAGGGGTCGTGGGTTCGACTAGTTCATGAACTTCATACACATATATTAATATCTGCAACGCTTCCGTAATGTCTCTATTAAGCTTAAGCTGATTATAATAAAACGCTTGAATGTCTCTGCGACTATTTGGCGATCAATATAGAACCAGACCAGACAGCACTGTATATGAACCGTTCCACGAGAAAACCAAAATGATGGTCTCTGCGTTATGTTTCGACCCAGATCAGCCTGCGCAATCCGCGCAGGCTTATCCGGGCCGACATATTCCGTCTTAGGGGGACAGATGTATAGAGTAATGATTCCTGAAACAGAAAATCTACAGGGGGCGAAAAGTGTCTATCCGGTTAAGCCTGTGCGGCATACTTAGGCTGATCCGGGTCGATACTTTACGCAGCGTCAACAATGTTGTTTTTCTCGCGGGACGGCTCATATGTTGGTTTTCGCAGTGCGCCGTTTAATTTTGTTAAATGCACTAATACACCGACGCACATTTAAGAGGAGTCATTAAACAATCCTTCGGATATACAGCATTGCGTTCAGTGTTGCTAATTCGTAGATCACAGTTTGTAACGGTTTGTAGCAGAAGTGGTGAAAAATCTGTCATGTGATGAGTCGACTAGCTACCGTGTGATGCAGTGAAATGCTACAGACAGGCAGGCAGATTTGACAAAGATGGGTTTTTTATAAATTGTAATTTGGACACAAATCAAACTCATCGCTAGTGGCCGGGTTAACGAATATATTTATTATCCCTTTTATACGGTGGCTGTTTACAATTCGACCCTTGCGGTCATCTGATATCGACGATTTGTTTGATTTTTGTTGGGTTTTATATCGTTATATCAACATTATTTCGGTTATATAACAGCGACAGTTCACTTACTCATGCTCCTTGGGTAAACAAACTTATTATGGGCTAGGAATTGTGTCTAGCTCAAGAACACTCCACCATAGCCGTCACGACTGAGGATCGAACCCGGGACGCCCGGTTTCAAATCCCAAACGCTAACCACTCGGCCACGGCGGATTTCCTCTGATATAGACGACCCATTTATTCTGCCTTAGTTTACACTTACATGCATGATTCAATACCTCAACAGCAGCCTATAAACATTAACCCGGTACCGTTTTGTTGTCGTCTGCTTTAATAAAATGTCAGACTATTATGTTAAATCTGAAAACAAGGTCGGAAAAGGAGAAACTGCTCGTTTTATGCATTTTACTCTCTTTGCTTCACCGGTTTCCATAACTGTTCTGCTGTAGTGGTGTAAACTATCGTAGATGTAACAAGTTAAAGATTCACAATTAGACACAGTTGTTTGTATGGTGCTTTTCGCCTCTAGAAACAAGTTATATCACACCGGTTACAGGGTAAATTACTACTTGTCCAGTATACAGCGAGTCAGTCGTAATGCTAACCCCACAATACCGAGCGCCAATGAGACAAATGCCATTTCATATGTATTATCATTTTTTAAAGTATTCTTTATTACGATTTTTCACTTATATCTCGCCGTATCCATGGGTTTATATACCAGTTCTAGTGGTCTATTGATACTGACAGCAGCATGTCATATGTACTACAATTTCCAAAGTCTTTCATTTGTCCCGACCGGGGATGAAACCCGCCGCAATCTCCCTCACTCTTGGTGGACGCTCTACCAGTACACTGCTGAGACGGTAGCTACATGTATTATGTCGACACTTTAATATAGACTATGAGACTGTACTTCTGTATTAAATCCTGAAGAAGGCCAAGGGCTGAACTATCGAATTAAAGACTGTTTTTATTTTTATACATGTACGTTGTTTTTAAGTTAACGTAAGATTCAATGATCGAACACAAATGCTTGCGTTATATTAATATTTAATCCTTGCACATTATAAGTGAGTCCTATCTCGTTAATGTCTGACCGAACTACTTCGTTGAACGTGTATTGGATATGACGACACAGCATAAAAGGTCATCTCGAATTGACCTCATACATTTAAATATGAATTTAATTGGAACACTCGTCAATCATTGCTTCTCTTTCTCGTTTATTTATACGGGTTATCTCTCCGTTTATACCGAACACTTTTGTGGGCGTCAGTTTGATAGACTGAGGTAAAGGTCAATTCGAGACGATCTGTAATAGGCATTCGTCAGATGTTTTTTATTGAGAGTGTAAGAGAGCCTAACCATAAATAGTAAACCGACCTTTAGGGGAATGTAACGCTACAGTTGTATTTCAGTTATGTCACGTCGTGTTTTGGGTATTTTGCCAGTACTACCGGTATTTTTATGATGACAACGATGAATTAGTCGTAAAAATATCCCGCAACCCTGATCGCCAAGTCTGGAAGTCATTACTATCATTTTTAAAGTAATTTTAGTATAACCCGACCTGGGAATCAAACCCTGGTCTCCCGCTCCCGAGAGAATAACATGTCGACTACAATCAGATTATATTATTTCACTATCTTTCTAACGGTAGTTATACTCATGAAAAACAATCAAAGATAGAAGACTGAAACCAGACAAGGACGCGCAGATTGATCTTAGAGGATGCTGGTCAATAGGCCCTTTCACACATACAACACATTTGATGCAGACGACATTGAAAACATTCGTCTGTTGCATAGGCATCATTACGCATCTGCACGAGGGAAAGGGCTACGGTCGATTTTCCTCTAATGTGATGCACAGATAATTGCAAAGTAAAACATGTACACTGACACATTTGATCATGAAAACTCTCAGACATTAAGGGGAGGTAATAAGAACATCTCTATTTAAACTTGTAAAGATGGGTTATATAACCTGCTTAGACTAATACAGTCACGAAAATGATGTAACCGAATGTCTGTCTGTCTGGTTTGTTTGTTTTGCTGCTTGTATCGTGCTTAATGCCGTTTTCATCTTATCTAGTCAGTTATATAATGACTATCCAGGGTAAGTTAAACTACTTGTCAGTCGTAATGATAACCCCACACTGAACGCCATCTGGGGACAGTCATTACTACCAATTATAAAAGTATTTTGCCTGATTGGTGCCTAGAAATGAATATTAATTGGGCAGTAAACGCGATAAGGAACATGTATCTCAAAAGCCATAAATTGTTTGTCATTTAAAAAAGGGATGACATTTTAAATAAAAAAGCACTTTAATCACCTAACTGTTAGTATTTCTTCATTTTCATTTGCGAGTAAACTAAAAGTATTTTGCCTGATTGGTGCCTAGAAAAGGATATAAATTGGGCAGTAAACGCGATAAGGTACATGTATCTCAAAAGCCAGAAATTGTTCGTCATTTCAAAAAGGGATGACATTTTAAATAAAAAAGCACTTTAGTCACCTAACTGTTAGTATTTCTTCATTTTCAATTGCGAGTATACTGCACGTACTTTGTCTTATATACAAACCTGAACAGAAAGCGTCAATATGTGCAAAAGAGTAATTTCTCATTACTGCAACAACCTAGGTAGGGACGCAAATATTACGAGTAAGCCAAAACATCGCCAACGTTAAATTTGTTTTAAATTCATAAATATTTTCTATTTTACTTAAAAATCATTATTTTACTTAACTATCTTTGCTGTACATATCTGTAATGCTTAAGTTCGCAAAGTCAAACATATGCGTACCAGGTTATGTTGATTGATTGGCAATACACACCGTTTTCAACTGTATTTCAGTTATATCTCGACGTCTAGCTCACTTGTCGAGTGTTTCCCGGCTTTATGACACTCTTACTCAAAACAACATTCTTCATAGGTAACAAACTGGCTACCTTCACATATTATTTAGCCCATTGATGAAATTCGAATAACCGAACTTACAATGTCTTTCATCAAGCATTTGAAATAATAAACGACCAAGCTGGGGACCAGGTACATGTACAGTGGTGTCTTGAAAACTCGAAGGCGAAAGGGACCCAGTGCTTAAAGCGACCGAGTGATCTCTGTATTAAAACTCAATTCGTTTATGTATGTACCGTATCGCCAGTTTCGAAATTCATATATGAGTCGTTCCACGAGAATACCAACATGATGGACTCTGCGTAATGTATCGACTCGGATCAGCCTGTGCAGTCCGCACAGGCTAATCCGGGCCGAAACATTCCGTCTCAGGGGGGTAATGGTATGGAGTAATGATTCCCGCAACAGAAAATCCACAGGAGGCGAAACATATCTGTTCGGGTTAGCCTGCGCGGCATGCTTAGGCTGATCCGGGTCGATACATTACGCAGAGTCCACAACGTTGGTTTTCTCGTGAGAATGGCTCGTATTATGAAAAGCGTGCTAGTGATACAATCATATCATTTAAATAGCATTGAAACATGTCTGATTACTCGTAGGAAATTATTTAATCGTGAGTCCCCTTGGTAATTTTGCATTATGCGTAACCCTTTCCAATTCGTAGATGCAGTTTAACGCATCGACAGCAGACGAATTTTGAAAACATTTTGGCAAAAGGAGAACTTGCACGTAAATGTGTAATTTCTCGTTTCGTCACAAAGTTTTTCATCGCTATTTGATATTTACGATTTAGTTTATTTATATTTTCCCTAGTTTTAAACTATATCTTTTATTTTAATCGTCTGATGCAGATTTGTTGTATATGTAAGAAAGCCCCAAAATTTCAACGATTAAGAAACAAAACTCATGCAGTGAAGACCGTCTCGTTGATGTAGTCGTTAGAGTGTCCTACTTGGGCGCGGAAGACCAGGGCTCGATTACCGGTCGGTTCATACAAATATGGACTCAGTGCTGGTTCGATCATGGGTTCGATCCCCGGCCGGGTCATACAAAAGACTTCAACAATGGTAGAAATGGAGTTTGTGGGGTTACGTATTACGACTGACTGGCTGGTGTCAGGATAAATGAACCAGTATAACTGGTAAATTAACCAGGAGACGCCGTGATAAACTGATTTTTTTTTAAAGCGGCGTAACACACAAATTAATCAAGGTTGTTGGAATATCATTGATGCATCAGTGTTAGGGTAAATACCATTATATTTGTTATTTTACCAGGAAACAACGTGATATAACTAAAACATAGATGAAATCGGTGCGTCAAACCCCATACACGCAGTTAAGTACCACACGGAATGGTCTGAGGGGGGATTTGTATATAACTGAAGAATTGTTGAAAGGGGCGTTATACACCACACAATCATGCCCGTAGAAATAACATTGATACAACATACTTGTTATTGTCCCAGGAAACATCGTGATTTAAATAAAATGTAGATGAAATCGGCGCTTTTGTATATAACTGAAGAATTGTTGAAAGGTGCGTAAAACACAAAAGAATCAGGGAATATCATTGATGCATCAGAATCAGGGAATATCATTGATGCATCAGAATCAGGGAATATCATTGATGCATCAGAATCAGAATAAATGACATATTATTTGTTATTTTCCCAGGTAACATTGTGATATAACTTACCAGCAGATGCAATTTGCGCTTAAAACCCCACTCACGCAGTTAAAGTACCATACGGAATTGTCTGAAGGGGTAAATAAATGTTCGTCTTTGTAACCAAATACCATTAGGAGCAAAGTAATGATTAATTACGTAGGTATTGTACATAACAAAATGAGATACATTTATCTACACTATGGACCCGCGTCGGGCGATTTGGGGACTTAATGCATCTGTGTACAGTGAAGACTCGGGTGAGACCGTGCATATGCACAGTCTCACCAGAGTCTTCACTGTTTGCGTATAAAGTGTATAAACTTAAATACATCTAATGACATAAAACCTAGATGTGAAGCCCCAATTATATGGTCGCCAGTGTAACTATAATTGATACGATTATCGGAGAATGATGAACCAACCCCTTAATCAGCAGATGCGGTTTATAATGTATCTAAATAGCCGCAATATGTCATTGTGAAACCACATACCCCATTCTTTTCAGGTGCATCCATGCTTGTCCCTCTGAATACACCTGTTTAAGTCAACCCTTTCCCACATACAGAAGCTTTTTTTTTCTGATTCCTGTGCTGCAGATGACTATCGAAAACATTGTGTTAAAAGCAGAAATTGTTCATTATAAGCAATTTCTACATTTGCCACAATCTTTTTAACTGCATGTTTATATGCAATAGTTCTAAATTCGTTTCATTTTAATCTAGATGTTTTTATAAAGTCGGCAGCTGCAGAAATGTTGTATGATGGAAAGGGTAAATCCCTGTGGTATTCTATTATAGTTAATTATATATTCAAGCCATTTAAAATTCTATCTATTTTGTTTGATGTTTGATATTTTAATTTTAACGCTGATCCTGCAACACGAAACTCCCAAATAACATAGACGACTAGTGTAGATCATGGGCTACCCTGCACGTAAGTGTAGTCTCATCTTGGTCTACAGAGTTTATTTAATGACTATAATTAGAATAATTATTTATGCCAACTGAGGATGAAGCTTTCGATATTTTTGATTTCGCTTGATGTTTCATGCCACTTTCAACTTTCACTTTCAATTTTTCGGTTATGCCACGCCCTTTCCTTGGTAAGATACCTGACCAGCTAGTCAGTCGTAAACTATTCGAAACTTACCAGATTCTTAATAGAAAAAGTATTTGTAGTTTGCGAGAAGTGTAGATCTAGATCCGACTGCGAAGATGCGAAGGCTAGTCTTTATTTATAGTATTCACAAAGTTCATATTACCTTTTTTTGCATGGACAGGCTCGTGGGACGATTTCAGCTTTACCGGTAAGCGTTCTAAAAAAGAAGTAAGAATATTGGCATAGAGCTCAGAAGTACATTGGAAGAGCAGATATTGCTCAACGTGATTATCTCCCCTGTTTTCATATTTTTCTTGAAAGGCATCAGATATTATCCAGAGCTCTAGATAAGGGGCGTTTTGCATATTCTAAAATCCTTATTTGAGCCTCTAACCCTATGTTGTGGGTACTCAAACGAATCGTCTCAGTAAGACGATTCTTTTGAGTACCCACAGCATAGGGTTTGATAAAATAATAAGAGAGTAATTGTGGGAACAAGAGCTGAATACCCCTCCATATCTGGTCCTCTGTGACATCTGTGTGTCGGTGAAGTTGATAACAAAGTTATACAGAACAGCACAGAACGTTTATTTAGACGTATACATAGTACAAAGTCATTGACAAATATAAATACGTATAACAAACACGAGGGTTTGAAATGGGGGAAATTAAAACAAAAAATCAGTGAATGAAAAAACGAAAAGAAACAAATGATATAATAAAGAGGCTGATCTTTGATAAAAGTTAATATTCTATTTACTACACAAGCAGCTTGACAAGAGTTTACCATTCACATGACATGTGATATTGAAGAGTCGTTTTCAGCTAAAGCGTCCAATATCGTCCGTATCAGCGAAATCATAATTATTATCATATTAGATACGACGCTACCTTTGAATGAGATTATCACATTGCGTAGATCTTTTCAAAATTGTGTGCTGCGGGTTCGGTGTATGAAGGAATATCTTAAGATGGTAGAAGCAAAAAATAACTCACACCCACAACCAGTGAATGCATATTATACATATGGAAGTTGTTCACCCTCAGTAATGTCTACTTTATCCGTACTGTTTTTTTTACAATATCCTCTGCTGCAGATATGTAACAAGCTTATTATAACTTGGAAGGTTCTGAACTCCAGATTGAGATCGCAATTTTGAAATGCTGAAACTTCTGCAAATAGTGCTGATAGTGACAACAAAGTAAGTAAGAATTTGGCAGTAAACGTTGCAAAACTGTCAATTAGAATTCCCGAAAATGTTCAAAAGTTGGCTTACTGGGTATGTCTACCCAGTACAACTGAAGCTTAAACAATCAATATATAGATGTGTATGGTAATGGAAAATGAAATAATTACTCAGAATTTCAAGACAACTTTTGAACAGTTTTAAAACTATCTATTTTCTGGAGTCCAGCACCTTTAAATATACTGGAAATCCCATGTTCCTTCTTTGGGATGGACACAGCATAGTCGAGATGTAGAGATCTAGGTTACATGTTTATTTCGTGATAATAATCCAGACGTTGGCTATTTCAAGTTTAACATACAGTACAGATGTTGGGTGCCTTGTTTTGCTTGTGTTTTATACAATGAGCTGCATCTGGCGATTTTGGGTTCTCATTGACTACTCGTAACGGGATTGTTTATCGCCAATTTGGTGTTTAGCTAAATTCAGTTCTGGACTCCGCCATGGCAGTGTGGGATTTGGCACCGGGCGTCCCGTGTTCGATCCCCAGGGGCGGAGGTCATGATGGAATGCCTTTGGACAAGTCACTTTTTTTTGCTAACTTAGTACTGGTTTGTTTACCCATGGATCTTGAATAAGTGAACTGTCGTCGTGATATAACTGAAGTAATGTTGAAAAAGGCTTTAAATCCCCTTAACCCTTTCCCTCATATAGACACTTTCTGACGCCTCTGCAGCAGACGGCTTTTTGAAAACATAGTGACAAAACGTGCAATTTCTCCTTTTGTCACAATGTTTTCCACTTTTTGTCATAGGTTATCCATTCAATTATGGAGAGTTTCTATTTTTTGACAAAATACGTTCAAAGTCGTCTGCTGCAGAATTGCCGTATGAGGGAAAGAGTTAAACAAATAAATATTTAGTTCTGCTACGTTCCTAATTGTGTTATCATTATATGTTTACTGAGACCTTATTACAGGTAGACGGAATGCGAAGCCACGGATGAAACGATGCAGATTTACATGCTCATCTGAGTCTTTGCTGTAGGCAGACCTATGCATTAAGACCCTGAATTGCTTGATTCGTCTCATATCTCTGTTATATGGATTTATTTATTTGTGTTTAACGCCATTTTCAACAATTTCTCAGGCATATCACGGCGGCCAGTTCACCTACTCATATGTTTCCTAATTTTCTCACACCAGTACTCCACACAGCATACTTTCCAAGTAACTGGCTGCTTTTCCACATTGACTGTTAGCTCATTGGGGAAAGACGAATGAGGCTTGTCACAGTGACTTTTGTCAAACATTGTTATATAGATACCGCCACATTATACCACCTCCGTTACAAATCACTGTATAAAATCACGCAGTTTATTATAATTCTGTATTAATTATATTACGGAAAAGGCTGTTCTCGTTGGCACTTAGAGTTGCGGGATTAGGATTACGACTGACTGGCTGTTGTCATGATTAATGGACCAGTAGTACTGGTAATTTACCCCAGGAGTCGCCGTCATATAACTGAACACTCTTCAAAGCGGTTTTAAACACCAAACAATAATACTAATTATAAATAATAATATTATTTAAAGACATTGTGGATTGCCCTTCTTCGGCAAGGTATGCTTCTTAGCCGAGAGTTGTTGTACTGCAGCTGACCTTATAACTATATACGGTTTATCTGTAATGTGTGCTCAAGTATCTGATTTGTCAGAAACAAATTCGTTATTAAAATTGACCGATCTAGAGTCTTATTTGGAGCATGGAGTTAATTTCCGAGCAGAGAGAACCTTTTTCTTTAGAGGTTTGTAGTTATTCGGTGCTTTTTGTCACACTTTGCTTGACCACGAATATATGTTCTGTAGCAGTGATATAACTGAACTACAGTTGAAAACGAGGTAAAATCCCAATTTAACATATTCAAATCCTCGAAATATAGATATCGTCAATTGAAAACACTTTTTAAAAAAAATCGGTAAGCAATCCATTACAGACGGAGAACGCTAAGTCTCACACGAGGTCAAAGTGGTACAGAACACAGAAGTTAATTCTTTTGTCACAATGGATCCCACACAATACAACAAACTGACAGCTTTATATCTAGTTGTAAAGTCTATCGTGATGTTTGTATAAGTAGTGAAAGATTGCGATTTAACTCTTTCCCTCATATAGACGCTTTCTGACGCCTCTGCAGCAAACGGCTTTTTGAAAACATAGTGACAAAAGAAGAAATTGCACAAAACGTGCAATTTCTCCTTTTTGCCACAATGTTTTCCACTTTTTGTCATAGGTTATATATTCAATTATGGAGATTTTCTATGTTTTGACAAAATACGTTCAAAGTCGTCTGCTGCAGAATTGTCGTATGAGGGAAAGGGTTAACTCTTTCACACATGTTTACGCATATGTACGCATCTGCGAATGAAAACGTCCGAAAAGATTGTCACGAAGAAAGAAATTTCTCATCATAGGCAATTCATCGTTTTTGATGCAAACGACATTGAAAACATCTTGGTAAAAATATGAAAAATCACTGTTTTAAATTAAACAAATGAATAGATAGAAAAAAAAGTTATGAAAAAGTAGAAATTGCTCATGATGAGCAATTTCTCCTTTTGACACAATGTTTTAAATTTTCGTCTATTGCATAGGCATAATTACGCGTCTGTACGAGGGAAAGGGCTACGGTCGATTTTCCTCTAAGGTGAGGCACAGATAATTGCAAAGTAAAACAAACCCAATGACACATTCGATCATGAAACTCTCTGACAATAAGGGGAGGTAATAAGAACATCTCTATTTAAACTTGTAAAGATGGGTTATATTACCTGCTTAGACTATAATACAGTCACGAAAAGTCTGTCTGTCTGGTTTGTTTGTTTTGCTTGTATCGTGCTTAATGTCGTTTTCATCTCATCTAGTCAGTTATATAATGACTATCCAGGGTAAGTTAAACTACTTGTGAGTCGTAATGATAACCCCACACTGAACGCCATCTGGGGACAGTCATTACTACCAATTATAAAAGTATTTTGCCTGATTGGTGCCTAGAAAAGGATATGAATTGGGCAGTAAACGCGATAAGGTACATGTATCTCAAAAGACAGAAATTGTTGGTCATTTCAAAGAGGGATGACATTTTAAATAAAAAAGCACTTTAGTCACCTAACTGTTAGTATCATTTCTTCATTTTCATTTGCGAGTAAACTGCACGTACTTTGTCTTACATACAAACCTGAACAAAAAGCGTCAATATGTGGAAAAGAGTAATTTCTCATTAATGCAACAACCTAGGTAAGGACGCAAATAATACGAGAAAGCCAAAAAATCTATATTTTACTTAACTATCTTTGCTGTCCGTATCTCTAATGCTTTAGTTAGCAAAGTCAACCATATGCGTACCAGATTATGT
This sequence comes from Serripes groenlandicus, assembly GCA_031761405.1. Classification (NCBI taxonomy): domain Eukaryota; kingdom Metazoa; phylum Mollusca; class Bivalvia; order Cardiida; family Cardiidae; genus Serripes; species Serripes groenlandicus. Next base: position 212,099,525 of record JASEVX010000001.1, on the reverse strand, counting down.
TGATTGATTGGCAATTAACACCGTTTTCAACTGTATTTCAGTTATATCACGACGTCTAGCTCACTTGTCGAGTGTTCCCCGGCTTTATGGCACTCTTACTCAAAACAACATTCTTCATATGTAACTAACTGGCTACCTTCCCATATTATGCCCATTGATGACATTCGAATAACCGAACTTACAATGTCTTTCATCAAGCATTTGAAATAATAAACGACCAAGCTGGGGACCAGGTACATGTACAGTGGTGTCTTGAAAACTCGAAGGCGAAAGGGACCCAGTGCTTAAAGCGACCGAGCGATCTCTGTATTTACACTCAATTCGTTTATGTATGTTCCGTATCGCCAGCCTCAAAATTCATATATGATCCGTTCCACGAGAATACCAACATTATGGACTGTGCGTAATGTATCGACTCGGATCAGCCTGTGCAGTCCGCACAGGCTAATCCGGGCCGAAACATTCCGTCTCAGGGGGGTAATGGTATGGAGTAATGATTCCTGCAACAGAAAATCCACAGGAGGCGAAACCTATCTGTCCGGGTTAGCCTGCGCGGCATGCTTAAGCTGATCTGGTCGATACATTACGCAGATTCCACACAGTTGGTTTTCTCGTGAAACGGCTCGTATTATGAAAAGCGTGCTAGTGATACAATCATATCATTTAAATAGCATTGAAACATGTCTGATTACTCGTAAATTATTTAATAGTGATTCCCCTTGGTAATTTTGCATTATGCTTAACCCTTTCCAACTCGTAGATGCAGTTAAACGCATCGACAGCAGACACATTTTGAAAACATTTTGGCAAAAGGAGAACTTGCACGTAATGTCTAATTTCTCGTTTTGTCACAAAGCTGTTCATCCCTATTTGATATTTACGAGTTTATTAATATTTTCCCTAGTTTTAACTATATCTTTTATTTTAATCGTCTGATGCAGATTTGTTGTATATGTAAGAAAGCCCCAAAATTTCAACGATTAAGAAACAAAACTCATGCAGTGAAGACCGTCTCGTTGATGTAGTCGTTAGAGTGTCCTACTTGGGCGCGGAAGACCAGGGCTCGATTACCGGTCGGTTCATACAAATATGGACTCAGTGCTGGTTCGATCATGGGTTCGATCCCCGGCCGGGTCATACAAAAGACTTCAACAATGGTAGAAATGGAGTTTGTGGGGTTACGTATTACGACTGACTGGCTGGTGTCAGGATAAATGAACCAGTATAACTGGTAAATTAACCAGGAGACGCCGTGATAAACTGATTTTTTTTTAAAGCGGCGTAACACACAAATTAATCAAGGTTGTTGGAATATCATTGATGCATCAGTGTTAGGGTAAATACCATTATATTTGTTATTTTACCAGGAAACAACGTGATATAACTAAAACATAGATGAAATCGGTGCGTCAAACCCCATACACGCAGTTAAGTACCACACGGAATGGTCTGAGGGGGGTAATTACATGATCGTGTTTGTATATAACTGAAGAATTGTTGAAAGGGGCGTAATACACCACACAATCATGCCCGTAGAAATAACATTGATATATCATACTTGTTATTTTCCCAGGAAACATCGTGATTTAAATAAAATGTAGATGAAATCGGCGCTTTTGTATATAACTGAAGAATTGTTGAAAGGTGCGTAAAACACAAAAGAATCAGGGAATATCATTGATGCATCAGAATCAGGGAATATCATTGATGCATCAGAATCAGAATAAATAACATATTATTTGTTATTTTCCCAGGAAACATCGTGATATAACTTACAAGCAGATGCAATTTGCGCTTAAAACCCCACTCACGCAGTTAAAGTACCATACGGAATTGTCTGAAGCGGTAATTAAATGTTCGTCTTTGTAACCAAATACCATTAGGAGCAAAGTAATGATTAATTACGTAGGTATTGTACATAACAAAATGAGATACATTTATCTACAATATGGACCCGCGTCGGGCGATTTGGGGTCTTAATGTATCTGCGTACAGTGAAGACTCGGGTGAGACCGTGCATATGCACAGTCTCACCCGAGCGTCACTGTTCGCGTATAAAGTGTATAAACCTAAATGCATCTAATGACATAAAACCTAGATGTGAAGCCCCAATTAGATGGTCGCCAGTGTAACTATAATTGATACGATTATCGGAGAATGATGAACCAACCCCTTAATCAGCAGATGCGGTTTATAATGTATCTAAATAGCCGCAATATGTCATTGTGAAACCACATACCCCATTCTTTTCAGGTGCATCCATGCTTGTCCCTCTGAATACACCTGTTTAAGTCAACCCTTTCCCACATACAGAAGCTTTTTTTTCTGATTCCTGTGCTGCAGATGACTTTCGAAAACATTGAGTCAAAAGCAGAAATTGTTCATTATAAGCAATTTCTCCATTTGCCACAATATTTATAACTGTATGTTTATATGCAATAGTTCTAAATTCTTTTTTTTTTATCTAGATTATTTTATAAAGTCAACAGCTGCAGAAATATTGTTAGTGGAAAAGGGTAAATCCCTGTGGTATTCTATTATAGTTAATTATATATTCAAGCCATTTAAAATGCTATCTACTTTGTTTGATGTTTGATATTTTAATTTTAACGCTGATCCTACAACACGAAACTCCAAAATAACTTAGACGACTCGTGTAGATCATGGGCCTGCACGTAAGTGTAGTCTCATCTTGGTCTACAGAGTTTATTTAATGACCATAATTAGAATAATTATTTATGCCAACTGAGGATGAAGCTTTCGATATTCTTGATTTCGCTTGATGTTTTATGCCACTTTCAACAATTTTTCGGTTATGCCACGCCCTTTCCTTAATAAGATACCTGACAAGCTAGTCAGTCATAAACTATTCGAAACTTACCAGATTCTTAATAGTAAAAGCATTTGTAGTTTGCGAGAATTGTAGATCTAGATCAGACTGCGAAGATGCGAAGGCTGGTCTTTATTTATAGTATTCACAAAGTTCATATTACCTTTTTTTGCATGCTATCTACTTTGTTTGATGTTTGATATTTTAATTTTAACGCTGATCCTACAACACGAAACCGTGGGACGATTTCAGCTTTACCGGTAAGCGTTCTAAAAAAGAAGTAAGAATATTGGCATAGAGCTGAGAAGTACATTGGAAGAGCAGATATTGCTCAACGTGATTATCTCCCCTGTTTTCATATTTTTCTTGAAAAGTATCAGATATCATCCAGAGCTCTAGATAAGGGGAGTTTTGCATGTTCTAAAATCCTTATTTGAGCCTCTAGCCCTATGTTGTAGTACTCAAAAGAATCGTCTAAGTGAGACGATTCGTTTGAGTACCCACAGCATAGGGTTTGATAAAATAATAAGAGAGAAATTGTGGGAACAAGAGCTGAATACCCCTCCATATCTGGTCCTCTGTGACATCTGTGTGTCGGTGAAGTTGATAACAAAGTTATACAGAACAGCACAGAACGTTTATTTAGACGTATACATAGTACAAAGTCATTGACAAATATAAATACGTATAACAAATATGCAAACACGAGGGTTTGAAATGGGGGAAATTTAAACAAAAAAATCAGTTAATGAAAAAACGAAAGGAAACAAATTATATAATAAAGAGGCTGATCTTTGATAAAAGTTAATATTCTATTTACTCCACAAGCAGCTTGACAAGAGTTTATCATTGACATGACATGTGATATTGAAGAGTCGTTTTCAGCTAAAGCGTCCAATATCGTCCGTATCAGCGAAATCATAATTATTATCATATTAGATACGACGCTACCTTTGAATGAGATTATCACTTTGCGTAGATCTTTTCAAAATTGTGTGCTGCGGGTTTAGTGTATGAAAAAATATCTCTAGATGGTAGAAGCAATAAATAACTCACACCCACAACCAGTGAAAGCATATTATACATATGAAAGTTGTTCACCATCAGCAATGTCTTTTTTATCCGTACTGTTTTTTACAATACCCTCTGCTGCAGATATGTAACAAGCTTATTATAACTTGGAAGGTGCTGAACTCCAGATTGAGATCGCAATTTTGAAATGTTGAAACTTCTGCAAATATTGCTGATAGTGACAACAAAGTAAGTAAGAAACTATTTTGGCAGTACACGTTGCAAAACTGTCAATTGAAAGTCACGAAAATGTTCAAAATTTGGATTACTGGGTATGTTTACCCAGTACAAATGAAGCTTAAACAATCAATATTTAGATGTGTATGGTAATGGAAAATGAATCAGAATTTCAAGACAACTTTTGAACAGTTTTAAAACTATCTATTTTCTGGAGTCCAGCACCTTTAAATATACAGGAAATCCCATGTTCCTTCTTAAGGATGGACACAGCATAGTCGAGATGTAGAGATCTGGGTTACATGTTTATTTTTAATCCAGACGTTTGCTAATTCAAGTTTATCATACAGTACGGATGTTGGGTGCCTTGTTTTGCTTGTGTTTTATAAAAATGGGCTGCGTCTGGCTATTTTGCGTTCTCATTGACTACTCGTAACGGGATTGTTTAGCGCTAATTTGGTGTTTAGCTACATTCAGTTCTGGACTCCGCCGTGTCGCAGTGTGTTTACCGTCTGGGATTTGGCACAGGGCGTCCCGTGTTCGATCCCCAGGCGCGGGGGTCATGATGGAATGCCTTTGGACAAGTCACTTTTTTTTCCTAGCTTAGTACTGGTTTGTTTACCCATGGATCTTTAATAAGTGAACTGTCGTCGTGATATAACTGAAGTAATGTTGAAAAAGGCTTAAAATCCCCTTAACCCTTTCCCTCATATAGACGCTTTCTGACGCCTCTGCAGCAGACGGCTTTTTGAAAACATAGTGACAAAAGAAGAAATTGCACAAAACGTGCAATTTCTCCTTTTGTCACAATGTTTTCCACTTTTTGTCATAGGTTATCCATTCAATTATGGAGAGTTTCTATTTTTTGACAAAATACGTTCAAAGTCGTCTGCTGCAGAATTGCCGTATGAGGGAAAGAGTTAAACAAATAAATATTTAGTTCTGCTACGTTCCTAATTGTGTTATCATTATATGTTTACTGAGACCTTATTACAGGTAGACGGAATGCGAAGCCACGGATGAAACGATGCAGATTTACATGCTCATCTGAGTTTTTGCTGTAGGCAGACCTATGCATTAAGACCCTGAATTGCTTGATTCGTCTCATATCTCTGTTATATGGATTTATTTATTTGGGTTTAACGCCGTTTTCAACAATTTCTCGGGCATATCACGGCGGCCAGTTCACCTACTCATATGTTTCCTAATGTTCTCACACCAGTACTCCACACAGCATACTTTCCAAGTAACTGGCTGCTTTTCCACATTGACTGTTAGCTCATTGGGGAAAGACGAATGAGGCTTGTCACAGTGACTTTTGTCAAACGTTGTTATATAGATACCGCCACAATGTACCACCTCCGTTACAAATCACTGTATAAAATCACGCAGTTTATTATAATTCTGTATTAATTATATTGCGGAAAAGGCTGTCCTCGTTGGCACTTAGAGATGCGGGATTAGGATTACGACTGACTGGCTGTTGTCATGATTAATGGACCAGTAGTACTGGTAATTTACCCCAGAAGTCGCCGTCATATAACTGAACACTCTTCAAAGCGGTTTTAAACACCAAACAATAATACTAATTATAAATAATAATATTATTTAAAGACATTGTGGATTGCCCTTCTTCGGCAAGGTATGCTTCTTAGCCGAGAGTTGTTGTACTGCAGCTGACCTTATAACTATATACGGTTTATCTGTAATGTGTGCTCAAGTATCTGATTTGTCAGAAACAAATTCGTTATTAAAATTGACCGATCTAGAGTCTTATTTGGAGCATGGAGTTAATTTCCGAGCAGAGAGAACCTTTTTCTTTAGAGGTTTGTAGTTATTCGGTGCTTTTTGTCACACTTTGCTTGACCACGAATATATGTTCTGTAGCAGTGATATAACTGAACTACAGTTGAAAACGAGGTAAAATCCCAATTTAACATATTCAAATCCTCGAAATATAGATATCGTCAATTGAAAACACTTTTAAAAAAAATCGGTAAGCAATCCATTACAGACGGAGAACGCTAAGTCTCACACGAGGTCAAAGTGGTACAGAACACAGAAGTTAATTCTTTTGTCACAATGGATCCCACACAATACAACAAACTGACAGCTTTATATCTAGTTGTAAAGTCTATCGTGATGTTTGTATAAGTAGTGAAAGATTGCGATTTAACTCTTTCCCTCATATAGACGCTTTCTGACGCCTCTGCAGCAAACGGCTTTTTGAAAACATAGTGACAAAAGAAGAAATTGCACAAAACGTGCAATTTCTCCTTTTTGCCACAATGTTTTCCACTTTTTGTCATAGGTCATATATTCAATTATGGAGATTTTCTATGTTTTGACAAAATACGTTCAAAGTCGTCTGCTGCAGAATTGTCGTATGAGGGAAAGGGTTAACTCTTTCACACATGTCTACGCATATGTACGCATCTGCGAATGAAAACGTCCGAAAAGATTGTCACGAAGAAAGAAATTTCTCATCATAGGCAATTCATCGTTTTTGCGACACTCTTTTCAACACATTTCGATAATTACACTTTTAAATGTGTTGATTTTCAATACATGTATTGAGATGGTTTTAAAGCCGTATGCTGCGTTTTTGTTGTATGCAACAAAGGGTTATTTTGTTGCGACAATATATTCAATGACAACTCAATGTCGAATGTTAATGCCTACCTTGATATTTGTATAAGAAGTAAAAGATAGTAATCTAGTAAATCATTTGAAACGTGAATAAAGATATTACATCGTCGAGTCGCGATAGCTCAGTCGGAAACGACGAGTGCTATCAATTCGTGGTCGTAAGTTCGTACCCGCAATTGGTCGTTAATTATCTCCGGTCATTGACAAAAGTGAATGAACTGGCCACCGGGATATAACTGTAATATTGTTGAACTAGAATTGAGTGTTCCGCGGAGCACGTGTGTCACTTGCATCTGCTCATTGAAAGTGTGACAAAAAAGTGTGACGGACAGACAGACAGTCAGACAGACAGACAGACAGACAGACAGACAGACAGACGGACAGACGCCGGACAAACAAAAAGTAGTCCCTAAGTGCCTACCATGCTACGCAGGGTGACACAAAAATGACGATATAAACTCCAATTATAATTTCCAATTATTGTCAATGATATCTGTTACTAGAGTCATTCGTCTTCCAAGTCTATATGGGAAGGCAATCAGTTGCCTGGCAAGACTGTTGAATGGAGTACCCCTGCGAGAAAACCAGGAAATACACGTTACGTTAACTGGCTGCGTACTATCACTAAAACACGTTGCTAAGGACATCTAACTCCAATTAATTATAAGGTACATGTATTTCAATTTAGTCGTGTCAGGCCGTATACGTTCTGGCTGTACGACGGAACGTAAGAAACCCAGAATGACCTATGCTTAGGTATCTAGGTCAAGATCAATACGTATATCGTCATTCCCTCTCCATCGAGGAAGGTACAAACTTGGCTGTATAATTCTACGTAGTACAGTTGAACCTGGTAAAATACCACATTTGAATCGCAATTCCATGCTTATAGCGACTATGCTTTTCGTTTCCCAAATACTTATTTTCTGCATAGATGACCCTGTGAATAAAGAGCACCTGTGAACAAAGACCAGATTGTTGTCGTCTCATTTGTGGTCTTTATTCACAGGTTCCACTGTAGACATAAACATTCTTATCTCGATGTAGATGACATAAAGCAATTAAGCAGTGGATGAATGTTATCACCTTTCCCATCGTTTTGACACATAATTATGCAACACACAACTTTTTAAAACATCGTGACAAAAGGAGAAATTGCTCATTATGAGCAATTTCTCCTTTTGCCCTAATAATTTCAACTCGTTCGTAGGGATGATTATTCTTTCATTTATAGAGAATGTTTATATATTTTCAACTGTACTGGCAAAGAGGGTCAGTACATTCATTGTCAAGTGAACTGAACGCAGTGATATAACTTCACTATTGTTTATGATCAATACTTCAATCAAGCAAGTAACAGTCTCGAACTGGTCGCTGTCAATACATGTCAAATATGAGAGACAGTGGCACAGAAGAGCCTCTCGTACGAAAGGTCATCGGGTTCGAATCCCGTGATCAGTGCGTTTTGCCATTGGAGTTTGTTGACACAACCGGCGCGAATACTGGTCTCCAGGAAGCAAACATCAAGCGTGATAAATATAAGCTGTAAGCTCGTTTTCTCAATCGATGTAAAAAGGCTAATGTCAGATTTGAAATCATCGTAGGGAGAACAGAAATATCTATATTTGATATTTCTTTTTCAATAATAATGCAGTCGAACCTGTCAAACTAATCATGTTTGTCATTTTGAACATAATTTGTGCACGTGCTACTGTCCTAATTGTTTGACACGCAGGTGTGTGAAGTTAGCGCGTAGATCGTAGATCGTAGCTCAACCAAAGAATGTAGTTGGCTGACCTGGGTCGTAGATCGTAGCTCAAACACTTCAAAAACATTGCGAATTGGTTGACCTGGGTCGTAGATCGTAGCTCAACCACTAAAAAAACATTACGAATTGGCTGATCTGAGTCGTAGATCGTAGCTCAACCAATGAAAAAACATTGCAATTTGGTTTGATAACTCGAACATCTCCATATCTCGATAACTCGAACATTTTGACAGCTCGAACATCTCCATATCTCGAACATCTCGATAACTCGAATATCTAAAATAACTCGAACATTTCGATAACTCGAACATTTCGATATCTCCATATCTCGAACTTTTCGATAACTCGAACATTTTGATAACTCGAACATTTCGATAACTCGACCTCTCGATAACTCGAACTTCTCGATAACTTGAATATTTCGTTAACTCGACCTCTCGATGACTCGAACATTTCGATATCTCCATATCTCGAACATTTTGATAACTCGAACATCTCGATAACTCGAACATCTCAATAACTCGAACATCTCAATAACTCGAACATCTCGATAACTCGAACATTTCGATAACTCGAACATTTCGATAACTCGAACATTTCGACTCCATATCTCGATAACTCGATACCTCGAACATCTCGATATCTCGAACATCTCGATAACTCGAACTTCTTGATAACTCGACCTTCTCCATATCTCGAACATCTAAATAACTCGAACATCAATATAACTTGAACATCTCGATAACTCGAACTTCTTGATAACTCGACCTTCTCCATATCTCGATATCTCGATAACTCGAACATCTCAATATTTCGAACATATCGATCACTAGTGATTGAGCTACGATCTATGACCCATGTCAGCCATTTCGCAACGTTTTTTAAGTGGTTGAGCTATGATCTACGACCCAGGTCAGCCAATTCCAAATGTTTTTCAATTGGTTGAGCTACAATCTACGATCCAGATCAACCAATTCGCAATGATTTTTTTTAAGTGGTTGAGCTACGATCTACGACCAAGATCAACCAATTCGCATTGATTTTGAAGTGGTTGAGCTACGATCTACGACCCAGATCAACCAATTCGCATTGATTTTGAAGTGGTTGAGCTACGATCTACGACCCAAATCAACCAATTCGCAATGATTTTGAAGTGGTTGAGCTACGATCTACGACCCAGCTAAACCAATTCGCAATGTTTTTCTAGTAGTTGAGCTACGATCTACGACCCAGGTCAGCCAATTCACAATGTTTTTCTAATGGTTGAGCTACGATCTACGACCCAGATCAACCAGTTCGCAATGTTTTTCTAGTGGTTGAGCTACGATCTACGACCCAGATCGACCAATTTGCAATGTTTTTGAAGTGGTTGAGCTACGATCTACAACCCAGTTCAGCCAATTCGCAATGTTTTTCAAGTGGTTGAGCTACGATCTACGACCCAGGTCAGCCAATTAGCAATGTTTTTGCAGTGGTTGAGCTACGATCTACGACCAATGTCAGCCAATTCGCAATGTTTTTCAAGTGGTTGAGCTACGATCTACGACCCAGGTCAGCCAATTCACAATGTTTTTCAAGTGTTTAAGCTATGATGTACGACCCAGATCAACCAATTCGCAATGTTTTTGAAGTGGTTGAGTTATACGACATACGACCCAGGTCAGACAATTCGCAATGTTTTTCATGTGGTTGAGCTACGATCTACGACCCAGATCGACCAATTCGCAATGTTTTTCTAGTGGTTGAGCTATGATCTACGACCCAGGTCAACCAATTCAGAATGTTTTTCAAGTGGTTGAGCTACGATCTACGACCCAGGTCAGCCAATTACATGTTTTGGTTGAGCTACGATCTACGATCTACGCGCTAACTTCACACACCTTTGACACACCAGGGTGTTGCCTGTTACGGATTTCCGCATATCGGGTTTCGTGGCAATACGATGTGTTTACGTCGGACGTTAAGAATAATTGCTCGTCATCATTTGTGCATCTTTAACCCTTTCCTACACATAGACGCTTTTGGACGCCCTTTTAAAAACATCGTGACAAAAGCAGAAATTGCTTAAAACGAGCACTTTCTCCGTTTGTCACAAATGTTACAACTGTATTCAATCATTATTCTTTGATTTCTAGAGAATGTTCATATTTCTGCTTAGATGTTTTGCTAAGTCGTCTGTTGCAGAATCGTTGTAAATGGAACAGGTTTAAGACCCCATATCGCCGGGCGCGGCCCAAATGTAATGACTGGGTGTGACGTGTTTTTCTGTTTACGTGATAAATCGGGTCGGTTCTATTTGTTGATATGTCCTTCTTCTTTATTTGTGTACTCGACTCCCCATGAACGAAGTGAACAGTTTACGTCATTGACAATAACACGTATTATGAAAGTGAACCCTATATCGTTTCCAATACCAATAACCCTTTCCCATATATACAACACATCTTCAGCAAACGTTAATACGGGTATCTAGACAAAAGTTCGGAAAATGTCATACATAGTATTTTTATTGAATAGAGTTGTGGCAGATTTAAGAGCTTCCCTGCATGATCTACTTCTCCTTTTGACATAAACCTTTTCCCAAATATAAAACATCTTTAGCAGAAAACGTTAAGAAATATATTTACGACGGATAACCTTCAAATATAGCAGTACAATTATTGAAATTAAATGAACATGTTGTGATAGAAGACGATGTTTGCCCAATCTCATAATACGTCAGTGTAATTATTGAGTAGAGTTGAACATAATATTATTATGACAGAATGAGAAGTTGACAGTTAAGAAAACAACTTGTCCTTTTGCCACAAACCCTTTCTCATATAAGTCGTTCCATGAGAAAACCAAAAGTATGGACTCTGCGTAATGTATCGTCCAAGATCAGCCTGCGAATTCCGCGCAGGCTAATCCGGGCCGGAGCATTCCGTCAAATATATAGAGTAATGATTCTTGAAACAGAAAATCCACAGGAGACGAACAAAGTATGTCCGGGTTAGCCTACGCTGCATGCATAGGCTGATCCGGGTCGCTTCTTTACGCAATGGTGGTTTTCTTGTGGGACGGGGGTCATATATAATAATTATGCAGGGGACGACAGCATCTAGGCAAAAGTACGGAACATCTCAATATGAGCCGTCCCCCGAGAAAATCAACATTGTGGACTCTGCGTAAAGTATCGAGCCGGATCCGTCTAAACATGCCGCGCAGGCTTACTTGGAACGACACTTTTCGCCTCCTATGGATTTTCTGTTTCAGGAATCATAACTATATACCTCTATCCCACTGAGACGGAATACGTCGAACCGGATCGGTTTGTGCGGAGTGCGCAGGCTGATCTGGGTCGATACATTACGCAGAGGCCATAATGTTGGTTTTCTCGTGGAACGGCTCATATCATCTGCGTAATGTATCGACCAGATCAGCCTGCGCTGTCCGCGCAGACTGATCCGGCCGACACATTCCGTCTTAGGGGGAAAGATGTATAGAGTAGTGATTCCTGAAACAGAAAATCCACAGGAGGCGAAAAGTGTCTATCCGGGTTAACCTGCGCGGCATGCTTGGGCTGATCTGGGTCGATACATTACGCAGAGGCCATAAAGTTGGTTTTCTCGTGGAACTGCTCATATGTATTGAATATAGTTGAAATCATTGTAACAGAAGGTACAGTGGTTCATTAGAAACAAGTTCTCCTTTGCGACAATGTTTTTAAATTTCGTCCTCTGTAGAAACGTCAAAACCGGTCTGTGGATGGTAAATGGTTTATCGGACATGGCACGAGGAAAACCGACCATCGGGCATTGAAAGCTTGCAGAGTTTGTTCAGATTAACCTCTGCTTATATTCTACCCAGTCCCTGTAGCTCAGTCGGTAGCGACGCGGGCTTCTGATCCAGGGGATGTGAGATTGAGCTCCTGCTTGGTCAACATTCTTTTCGACGTTTGGCAATAGTCACCATTTTTCTTCCGTCAATTGGTTAAATGTGTCTTTGAAACAGCAGCCAGTTGCTTCGAAATACTGTTATTTCGATTACTGATTTTAAAAAAAGACAGGAGGAAACAAATCCGTAGATGAAATGGCAGCCTTAATACGACTAACAATTTGTTGAAAACGGCATTGCAGCTTTGTGAAGCTGCTCTCATTTAGGGAGAGTATTGTGAATGGTTATAACATTAACATGATGTTAGTTATAGTTGATTGATTGATTGGGGTTTATCGCAGATTTCAACAATTGTTTAGTCATATGACGGCGGGCAGTTCAACTAATCTTGTTTCCTGGCTTTCTCATACTGTAACAAAATGTCTCCCTACGTTCTGCCACGGACTAGTTCTGTATACCTGAGAATTTACGTCACAATGTTACCATGGTGATAAGCAAGCCAGGTATATAAGCGACGAGGGCTGATAGCTGAAGGGCTTTTTGATCTAACTGACATGAGAGAAAGGGATAGAGATTGGGAGTCTTGTTCGGGCTGGTTGCCCGAGAGGGACGCCTGATGGAGGGCTGATTTGCCGGGAGACTGACAGGAGTAAGACACACAGAAATTATGTTTGGTTTTGATACGTAGACAATATCCTTGTTAGTGAATAAAGATGTAGAAAACAACGCGAGTACTTTTATATTTATATGTTTGGTACCTCTTTGTGTCACAATACCAGCACTCCATACAACATACTTTATAAGCAACTCACCGTTTTTCCACTCTTAGCTAATTGGTGGATGACGAACGACGCTTATATCAGTGTCATTTGCCAAACGTCTGAAAGAATGCTGGCTGAGCTTCGGTTCGAACTCACAACCCCTAGAGTGACAGCCCGCGTCTCTACCGAGACTCGGCACGTTAGTTTAAGACTTACTCACTGAACTCGTAAATTGGTTAGTCGAATCGACTTATCAAATTACAGCTTTGAGTTTACACTAGCGCTCGTTGTCTTAGAAGAATATGAAAATATTCCATATAGAAAAAAATATCTTGTCAAATTTCATTGTTTTATTTTTTGGCAAAGTTTGGCCAATTTTTACAAATGCAAATGGTATGGCAAACAAACACGTATTTATATTAAGAAACACATTTACAAACATTATACATTGTACCTAACAAAAAGGAGAACAAACACTTCAACATAAATTAACATTTAAACATAACATAATTATAAAACATAAAATTAATCCGCAAATTAACACACAAAACATAGTTTGTAAACAATGTAAATTGAACCGTGTTCGGACAACCATAGATAGAGACAACAAATAGTTAATGGATCGATGTATTATCGCTCTCCATCACGCAGACACCTTCTAAATACATTTTGGAGTTGGATCAAATTGACGAGAACGAGCAAATCTTTTTTCTCAAACTGATTTTAGAGCTCTATCTCAAAGTTGAATTCAAATTGTATTTAGCCTTTTTCATTGCAAAGAAATTTTCAATTAAGAAGATCATGTCAGATAACGAGTTAGAAACAAACGTTTGTGACATTGCATAATTTGAGGTAGACCATTCCTTTTGGGCTCAGCCATTTCCGTATGAAGTCGAAAGAGATCAGTATCGTTTGTGGTCTTGACGGTGATTTACATCGACACGTCCACGAAAGCTGCCGATCTCTAACGACCGACTCCGAACGGAAATACCCGTGTCAATATACTATTTATAAATACCGATTAACTAGCTTTTTACGGAAGGTTTTAGAAAACATACTGAGTACACTAACAAGGACAGATTATACTGATTTATTAGACTTTAACGCCGTTTTTCAAACATTTTTCATTCATATCACGGCGTCCAGTTTACAATACAATCTTTCCAAGCGACTGGCTGCTTTTCCACAAAGAAGAATGACGCTTGTCGGAAAGAACTCATAGCCCCTTGATTGACAGCCCACGTCGCTACCGGGGCTCGGCTCACAGGGAAAGGTGATACATCTACATGTATAATGACACGATTGATTTTATAAGTGTCTTTTACTAGAAAACACGTGTTTAAGTTATAGCGTGGACACTGAAACCGACTCAATTGAGCGATGCAGGCTTAATTCGTTTTTATCAATAATTCAGTCACATTACGGAGATTAGTTCACCGTTCCGTGTGTTTGATCACTTTCTCGTTGCTGTTCAGACAACTAACTGATTTCCACTAGACTACAAGAGCCGGTGAATATAAGTTTAGTTTAATCCTAATTATACATCGATTGCAAATCAAACCTTCAGCTTTTTTCAACACGCTGAATGTCTGCTTTCTGGAAACTAAACCAGCACTAGCGCCGTTTGTGTGAAAAAATCCTAAAAGTAGAACTTGTTCATCTCGAAATTCGAACCGTGGACTTTTTCTACAAAAGACCGACGCTCTGCCGTTGCACATTATTGTAATTCGATAATAAAGGGAATAAGAACTATCACTGAAAATGATAAATACCCCCAAAACAGCACATTGACCTACACCATTTACTTAATAAGTAAAAGGGCCATAACTCTGTAAAATAACATGCAATTGTAAGACCTTTAGGATATGCACATCTCCTCTTGGTATAGAAGCTTCATGTAAATTGTTATTGAATTCCACCCAGTGGTTTGTAATAATTAGGCCGGACAAAATATGGCTTCCGACCGACCGACAGCCCGACAGCCCGACACAGTGACTCATATATACTTCGAAAGGGGTATAATAACATATCGAGCTCAAATGACGGTAGCCAAGTTACACGATATTGACTTTCCAGGTTAACCTGCGTCTCCACGCGGCTTCATCTATCTCGTTCTGCAGGAATCCGTTGTCGAGTGGATATAGTCGGGGATATGAAACCGGGCATGGTCGAGTGACTGTGGGCAAGGAAACATTTTCTATCCTAGTACTGGTTTGTTTAGCCAGGGATCATGGAAAAGTGAACTGTCGCCGTGATATAACTGAAATAAATGTTAACAGCGGCGTAAAACCCATACAAACAAACTATCTCGTTCTACAAAGATCTCGGAGCTTCTGACGTTTTCACTTGAATGAGATAGCATGGATGAGCAGACTATATTTGTCACAATCGCATTAAAATCAGACCAAAACACTTGGCTGACGTATAAACAATATACGAGCGGTTACAGTCTAGTTTTAATGAGATTGCTTTGACAATGATGCCATTTGCTTTCCTGAAGTACTGGCCAGTGATTGGTACTATTTAAGACCATTATATCAAAGAAGAAAAGTGGTTGCCAATAAATTTCGCTTTTCAATATGCTGTTTGGGTATGTAATTAGACGCATACAATTTCAAAGAAAACTGTAAAATGCAAAGATGTAGATCTAGAAAAAAAATAGGAAAATAGGGATAGACAAGATTATGAAATTTGAACAGAGCAGAAACAGAGAACTGAGATTGCTCGTTTTACTTCTGAAAGGATGTATGCACCAAAACTTCTGCATTATACATGTGTACATGCATAACGAATTTCAGTCCAATTCTTGGACACACGCGAAACAGTATATCACAAGTAAACAGGAGTCACTTTGTTTCTTTGTCTAAATGACGATCTTTTGGTTGCACGTTTGGAATCAGAATCTGATTTTATACTTTGCGTTTTATTTATTTTGTGATCGTTCGTTTGTTTTGATTGGTGAATCCTGGATGATGCAGTCAAATTGTTTGTATCTTCAGAACTCGCGTACCCTTCACTGACCTCGCTCACTAATGTGACCTCTTTCTTAGTTTGACCTATGTGAGGAGCGGCATTCTTTCTGAGATCGTCATGGCCGTCTATATCGGAATAGCGCCCAGAATCATGACTTTCGGTCATGCTTTTTAAACTTTTAACGTCATCAAAACTAGCGCTACTACCCTGGTGACAGGAACGTCTATGGTGAATGTTCACATTAGACACGCCATGTTCCGGACATTCCGTACTTTGATTTCTACCGGAAGTCTCGTAAAGAACAACGAGATTCCCGTCTGGGTCACGTGTCGAGTACACATTTCCGCTCACGTTCATGATGTCACAGTTTAGTCCGATTGTTTCGATGCTTTGCACATTGAACGTCACATAAGCTGACTCGATTGGCCGAGGATGGATGTATTGGGATCGTTTAAGAGATAACTGAATGTCTAGGCCAGGTTGGCGGTAAATTTGAAAAATACAAAACTCTGGCTTATTGGTCTCGATTTCCGTTTCAGTTACTAGTCTATAGAAATCCACCATCGCTGCGAAATTACGCACATACATGTTTATTCTTAAGTGTTCATTATTGAGCAAGACTGGGCACACAACAAAAAGTGGCAAATCATCGGCAAGTTTGTAAAATTCCTGTTTGGCAAGAGAGGTATTTGGCGCGTTTTTACACTGAAGTTCCACTTTATGGTGAAACGTCCACGGTGCCTTTGTGAACACCCTTTCAATGTCTCTGGCACAAGGGTGACCCGTTTCCTTCATGAATAACATCAAACTGACTGCTGGTGTTATTAAACATCCATTCTTGGACTTTGTGTGTGAATATTTCTTCTGTTTTGCCGGTCCAATTCGCTCCTCGATGTTTATTATCTGATGAGAAGGATCCACCCATCCTGTTACGGTGGACACGATCTTCTCTAACACGTGACCTTTACCACGTGGCGAAACGAGAGTTAACTTACACTTGTACGGGTTCTCCAACAGTGGGTTTAAGTCAGTTTCTGCCATTATCTGGTATCATATTTCAATCACCCTTTTATTTGGTCAGTGTATTTGTTATTCTCCAGAAATATATTGAATCTACACGCACTGTTCAATAAACACGCAATTTCCTATCTACACACACTCTCCTTTTTCAATCAGAAAACTTCATTGGCAGGTGTTCCAAGACCAATAACTGATTGCACTCACATTCTCCAACAGTTTACAAATGTTAAATTCCGAGAGTCTACGACGAATAACTGATTGCACTCACATTCTCCAACAGTTTACAAATGTTAAATTCCGAGAGTTCCACGACGAATAACTTATTAGACACATATACTTCAACCTTAACGCATGTCGTAGCTTCCGTAAACTACACAGTTCAGTAGCATCAAATCTATTTGGTAAACAAGTTGTCAGCTTACACAATAACCTGTTATTGTAAGACGAATGCTCTTTTATAAAGATATATAGGGTATAATCGGGTCTGTGAGAATACAGCACTTTGATTTATGATCCCCGGTGATCGATTCGTTCTTTAATTAATACTGTGGTACGTTTATTATCATCTATTCCTCCAGCTGTGTAACATGTATCATCCTGAAAGGAAATAAAGAAAAATAAAGGTGAGCTTTTTATCCCTTCACACCCTACCCCCCACATTTCCTGTACGCTTATTTAGAATCTTCCAAATTGAAAACATATATCCCCAATTATCATGTAAAATGTATTATTCTGAAAGAAAATTTAAAAAAGAAATGGTGAGTTAATTGGGATCCTTCTAATCCTTCTCTTATCCTCATCACTCCATCCCCGGTCCGTTTATTTAGAATCTTTCAAATTGAAAACATCTATAAAGTATTGCATTTTTACTTGTAAAATCTTGAGTAAATGTATACGAGCCCGCCGATCGGAAAAGATACAAAATGGCGTCTGTGAACAGTATAGATCGAGATCACTATTTGTATCACTACATACTGATCAAGATTCACACTGTTTACATATTACTTGCACAAAATTGTTAGAAGATTCTGTAAATTTCTGTATATTCTGATGATACTGATAAGCTGAATCTACACTGTTAAGAAATGCCAACGTGTACCTGTTCTCGTGGATGGGCTCAAATCATTTAGCTATAAAGAAGACTATCATATTATACGACAAGGAAATTATGCTAATTATGAGCAATTTCTCCATTTACATCAAACCTTTAATAAATTGTCGCCTGAGAACCTCGGGGAAAAGGGTTTTAAAATTGAAAAAAAGGGAACGTATCTCATACCTTTGAAAATGACGCCTCTGCAGCAGACGGAAAACTATGTGACAAAATGAAAATTGCTCAAAACCAGCAATTTCCCCCTTTTTCCACAATGTTTTCAATTTTATTCAACAATTATACTTGATTTTATAAAGCTATTTTATATTTTTGTCTATATTCATTCAAAGTCGTCTGATACAGATTTATTGTATGTGGGAAAGGGTTCACTCTTTCACTGTCGAATTTGAAAAAGTCGACTCTTCCTTGTTGAAATTAGGACCACTCATGTTTTCGTCTAACAGGAAATTTAGTAAAAATTAAATGTCTAAGTTGTAAACAATGCAGATTTCAGGAGAGCCAGCTTGTCACGAGCTGTCTCATCTGAATGTCCATCGTTTGCAAAAGCCTTTAATTGCCTTTGGCAGCGAAAGAGTTTAAAAGTGAAAGGCAATACTTTCTGTTTATTTGTACATTCTAATAAAACATGTTAGGTCCATGTAGGAACGTCTTCAATGCATTTACTCTTTCCCATACACCAGCCAAAAAAGCAGCAGACAGCTTTGTAAACGTATGTTCACATGTTCCTAGGCCTAACGTCTTGTATACACAATACTCAAAATTCAAATACATTCTTACATACAGTGTATCAATCTCCTTTGCAGAGAGCCGTTCTTTACACTCACTTACACTATGTAGAGCGCCTATGTAATAGAGAGTGACAGTGTCTTTGATAAGTTTGGGGTCTGACGCCGTTTTCAACAATTGTTCAGTCATATCACGACAACCAGTACACCTACCTATGTGTTTCCTGGCATTACCATACCACTATTCCACTCAATAGTCTTTTCAATAAAACTGGCTGGTTTTCCACATAGACTTCTAGCCCCATTAGTGGAAGAAGAATTCCGCCACATTGACTTTTGTGAACCGTCGGAAAGAATTTTGGTCGAGTTTAGGTTCGAGATAACAACCCCCGGAATAACAACTCGCGTCGCAACAGACGTTTTTGTGTCGATAACTGTTTATCATTGTATATGTATTGATATATTTTCTCTGTTTTGCCACAATGTTTTCAAATGACGACGCATATGCAACAAAATGAGTTTGCCAAAGGGTAGCGGTACGATATATGTTAGATAATACCTCACAGAACTTTAATGGAAATAAACGTATAGAGAGGAACAATTATTAAAACATTAACGATTTGGCAAGATAATCTAATTAGCTCAAATTATTTGATTGAAATTTAAAATTAAATCGTTTAGCTTTCATAAACATTCGTCTATCTTGTATATATAATGAATTGTATAAAGCTGTAGATAAGTGGCGTTTCGCATGGCCTAAAACCAAATCCTTATATGACCCTCAAACCTTATGGTGTGGGTACTCAAAAGAATCGTCTCAATGAGACTATTCTTTTCAGTACCCGCATCATAGAGTTTGGTTTGAAGTAAGAGAAATATCTTTTGGGGAAAAGAGCTATTTACCCCCACCTTATCTGGACCTGCGATCATTGGGCGGTGGCCATAGTATATAGTTGAATGAATTCTTAAACTTGAACTTGAATGAAAACCCGAACAAAACACATGGTACGATTCAATGTATAAACTACATCGGGTGAAGGTCATAATAAAATTACAAAACCTTATTTTCAGAGGCTGTCACACAAGCTCCTCTGTGACGAGCGGTTAGATGTTGGAGGTGATTAAAGACGGTCATTAATCATTCACGAGAGTATATCTATGCGTGAAAATCGACTCTCTTCTCTTCTCTTTCTATTCTTAGACCACGTACAAAGTACCATCGGTAATAGGGCTTGTAAAACTGAAACGATTGTCGCTTATTTAACAACACCCAATCTTAATAACCCTTTCCCACATACAACACTGACATCTGTAGTAGACGTCTCTGAAAACGTCTCTTTCTATTCTTAGACCACGTACAAAGTACCAGGGGCGTAGCCTTGCAATAATCAATGTGTAGGCCGTCTCGTGAGAAAATCAATATTGTGGACTCTGCGTAAAGTATCGACCCGGATCAGCCTAAGCATGCCACACAGGCCTACCCGGATAGACATGTTTCTCCTCCTGTGGAATTTCTGTTTCAGGAATAAATACTCTAAATATATCTATCCCCCTAAGACGGAATGTGTCGGCCGGATAAGTCTGCGCGGACAGCGCAGGCTAATCTGGTCGATACATTACGCTTATGTCTATCGCCGCAGCTGCATTTTGGGGCATTTTGAGAAAAAATGTGTAGGCACGTGCCTACCGTGCATAAAGGGAGCTACGCCCCTGAGTACCATCGGTACTAGGCTTGTAAAACTGAAACGATTGTCGCTTATTTTACAACACCCATTTTGATAACCCTTTCCCCACATACAACACATCTGTAGTAGACGTCTAGGCTAAACAATATTGCAAATCTATATCAGTGGAAGTGTTTTTCATTGATTATAGTTAAACTCATTGTGGCAAATATAATAGTGAAATTGCTCATTATGGGCAGTATTTCCTTTTTGCCATAATGTTTACAAAAGTCTTCTGCTGCAGACGCGTCAAAATGAGTCTGCGGGTGGGAAAGGATAAACTATTTACCTGATATTGCATTTTTAGATTCAATAATCTGAATTGTAAACATATATTACACAAGGTGGCATTTACACAAAGGAAGTATAATTGTATACAGGTTCGGTTGCACGCATTAAGGGATAATGATAGAATGCTATTCATGACCATTCTGTTCCCATACTGTTTCCGACAGCCTTCTCATTCAGGGACTTACTCGTACTTTTTCTTTTAACCCTTTCCCACATGTAGACGCTTTCTAACGCCTCTGCAGCAGGTGATATTTGAGAACATTGTGACAAAGGAAGAAGTTGCTCAAAACGAGCAATTTCTTCATTTGTCACAACGTTTTCAACTTTTTTTTAGTATTTTAACCTTCATTTATAGAGATTGTCCATGTTTTTGCCTGGATATGTTCAAAGTCGTCTCAGACTTTTTGTATGTGGAAAAGGGTTAGATAAATACGTGGTAATACTAATATTTACGTATGCATATAAATGTATCTTGTAATACAAAAAACAATGGTCATTTTAAAAAACAATCAGTGGTTCTTTTAAATGTACATGTATCAACTACTATGATTCAAAATAAACTAATTTAGTGCTACATTTCTAGGGTTTTGATAAACTATGCATCGAGGACTAAACGACATGTATACCAACAGAGTGAGTCCTGATTTAATGGCTCACCTAAGTTAACATTGTACGCATTTAATTGGAAAAAAACGAATGCGACTACATTTCTAGGGGTTTTGTCAAACTATGCATCTAGGTCTAAACAAGATGCAGACGGACAGAGAGAAGGCTCTGTTGAGACTGTGCTGAGGTAAATGCTCACCTGAGTCATCACTGTACACGGATGTAATAAGACCCTGAAGCGCCAGACGCGACTCATAGAAACCCTTTCCCTCATTTAGACGCTTTCTGACGCCTCTGCAGCAGACGGCTTTTAGAAAACATGGCGACAAAAGAAGAAATTGCTCAAAACGAGCAATTTCTCCTTTTGTCACCATGTTTTCAACTCTATTCAATTATTGTACCTAGATTTAAAGGGAGTTTACAAAAAAAATCTGGTATATTTTCAAAGTCGTCTGCTGCAGATTTGTTGTATGTGGGAAAGTGGGGGGTTAAAATAATGTTTAAAGCCGCTATCATCTTTCTAAGTAAGTCTAGTATAAATCTAGGTTGTACGCGTAATATATACAATTATTGCCAACAAATATGAATGTAAAACTGTTATATTTATCAATTGTATATACCTCCTATATTTCACTTGTATAACGTGTCACTTAAATAAAATATGAAACTACTATTATCTGTACAAGTCCTTGTGAAATTACAAGACAGTGGTGCAGTTGTAGCTAGTCCGTCTCTCGATACCGCGTTCGAACCTTTGATGCGCGGGTTCTGTAACTATGATTGTACCACAGGAACGGTGCGATTTGTTGCAAAGTATCCAGGAAGATGACATCGAACATGATTATTGTACATTAAGCTGAAAGTTGTTTCGCAATCAATGTAAAATAAATAATTTCAAAGTATATTTATTTTCAAACTAAATTACAAGATTGTTATCCGGATACTGGACACATTGAAAGGGGATAACAGATAGAAAGTCTGCAGACAGACAGATAGAGATAGAGATACATACATACAGACAGACAGACGGACAAACATAATCACACAGAGAAAGCTATACTTACATAATCTCATTCATTTAACATCCAACATACATATAGACAACTCACATGCAGTTTTAAAACGGTTATAACATCGTAAATTAATTACACAAATAAACCATTATTATTTCCAATTTTTTAAGTCCAATCAATATCCATCAAATGTCAAATTTCCATTAATAGTTCGTTAAGAAAAGAGACTTTACCACCCAAATAGTTGGACGTTTATACCCCCTATTGTAGTCAATACGGTATCTGTCTACTACACATAGCATTTATCGTACTTACAGCTACGAAGGCGGAACCTCTTTTACCCTTTTCTTCATACAGACGAAGTTTTTACGACATTTGAAAACGTTGTGACAAAAGGAGAAATCGTTCATAATGAGCAATTTCTCCTTTTGTCACAATGTTTTCAACACTGTTAAATATTTCCATTTTCATTTCATTTATATACATTCTCCATAGGTTTGCCTGAAGGTTTATCATAGTCGTCTTTTGTAGATTTGAAGTATGTGGAAAAAAGTTAAGTGTTTTACCTAATAAATGTTTTAAATGGAATATGTCTTGAACACTTCTGATGAAAAAGAAATGTACAGTATCTATTTAAATATAAGAATAACAGGGGAGAAATTTCTCGTATAATTTAATGTTTCCCTTTTCCTACAATCTTTTCAAAAGTCGTCTGCTTCATGGTAAAAGGGTTAAGCTGTGTATCGGTTCATTGTGTGTCTTTACAAATTCATTGAGTTTGAACGTTATTCGAGTAGGTCTCGTACGTCCCATTGTTTCCCAATTAACCCTTTTTATCCATCCGAATTCCCTTTCCTTCAATGTTTTCCAAAATCGTATGCTTCAAAAGCAGCAAACGTCTGCCTCGGGGATGGGGGTGGGTGTGAATACGGGGGATATGGGGGGGGGGGGGGGGGGGGTGGGGGAGGGGGCTTCTGGGTATACGTTGTTGGAAAATGCTGTTTAAAGTCGCGCAAACATGAAAAGCAAATTTTAAAGTTTAAAATCGTGCATATTGGAATAAGGGACATGTTTATTTTCTAAACAATACATAACAGAAATTCGAGGCGAATATATGTGTTGTTGCAATTGAGGACAGAGGAGAATTTGTTTAAAAGAAATGAGAATAATGCCCGTCCAGATCATACTGCACGGATGGTACAGGACGATCTCAAAAACTAATATTGTTGCGTATCCTAGATTGTAAAGAGTGCATACTTTTTTTTGCCTCATTAAACCTTTTCCCAGCAGACGACTTTGAGTGGAAACTCCCTTTAAATGAAAGTAAAATAATCGAATAGACTTGAAAACATGTTGATAAAAGGAGAAATTACTCGTTTTGATTTCTTCTTTTATTGCCATGTTTTCAAAAAGCCGGCTGTTGCAGAGGCGTAAGAAAGCGCCTATAAGAGGGAAGAATTACTAACATGTGTTTGTGTCAACATTTACGCAATTTCGGGGGGAAACGATCCAATCGTTTTCACCTAAATGTTATTTATTTTATCCTACATACCTTTTCCTTTCACCAGATTGTATATAACTTGAAGGGTGGACAGTCAATGAATGTCGAGTGTATAATCGGTTACTTATTAAAACACAATACAATCACTGACAATCCCATGATTTGAAAATCGAAGGTTTACACAAAAGGTAGTGTCGACATTGACGTCAGCTCGCACAGCATGACTAGATGAAACAACATGCTCGCGTCAAGCGTCACGCAAACATGATACATGTTATTGTTTTTAAATTTGTTGTATTGGAGTTTTACTCCGTTTTCAACAATACTTCATTTACATCAAGTTGACACTTATTCATTATCCATTGTTTAACAAATCAGTAATAGGCTAGGAAGTGTGCCTTGTCCAAGGGCACTCCTTCGTGACCGCTGATACTAGGGATCGAACCCGGGATGTTCGGTTCCACATCCCCGAGGCTTAAAACTCGGCAACGGCGGATTCCTGATACTTGTTGCACCCGTATAAAGTGAAGACATAGTGAACGTATGTTTTTGCATTTTAACATCCGTCTGTATACTAGCCACCTTTATGAACAAGTAATAGATGAAACATAAACTGATGGAGAATAAAGTTATGAATTTAAACCTTTCCCTCATGTAGATGCTTTCTGACGCCGCTGCAGCAGACGTCTTTTGAAAACATTGTGACAAAGATAAAAATTGCTCAAAACGAGCACTTTCTGCTTCTGCCACAATGTTTTCAATTTTTTTCCGTCATTATACCACCATTTATAGAGCTTTTCCACATTTTCAAAATCATCTTCTGCCGATTCATTGTATGTTGGAAGGGTAAACGAAGCTTGTTGAACTCTGGTAAACCTGTATATGATGAATGGCGATGCAATAAGACCTCATATCGCCTGGCGCTACTAAAAGCTACTCTAGGCCAAGTTACAATGAACTTACACGTTCTACTTTAATAGGGAAACACATCTGCAAAGGAAGACTTTTGAAGAAAAAAACAATCGCAAATATATCTTTATATATGACAGTATAATTATTGAATCGAGTTGAAAACATTTTGGCAACTGAAGAAATTGCTCTCTAAGAAAACAAATTCAGACGTCGTCTGTAGCAAATACCTCAAATGCGTTTACATGTAGGAAAGATTTAGGTTTCGTTTGGTTGAACTGTTTATCTGATATGTTTTTCTAGGTTCCCTGCTTTGAATGCTTCAATTGAAAAATGTAATTTTTGTAAAATGAGCCGTCCCGCAAGAAAACCAACATTGCGGACTCTGCGTAAAGCATCGTCCGAGGTACTCTATATACCTCTATCCCTCTGAGACGTCATGTGTCGGCCCGGATCTATCTGGACTGCGCAGGCTGAACTGGATCGATACATTACGCAGAGGCCATAATGTTGGCTTTCTCGCGGGACGGCTCAAATAGTGTGACATGCAATTGAAAAGCACTTGACATTAGGGATTTGTTGGTTCGTTTCATTGTGGTTTTACGCCGTTTTCATCATTATTTCAGTTATATCACGGCGACAGTTCACTGTTCAACAAGTCAGTACTGTGCTATAAAATGTGCTTTTCCAAAGGACACTACCCCATGACCAATGCGACAGGATTGATTGACTAATTGATTTGGGTTTAACGCCGTTGCCAACAATTTTGCAGTCATATCACGGCGACCAGTTTACCTACACACATGTTTCCTGGTTTGCTCACACCAGTACTCCACACAACATAATTTCAAGAAACTGGCTGCTTTTCTACATAGACTGTTAGACCATTGACGCTTGGCACAGGGACTTTTGTCAAACGTCGGAAATAATGTTGGCCGAGCTGTGGTTCGAACTCACAACCCAGGACTCCCGGTTCCAAATCCCCGACGCTTACCACTCAGTCACGGTGGATTCATGACAAAGGTAAAGGGAACACGTATGAATACGTTCTCACCAAAAAATATTGCATATAAGATATATTTAAATCAAAATGAACTTATAACGTTCTAGTTCATATGATTGAACAGTAAATCATTTAGCTGCACGCTCCTTTCGTTAACTTTATAATTAAGTCGAGTATTTATTTTCTTTAAGCCATGGAGATACACGTAACATAATGATAACATTGACCTTTGATTGAATTCGATATGAATATTCAAAAGATGTTTAACAATGACAGGGTGGAGTCGCGATAACTAATTAGTACATAACATGCAATAATATACATAGATCCCATATCGTATTTGAAGCCACGCTCATCGTCATGCAGTACAAACAAAGCAACAATTAATCGTTGAAAACTACCCGATTCTCATGCATAAAATGACTTTTGCTTGGGATCCAGACACTACCTTCGGCAATCGAGTCGACCGGACATACCATATCGGGTTTTTTATTAGCTAAAATACTGCTTTTAATTTACATATCGGATCTATGATTAACACAAGGGTCTATGCCACACGCTGGTGGATATCGACGACTCTGGTGAGACTGTGCGTATGAACAGAGTCTTCACTGTTCGCAGAGTCAAACAGCCACTTCATCTCTGGTTAGAGCTAAAAGAAGAGTTAACTCAGCCTAATGAACATGGTAATTACGGGATGTATTTCTGAGACGTGAAAATATATTATCAAAGAATATTCATCTACTACCTCTGCCCTAGCTTTCATTAAGACGTACATATATTAAGGCTATGATAAACATAGATACGATTTCGTATTTGAAGCCTAGTCCATTGTCATACATCACTTACAAACCTACACTTAATCGTGGAAAACTACCCGGTTCTTATGCATCGCATGGATTTCGTTTGTGAGACAGAAAACGTGTATGGCAATTAAGAGAACCGAAAAGAATAATCGAGATTTTGACTTACTAGAACATAGCATTTAATTTGCATATCGGTTCTATGGTTATAACGTGGTGCATTTCTCAGACGGTATACTCTCTATTCTCAAAGGATATTCATGTACTAAATAGACCCCGCTTTCCATAAGACATACACATTCGTTAAAGGCTAATATCAATAAGTGAGTTTCTTTTGTTTAATCGGATGTAACGTCGTCTTAACAGTTTTTCAGTTATATCACGGCGATATTTCACTTATTCATGAGATCTTGGCAAACAAACCAGGGCACTTCACCATGACTGCCGCGACTGGGAATTGAACCCTAAACGCCCGGTTTCAACTCAGCGACGCTTACCACTCGACCACGGTGGATAAATACAAGAAATATATAGGTAGAGTCTCGTGCATTTTTCAACTGATTGGCATAGGTAACGTAACATGTTATTGTTACTAGAAATGCAAGGATTAGTCATTTGGACACCACCCGACCTTTGTTCAAAATATTAAGATCATTCATATCGAATTTAAACCCGGCAGATTAAGGTTATCATTAACAAGCGTCTATTAGTCACGAATTCAAACGCGTTATGCATCATATTTCCTACGACAACCTATTTGTCGCTATGTGGAGAAACAATTTACATTAAGATCAATTATATCCCATTTAAAGACATTCTTACGTCCTGCCATGCGAAAATGGTATCTTGCTTTATTATAGAATAGTGAATACTTAGGTAAGTATAAGAATTAGAATAACTTCACCAGATAATGTACTGTCTTCCAGCATGTGATAGAGTCATATATGTTATTAAAAAAGCTAGTAGCATAGCCTCAAAGCCTCACGTTTGTTAACATTATGTTATATCAATAAAGATATGCATCCAAACCATTCTTATCGTTAAGTGGGCCATTTATTTGTAACTTCCCAACGCTGATTGTGTAATTATCCAATTAAATGCTCCTTTTATCAGAGGTAATTTCTTTCTTCATATAGCGACAAAATGTTTTTTGATAATACCATTGTCCCTTTGATCCCGCCTAACTAACCGCATTCGATTGCTATAATTGCTAAATATATCGAACGTTAAATTGTTCGGCAATAAATCAAAAACCAATTTGAAAGACTTCTAACTTTCGTTTCTCAATACATTCATAACAAATTATTGCTAATGTGCAACGTCATTGGAGTGCACTAACATGGTATTCTTGTATTCACTAGGATAGTGATTTTTAGTTTTATTCTAAAAGAGTGAAAGGTTATTTTTATCTGTATTATTGATTGATTGGGGTTTAACGTCGTTTTAAAAAAAAAAATCATGAATATCACGGCGGCCAGGTCACCTACTCATGTGTTTCCGTATATTCTCTACTAGTTCTCAACACAAATGTTTTTTCAAGAAACTGGCTGTTTTTCACATAGACTGTTAGCCCATTCGTGGAAGATGAATGACGCTTGTCACAGTGACTTTTGCCGAACGTCGGAAAAAATATTGGCCAATATTGGGTTCGAACTGACAACCCCTTGCGTGACAGTCCGCGTCGCTAACGACTGACCTACCTGGGCTCGTCTATATCAGCGATGTACTCAGATCGGTGAGTGCTAGTCAGCAGCTGTATTGTGATTGGTTGATTTGGCTAGCAAATGCCCGAATGCTCGGTGTGTTAGAACAATCTAAATACGCCCCTTGCAATCCCCCAAAAAATTACAAACTATCTCCTAAAAAGTAGGTCATATAGTTCTAAATATAGTTCAATACGCTCATATACGATTAAGCTGTAGATCTGTTAGACACCCATTTGTGCTGTGCTCCAGAAAAGCAGCCTTAGCATTTTATGACAAGTGTAGGTCGGCAAGAGCAGTGTTCTGCGAGTTATTACATGTTATCTAAATGTATCAATAAACAAGAAATATCTTAAATATGTAATATTTGGTTTATAAATGTTTTAGTTCATATGTATACTTTGGTTTTGATATGAATGAGAGAGGGGCAAAAAGGCTTGCCTCTGCCGGGAAGCGAACCACAGACCTTTCACTTTGCAATCCAAATCAACATCCATTACACTAGCGGGACATGACAGTGTTCCGTTTAAGGCATGACTGGAGATTACGCGAGACTCCCAAGAGGTGTACAAGTTTCAATTGACGATAAATAACTGAAAGCTTATCATGTTTCAAAAATAATTAATATTGTGCTTTTAAATATTATATTTCATACGTTTTCACTGATTTATTTTCACTGAAATTTATTTCTTAAGGAAAACAATTAAAGGTTAGTATGCAGAAAATTTCATTTTAAAACTTCTCTTATTAGTGTCTCTCGTAGGATCGCCAACTTAACTATGAACCAATCAAAACGTTTCATTTTCTTTATTTCTTCGACATTATTCAGTAAGTACAACATTTGATTAGTCTACAATCTAGATCATTTGTTTAACATCTAGGTCAAAACCCACGTTAATCAACTATCGCCGAAAAATGTATGTTTATAAAAGATACTATCCAACTACCACAAAAATGCCCGCGCCTGAGACGTAATCATGTTCTTACTTTACATTTTTATATATATATTCCAATATTTAACTGTCATGAAAAAGTCTAAGACGCATTCTTACACCTACTGTTACATATTCGTTTGTTAATTCACACATACAACTATCATACAAATCATGCTAATTCCCTTTACGAACTAAAATGTCCGCGTCTAAGACGCACTCTTAATCTTGCTATACATATTTTAAAAGATCAATGTTAAATCATCACAAAAAAGCTGTGTCAAAGGCGTATAGTTGTACTTACTTCACATGTTACATTCTTATTTCTATTTCTAGGCTGTAACAAAAATACTGCCTCTAAGGCCTTAAAGTACTTATTGTGCATGTTAACATATCAATTTCCTTATTCAACTTCCACGCGTTCAAGACTAATTTTAAATACTTACATATTAATTGCTATATCGAACTATCACAAAATGTTCGCGTCTAAGACGCATTCGCATACTTTCTTTAAATGTTGATATGTTCATTTACATATGCAAATACCATTACAATCCAGATCAAAGACGCATTCTTAATCTTACGTCTGCATGTTAATTTGGTTATTCCCATATACAGTACAATAATCATAAACTGTCAGTTGATATATGGTGTCATATTAATTCCAAAAGCAAAATATCACAACATTTCTGCGTCTTAGACCCATTATTTCACTTGCATTAACCCTTTCAGCGCAAAATTGTTTAAAGTAGACTCTTCCATGTTCAAACTCGGACGACTCTATTTTCATGTTATAGGATTTTTGGAATATTTCTATAACTCACAGCCAACGTTACGAGCTGACTCACCTGAATCTGTATTGTTTGCAAAAAGTTCAATATTGCCTTTGGCGCTGAAAGAGTTAAGTTAACTGTTGACATGCTAATTTCGATATCAAACTTTTACAAAATATTCGCGTCTAGGACGCATTCTTAATAACCCTTTTCCTCATATAGACGCTTTCTGGCGCCTCTGCAGCAGACGGCTTTTTGAAAACATAGTGACAAAAAGAAGAAATTGCTCAAAACGAGCAATTTCTCCTTTTGCCTCAATGTTTTCTACTTTTATTTATAGGTTATCCATACAATTATAGAGATTTCCTATTTTTTGACAAAATATATTCAAAGTCGTCTGCTGCAGAATTGTCGTATGAGGGAAAGGGTTAAACGTACATTCGCATGCTGACAGGTTAATTCCCGTATCCAGATTTCACAAAAAATACGCGTCTAAATTTCATCCAAATATTTACTTTACAAATTAATTCCCATCTCCAATTATTAGAAACAATTTATAACTAAGACGCTTTTTATACTTACTTTAAATATTCATTCCTATATATATGAATTTATCACAAAATGTATCCACACTGTATCCGATCTGTTCTCACATCCTCATCTTAAAACACTGATCGTAGGCTATAGTTTATAAATCAATAAATCACGATGTAGGAAATAATAGAACGTTCAGTCAAAATAAATCAACGATACACATAATTCAACCTTGTTCAACAATTCATCGATAGGTTTAATTATAATAATAAACACTATTTCGTTTTTTGTTTTCACACGTTTAAAATTCAGCGTTTAAATTACATAGCATGACGACGACTATAAGGTAGGACTACAAAGGGAAGAATGACTACGGCGGACCGAATCGAGATTACGCATGGCCGACTTAAAATGTGACAAGAGCGATGGTATCGATCTATAAGTTTTTGGAAGAGACAAATAGTTTAACCCTTCCCCACATACAACTAAATCTGCAGAAGAGGAATAATGTTGTTCTTGTTTGCAAGGGCGTAGCTCCCTTTAGGCACTGTAGGCACTGTGCCTACACATTTTTTCTCAAAATGCCTCCAAAATGCAGCTGCGGCGATAGACATCTGCGTAATGTATCGACCGGATCAGCCTGCGCTCTCCGCGCAGACTGATCCGGCCGACACATTCCGTCTTAAGGGGGATTGATGTATAGAGTAATGATTCCCGAAACAGAAAATCCACAGGAGGCGAAAAGTGTCTATCCGGGTAGGCCTGTGTGGTATGCTTAGGCTGATCCGGGTCGATACTTTACGCAGAGTCCACAATGTTGATTTTTCTCACGAGACGGCCTACACATTGAGTATTGCAAAGCTACGCCCCTGTTTTGCATAATAGTATAATTATTGAATAGTGTTGAAATCATTGTTATAAAAGGGGAAATTGTTCATCATGAGAAATATCCTAGTTTTGTTACAATGTTTACAGTTTCAAAAGTCATTTGCTGCAGTTGCGTCAGAAATTCGTATATACAATACATTTGATTACATGTAGAAAGGGTCACAGATTGATATTTATGGGATCGTTTGACTGATGTTTAGTAACCCCAATTGTCTTACTTGATCCCAACGTCTGAATATTTGGAGTTCAACCAACCTTTAAGTTGATAATATATACATGTTAACCCTTTCCCTCATATAGACGCTTTCTGACGCCTCTGCAGCAGACGGCTTTTTGAAAACATAGTAACAAAAGAAGAAATTGAACAAAACGTGCAATTTCTCCTTTTGTCACAATGTTTTCCACTTTTAGTCATAGGTTATCCATTCAATTATAGAGATTTTCCATTATTTGACAAAATATGTTCAAAGTCGTCTGCTGCAGAATTGTCATATGACGTAAAGGGTTAAACAGACGCTTTTATCGTAGTAACCCTTTTTCTCTCTGATGCATTTGTCAGAGTCGACTTTTGAAAACATTGTGGCAAAAAGGAGAAGTAGTCCATAATGAGTAATTTTTCTCTTTTGCGACGATGTTTTCAACCGACTATTAAAGTTTATAATTTCATTTATAAAGATGTTTCCTAAGTTTGTCTAGATATGTCCAATGTCGTCTGCTGCAGATGTGTTGTATGTGGGAACGGATCAACTGTTTCACTATTTAGGAACTTCAATTTTTGATCTCATTTTGTATTTCCATGTTGTAAAATAAAGACTTGTATTAAGTCAGATGCATGGCCCAAAGGAGATCGATCGCTATATACATACACACATTTTAAACATATAAAACAACAAACGTTGCTTAAGGTATTTTGTGAATAGCGCACCATTGTCGCAATTGTCAATATTTAGGATTTCAAAAGACAATATTTTTATTTAAAATTTAGGCACCGCTCCAATTTAATGTACAATGTATCTTTCTTTAAAATGAGAATTTACCCTTGCCCACAAGAAAATGCCCTATTACGCACCTGCAGCAGATGAATTTGCAATACATTGTGACAAAGGGATAAATGTGGATTAATACAATATTGTCTTTACTCGAATGCTTTTGAAGTTTGTATTTTGTAAAATGTTCAACTGTTTGAAGACAAAATACACCTTTTGACGGCTCTGCACAGACGACCTTTGAAATATTGTTGCAAGAGTAGAAATTGCTGATATTGAACAATGTTTTCCTTTTGCCACACTGTTTTCATTAATCAACATTTCTTATATAGAGACACTTCACATTTGCGCCTAAATATTTTCAAAGTTATCTGCAATACATCGAAATAAGAAAGGTCACGCAATTGATAGATATTTCGAACGTTACGTATGTTTTCAACATAGAAAAGAGATTATTTGAGCAGCGTAAAGCACCGATCAAAACAATCAGACAAACAATGATATATGAAAAATTAAAATTGGGTGTCGGCGGCTGGTACACAAAATCCTGCAATAAAGGAAATGTCACCGGACTGATATATTATAGGAGACAGTCCGTGGGAAAACGGTACTCATTGGCATTTGTGAACAGTATATCATCCTGCTATTCAGCTCCTAGTGCACGCCGTTTGCACAATAACTATGAGCACCTGGGTTCTCACGTAAGAATCTGTTCCTCGACCGATAATTAAGGTTCCTGCGTGAGAACCTAAGTTCTTGTCTGAGATCAAAGGTTTTTCTGAAGAAAAAAAAAAGGTTCTAACGCGAGATTATAGGTTCTCGAAGTTATTGTGCAAACAGCGTGCCATATGCAGACTTATGACAATTTTATTTTTAAAATATGTAAATAGTGAAGATCTTGATCAGATTATGCGCAGGCTGATCTGGATCTACACTATTTACAGAAAGCCAATGTGTTCCCCTTTCATCGTGCACGGGGCTCGTAATAGTCTTGATTTCAATTGACTAATACGAGTGTAGAAAGAAGATGTCATTTTTCTCACGTTTTTAACAATTACCAACAAATGGCCTCCAAATGCTAACAAGTTTGTACTTCAAAATGACACAAAATGGAATGATCGATTTGCCCCGCCCCTTTAAAATATTGTAAACATAAGCGTCACGTCGGTTATAAACAGGGTATTATCCCGGCATGCATCACGTAAAAAAGTGTTTTGTTATTACATTGAATGTGATACGCATCGCACCGTCACGTCAGGCCATTCGATATCCGTCATCATGTAATAAAACATGTTATGTTACTTCTGACAAATACTAGACGTTATCACGCCTTGTGGTTCGCCATGTGACGTTTACGGATGCCGAAATAGACATACAACATGATCCAGTTTATATCCGACACGGTTCTATTGTGAATTTGTACGCTTAAAGCGCTATAGAACTTTTACGGGCAAAGTGTATAATTTTCTCTGTTGGAGTATGTATTTTTTGTTAAATCTGCGTTGCCGACATAACGAGCGGTTTTATTCAGCACCCATTCCTTTGACCTACTATAGGAGCCAAACCACAGGTATTCTAACCTTCATGAATTCTAACCCTTACCATTTAAGCCGTCCCGCGAGAAAACCAACATTATGGACTCTGAGTAATGTATTGATCCAGATCAGCCTGCGCAATCCGCGCAGGCTAATCCGGGCAAACACATTCAGTCTCAAGGGGATATAGGTATAGAGTAATGATTCCTGTAACAGTAAATCCACAAAAGGCGAAAAGTGTCTGTCCGGGTTAGCATGCGCGACATGCTGAGGTTGATCCGTTTTTTTTTTACTTTACGCAGAGTCCACAACTGCTATGTTATTGGGCTAAGCGAACTATGTACGTGAAGCTTTTGCGGAAAGAATACGTTTAATTAATGCCTTGCTAACATGCAAATAGGCCTTTCTCGATAGTACTTTTATTGTATCATGATGACAGTATATTTAGTTTAACCAGTACCTAACTAGTAAATGAGCATTGCCCAATATGGACCGGGCCCTGGTAGCTCAGTCGGTATTGACGAGGGCTGTCAATCCAGGGCTTGTAACTTCGAACCGGCGTAACTTTCCGGCGTTAGACGAAAGTCATTGCGAAATGCGTCATTCGTCTTCCACGAGTGGGCTAACGGTCTATGTGGAAAAGCAGCCAGTTGCGGGGAAAGACTATGTTATGGAGTACTGGTGTGGGAAATTCAGGAAATACATTAGTAGGTGAACATGCCGCCGGGATATGACTGTAAATTTGTATTTGAAATGGTATTAAACCTCAATAAATCAATCAACTTGTTCAATGGGTACCCAACAATGACTGCCACACATATACATGTTTATACCTGTAACAGTTGAAGAAGAATAAGCCTTCATTAAACAAGACAATACACTACCTTCTTTCAGATCCGATTTTGCGTTATACAAGTGTTTCTGATTTGTATTTGAAATGGTATTAAACCTCAATAAATCAATCAACTTGTTAAATGGGCACCCAACAATGACTGCTACACATATAGAATAAGCCTTCATTAAACAAGACAATACCCTACTTTCTTTCAGATCCGATTTTTTTTCGTTATATATTGTTTCTGATTTTGATCACGATAACTATGGCTAAACGTTTTTGTTGGTTTGTTATTGAGTTGTATCATCGCGCTTGCTGGATAAGTTACAAGTACATTTGTACGTCTGATCCATTTATCCTGCGATCGGCGAATCAGTCAGGGGCGTAGCTTTGCAATAATAAATGTGTATGCCGTCTCGTGAGAAAACCAACAGTGTGGACTCTGCGTAAAGTATCGACCCAGATCAGCCTAAGCATGCCACACAGGCCTACCCGGATAGACACTTTTCGCCTCCTGTGGATTTTCTGTTTTAGGAATCACTACTCTATACATCTATCCCCCTAAGACGGAATGTGTCGGCAGGATCAGTCTGCGCGGACAGCGCAGGCTGATCTGGTCGATACATTACGCAGATGTCTATCGCCGCAGCTGCATTTTGGGGCATTTTGAGAAAAATTGTGTAGGCACGTGCCTGCAGTGCCTAAAGGGAGCTACGCCTCTGTCAGTCGCAATCCTGAGTGCAAAGGAGGGAAATCCATTACTACCATGTTTAAAGTCTTTGGTATGACCTGGTCGAGGATCGAACCGGTGATCTCTCGCACCATAGGCGGACGCTCTATCTCTATACACAACCGTCGATGTATGTAGATGAAAAAGACGTCATTACACACGATTATAATAATAATAATAATAATAATAATAATAATAATAAAGGCTTTATTTATAGAGGACACTCATTTGACATAGTACATGTATGCAAGTCAATCTTCCATGAGGGCCTCACACATAAACAAAATGGAACGAAACATGAACAAACGTGTGTTACATATGAACTACTCAATGTTACAATTATACATGCGTTTATAAATATGAACTTAGAATTGATATGTCTATTACTGTATCGTAGAACAGCCACATACCTAAATATTGTGCATAGTTTTATGAAATACAATTGTACTACACTTATCATTGAATTAAGATTGGTTTATCCAATGTAAATATTGGGATTTGAAATGCTGAATAGACGTTGAGTTTTGAATATATGAAGGAAGGGAATTCCAAACTGATGAACCGGAAAATATAAATGTATTTCGATATATTTCCAAGTTAGGTTTTGGTGTATACAACTGGAATGAAGTGGCTGAACGTAAGAGTCTTGCATGACTATCAGATATAAAAGGAAATGATTATATACACAACGTTTTATCAAATCTGATTTTGCGATATTAAATTATGTTAGATATTAGTCACAATAACGACGTTAAGAAAAGAGAAAATTAAACTCGTGTTAGCGTCTTCTTTCTGTGGTCAGATAGAATCTTTCTTTTCAATGTTTGCTTCAACAATTATTGGACAGACGTTAAACCAATAAAATATTCGAGAATGTCTGAATAAAATTGACAAAATCATTCGAAAAGCAATAAAAAAACGAGAGATTATTTAACTTTTAAAATGAAAACGTCGTTTATGACCCTATTGACAAAGAGAGTCGACATATAAAAACTCTTTATTTAAAGATAAATGAAACGTATGAGATAACTGTCACGGCTTTCAATCAGAATTAACACGTATTTGACTAAGACGTGAAGTCTGTCATTGAAAAATAACACCTCGGCGGTGTGGAAACAGCGAGTATTCTGATCAGCCTGTGCTATCTCTCATTTTGATTCGGGTATACCGGGTTTGTCATAAAGAAGTATATGAATTGGTTTCTTTTTTTACCAAGGTTACTCACCTCGCCATTAAGTCTTTATAAGCGTTAACTCATTTTCTTGGTTAACAATGGAAATTTAGGTGCCATTGCTCGTTTTGAGCAATGGCACCTAAATTTGCATTGTTTACAAAGGGGTCAAAATTGCCCCTAAACCAGGGTTTTCAAAATAAGTTTTGAGTTACAACCGTTTCACGCCAAACCCTTGATGTGTCCTGCCTACGCATTCATGACTATGATCCGAATGAATACTGCTTTAAACTAGTCGCAATTTGCCATCTGTATCAGGCAAATTGAAAATGAGCAATTTTTCCTTCTGCCACAATGTGTTCAACTATTATGAATAGTTATACATTTATTCATAGAGAGTTCATACATTTTTGGCTAGATTTTATCAAGTCGTTTGTTCCAGATTTGATGTATGTTAGAAAGGGTTATGGAAGTTTCTTGTCATTTTCTACGACTTATAAGCGAGCAGCGCAACGCCTGATCAAACTGCACCAATACGCTTGACGATCTGGGTCTACATTGGTCACACATGCCTGAAGGATGTTTCTCGCAGAGAGTTGCTCGTATAAAAAATAAACATCATTGAAAGAGCATTTAGAGAATCGTTCAGTATTCCATATGTATGAATTGATTGGTTGATTGGGTTTAAACAACGGTTTCAACAATTGTTCAGTCATGTCATGGAGGCCAGTCCACCTACACATGTGATACCTGGCATTCTCACACCAGTCCTCAACTCAACAGCTTTTCCAAGCAACTGGCGCCTTTTATACATAGACTGTTAGCCCATTGGTGGAAGACGATATCCAGGGGCGTAGCTTTGCAATAATCAATGTGTAGATGCGTCTCGTGAGAAAATCAACATTGTGGACTCTGCGTAAAGTATCGACCCGTATCAGTCTAAGCATGCCACACATGCCTACCCGGATAGACACTTTTCGCCTCCTGTGGATTTTCTATTTCAGGAATAACTATTCTATACATCTATCCCACTAAGACGGAATGTGTCGGCCGGATCAGTCTGCGCGGACAGCGCAGGCTGATCTGGTAGATACATTACGCAGATGTCTATCGCCGCAGCAGCATTTTGGGGGCATTTTGAGAAAAAATGTATAGGCATGTGCCTACAGTCCCTAAAGAGAGCTACGCCCCTGGTATCGGGTCTACATGGTCTATTCTGTTACAGGCATACTGCAACTTAATACGTATCAGAACCAATACATCCTTTTTGGAAATGGAGTATCTATCTATAAATGGCAATTAAACGCATACCGCGAAACTTCATTATTCTTTCATTTTCTATTACACACACATAACTACCACTCGGCCAACTTTCTTTCCGACGATTGACAAAAGTCAATGCGACATGCGTCATTCGTCTTCCACCAATGGGCTAAGTCTATGTGGAAAAGCAGCCAGTTGATTGGGAAGATTGTTGTGTGGAGTACTGTTGTGAGAAAACCAGGAAATGCATGAGTAGGTGAACTGGCCGCCGTGATATAACTGAGAAATTGTTGAAAACGGCGTTAAACCCCAATCAATCAATCAATCAATCAATCACAACTACCACAACGTAAACAAAACATTACATTGCTACCAGGTTTCGAAGGTTTGTTTACAACAAAACCGAATTGTTTAAATCTTTGTAACTGTTTTTGGGTACAAACAGAATTACAATCAATCTTCGCGGAATTATTGATAACCCCTTTTTGTTGATGGTAATCTGTTTTTTTACTTTCATTTCCACGTTCAAAGGAACTGTCTTAACATAATCTCGACCAGAATTGCGTAGCAATATGTACATGATATATTAAATGCGGACTCAAACAAGTTCTTCGCATCCGAAGAATGAAAGAGAACTGTTAAAATTGGCCAAACGAATGTATGTTTCACCACCTCTCTCTTCACCATTACCCCTCTTTCTCCCTTACGTTGCAGTCATTGTTACATCTATCTG
>JASEVX010000001.1:212035890-212060428 GCA_031761405.1 Serripes groenlandicus | reverse complement strand
AGCACTGAGTATAGCACTGAGTATAGCACTGAGTATAGCACTGAGTATAGCATTGAGTATAGCACTGAGTATAGCACTGAGTATAGTACTGAGTATAGCACTGAGTATGGCACTGAGTATAGTATTGAGTATAGCACTGAGTATAGCACTGAGTATAGCACTGAGTATAGCATTGAGTATAGCACTGAGTATAGCACTGAGTATAGCATTGAGGATAGCACTGAGTATAGCACTGAGTATAGTACTGAGTATAGCACTGAGTATATCATTGAGTATAGCACTGAGTATAGCACTGAGTATAGCAGTGAGTATAACATTGAGTATAGCACTGAGTATAGCATTGAGTATAGCACTGAGCACTGAGTATAGCACTGAGTATAGCACTGAGTATAGCACTGAGTATAGCACTGAGTATAGCACTGAGTATAGCAGTGAGTATAACATTGAGTATAGCACTGAGTATAGCATTGAGTATAGCACTGAGCACTGAGTATAGCACTGAGTATAGCACTGAGTATAGCAACAACATCCCTGGGCTGGATTGATTGAAATAGTCCTAAAAATTGAGCCGTTCCGCGAAAAAACCAACGTTGTGGATTCTAACCAGGACAGACACTTATCGCTTCCTGTGGATTTTCTGTTTCATGAATCATTACTCTGTACCTTTATCACCTTGAGACGGAATGTGTCGGCCCGGATAAGCCTGCGCGGACTTGGTCGATACATTACGCAGAGTCCATAATGTTGGTTTTCTCGTGGAACGACTCAAACGTTATTGAAATGTTTGTTTGTACCCCTAGCTGTCTACATTGCAGTTTGTGAAATTGCGTTGACATGCTATGTACAAAGACTATGAGATGTTGTGAGAGTGTTTGAAATATATTTATTTTGAATTTGACCCTGCACTGGGTCCATTTCTGATGGGTTGTTAATTTTCTTTCGTGATATAAAGAAATATTTTATTTCTGTAGCCTCACAGCTCTCTCCATATTATTAGCTCAAGCGCCGAGCTCAATCGGTAGCTCAATCGGAAGTGACACAGGTTGTCAATCAATGGGTTTTGAGTCTCGGCAAACATTCTTTCCGACGTAAATGCGACGAATGTCATTCGCCTTCCACCAATGGGCTAAACGTCTACGTGTAAAAGCAGCCAGGTACCTGTGAGTCGAATTCTGGTTTGAGAAAGGGAGGAAACAATAGGATAGTTGAACTGGCCGCCGTGACCTGAACAATTGTTAAAAAATGGCGTTCGGCCCAAGTAAATCAAGACATATTCAAACCATTTGACGAGATCAATAAATCAATCTAAGAGCACTTAATTTGGGTCTGGAACCAGTCTGGAACCAGTCTGGAACCAGGCGTCCCGGAATCATCGATCCCCAGTCGCGGCGGTCGAGGCGGACTGCTCTTAGCCAATCTACATTTCCTAGTATATTATTGAGTTTTTTGACCAAGTGTTCATGCATCAGTAATATGTCTACGTTTAACAACTATAACGATGTAAAAACGGTATAATGCCTAAATAACAAGAGCTGTCGGAGGACAGCGCGCTCGACTATTCCACCGCTTATTTAAGTTACCGAGATAATGGACTCTAATGTAGTTGCATGCAAAACATTAACCACAATTTCTTAGTGGGTGATAATTTGCATTATATGCAGGATAGTGTTATTTAACATGATTATTTTCATAGGTTTGATGGTTAGATAGGGTTGTATAACCTTTCAATGGAATGCATCAAGTAGTTACTAAGATATGGACTCTTAATGTAGTTGCACGCAAACCTTTAACCATAATTTCTAAGTAAAAAAAGGGCAACAATTTGCACCATATACAGGATAGAGTTATCTTAATTGGTTGTGTTTATAGTTGTACAATTGGGAAAGGTTGTATAAAGTTTCAATACAATTGTTCAAGTTGTTACTGAGATTACACTCTAAATGTAGTTGCAAAACTTTAACCAGAATTTCTAAGTCCAAAAAGGTCCATAACTTGCATAAAAATGCTGGTTGGTAAGGGCTCTATAA
This sequence comes from Serripes groenlandicus, assembly GCA_031761405.1. Lineage (NCBI taxonomy): Eukaryota > Metazoa > Mollusca > Bivalvia > Cardiida > Cardiidae > Serripes > Serripes groenlandicus. The sequence continues at coordinate 212,058,401 of JASEVX010000001.1, read as the reverse complement.
CGGTTTCAATGCAATGCATCAAGTAGTTACTAAGAGATGGTCTCTTTATGTAGTTGCATGCAAAACTTAACCAGAATTTATAAGTCCAAAAAGGCCATAACTTGCATAAAATGCAGGATAGAGTTATCATACTTGATAATCTACATAGGTGTGATAGTTGGGTAGGGTTGTATAAAGGTTCAATGCAATGCATCAAGTATATACTGAGACGTGGACTCTTAATTTAGTTGCACGCAAAACTTTAACCAGTATTTCTAAGTAAAAAAAAGGGCCATAACTTGCATAAAATGCAGAATAGAGCTATCATACTTGATAATCTACACAGGTGTAATAGTTGGGTAGGGTTGTAGAAAGTTTCAATGCAATGCAGCAAGTAAATACTGAGATATGGACTCTTAATTTAGTAGCACGCAAAACTTTAACCAGAATTTCTAAGTAAAAAAAAGTGCCATAACTTGCCTAAAATGCAGGATAGAGTTATCTAACTTGTTAATCTACATAGGTGTAATAGTTGGGTAGGGTTGTATAAAGGTTCAATGCAATGCATCAAGTATATACTGAGATATGGACTCTTAATTTAGTTGCATGCAAAACTTTAACCAGAATTTCTAAGTAAAAAAAGGGCCATAACTTGCATAAAATGCAGGATAGAGTTATCTTAGATGATAATCTACACAGGTGTGATAGTTGGGTAGGGTTGTAGAAAGTTTCAATGCAATGCATCAAGTAAATACTGAGATATGGACTCTTAATTTAGTTGCACGCAAAACTTTAACCAGAATTTCTAAGTAAAAAAAGGGCCATAACTTGCATAAAATGCAGGATAGAGTTATCTAACTTGATAATCTACATAGGTGTGATAGTTGGGTAGTGCTGTATAAAGTTTCAATGCAATGCATCAATTAAATACTGAGATATGGACTCTTACTTTAGTTGCACGCAAAACTTTAACCAGAATTTCTAAGTAAAAAAGGGCCATAACTTGCATAAAATGCAGGATAGAGTTATCTAACTTGATAATCTACATTGGTGTGATAGTTTGGTAGGGTTGTAGAAAGTTTCAATGCAATACATGTAGTATTTAAGAACTTGCATGCAAAACCTTAACCAAAGTGTGACGTGGACGCCGACGCCGACGGCGACGCCGACGCCGACGCCGACGCCAGGGTGAGTAGTATAGCTCTCATATTCTTCGAATAGTCGAGCTAAAAATGCATGATACAGCAAAAGTATATCAAAAATCACCTCGGTGATGTGACGTGATGGAACGTCCGCATCGGGTGTTGAACTCGGCGTATAACAACATACACTACAAACTATTGATTTATAGATTGGGGTAAACGTCATTTTCAACAGCTGTTCAGTCATGTCACGACCGCCAGTTCACCTACCCATTTGTTTCGTGGCTTTCTCATACCAGCACTCCATGCAGCAGACCGTGGCTGATTTTCCACATAGACTGTTAGCCCATTGGTAAAAGACGAATGACGCTTGTCACAGTGACTTTTGTCACACGTTGGAAAGAGTGTTGGCCTAGCCGAAACAAACAAATAAGGCAAATGTCCCCGGATACTCGTTGTGTTTGTTTTATACGGTTTTTACGCAATTTATATCATTATTTCAGTTATATCACGGCGACAGTTTACTTATTCATGATCTCTGGGTAAACAAACCAGTACTAGGCTAGGAAAAATGTCTCTTATCCCAAGGATACACCACCATAACTGTTGCGCCGTGACTGGGGATTGCACACGGGACGTCCGGGTTCAAATCCCCGACGCTAACCGCTCGGCCACGACGGATTCCTGTCGGCTACTCGTAGCTTACCCATGAAGCTCCAACAATGCTGATGCCATACTTGTTCTCATGTGACCATGAATCACCTTGTCAAATCTTCCATAATTCAGACTCTGACATGCCCGTGCAGCAGTGTACCATGTAACGTTTACCATGACAATGCGGACGTCAACACCTTTGTCGAAGTTAAGGTAGCCTGAAAGATAGAGAAAACCAGCATATTTCTTATGGGGTAGATTAAATCTTGCTGATACAGTCTATCTGGGACTAAGTGGTTTAAAGGTAGCATCCTGGGCAATATCAAAATAAAGATTCAAGCAATGGTTCTTTTACGAACAAGTGAGTACTCATTGAAATTGTCATTTATCAGAATGGAATCAGACCGGCTACTGTGTTTCTAGTGACGTTCTTATAAGTAACCATGTATACCTAGGTTTATACCATTTTTTGTAAGTATTAAAACGTTTCGAGGGCTTGGCGTGTAACGGTTGTAACTAAAAACCTATTTTCAAAACCTTGGTTTAGGGGCAATTTTGACCCTTTTGTAAACAATGCAAATTTAGGTGCCATTGCTCAGAACGAGCAATGGCACCTAAATTTCCATTGTTTTCCAAGAAAAATGATTTAACGATTATAAAGACTTTATGGCGAGGTAAATCACCTTGGTAAAAAAATGCTAATTTTAGTTACAACCGTTTCACGCCAAGCCCTCGGTTTGTTCTTTCTTGAAAAGACCGCATCGGTGGTGTAGTGCTTGAGCGTCCGCCTTGGGTACGAGAGGATGTACGTTCAGTCACAGGCCGTGTCATACCAAATACTTTTAAAATGGTAGTAATTTATTTCCCTCATTGGACTTCAGGGCTGTAGAGGTTATCACTGGTGCCAGGAAAAGAATTACCAGTAGTTCTCAAGCAACGCCTTGATATGACTTAAAATGGTTGAACGTGGCGTTGAAAACTTTGCAAACGAATCTTCTTCAGGCACACGGTTTTGACCTAAACTGCACCATTTCAATTATATTTTATCAAACAATGGCTAAGAGCCATAGAACACATATGCGCCGTCCCGCAAGAAAACTAACATGCCGCGCAGGCTAACCCGGACAGACACTTTTCACCTCCTGTTGATTTTCTATTTCAGGAATCATTACATCTATCACCCCTAAGAACGGAATGTTTCGGCCCAGATAAGCTTGCGCGGGCATTACGCAGAGGCCACCATGTTGGTTTTCTTACGGGATGGCGCATATTGTTGTTTGTCTGGATGAACGGTGTTTTACGACGCTTTGAAAGGTATTTCATTTATAACACGTCGTTTCCTGGTTCAATTATGAGTACTACCGGAATTGTTATTCCTTCTACCGAAATAAGTCGTAACTGCTATTCCCGACCGGGGTTCGAACCCATCTCTCCCTCTCCCGAAGCGGAAGCTCCAGTCACTACACCAAGATGACGGACCGGAAAAGGAAGCAAAGCTGGGTTGGTGACGTACCTGTTACATTAATGTGCGTCGCGTTTTCTACATTCCCTGATACCGCGGTCGATGCTGTAATGAAATGGAAAAAAAAAAGCCAATTCTTTAACGAGCTCATCGTAGGCAAAGGTACGAGTTGGCATTTGTGTAATGTGTAGATCCAGATAAGCCTGTGTATCCGAACAGTCTGATCTGGACCTAAATTGTTCACACACTTTACTTACACAAGCGTATTTGATGCTTTCAGAAATGCCAACGTGTACCCTTGTCCATAGACGTGCTCAAATAATATGAGAACTAATCTGCATCAATCAAACGCAATCTGTATATTGTTACATGTCAATATAGTGCGTTCAGTGGAGTATCAGACACATTAGTGCATACGTAGAGTTTCGTCCGAGTCTTCACTATCAGCATACATGTTATATGATTGATTGATTGGGGTTAAACGCCGTTTGAAAACAATCCTCAGTCATATTGCGGCTGCCAGAATACCTACCCATCTGTTTCCTGGCTTTTGCTCACTAGTACTCAACACAACGGCGTTTCCAAACAACTGGCTGCTTTTCAAAATAAACTCTAGGCCGATTCGTGGATCACGATTGTCGGTTGTCGCATTGAGACTTGCTAAACGTGAGAAAATGGTGTTTTCCGCGTTGGTATGCGAACTGATAACCCCTTGATCATGTTGTATATGAACCGTCCATAGGAAAAGATACACGTTGGCATTTCTGAACAGTGTTGGTTCATACCAGTTTGTACATCCGTTTTATCAGAATCTACACAAGTTTACATGATTGTTTAACTTGCTTTTGAAAGTCATATGTGAATTGTGAAGATCTTGATCATACTGTGTGAGGCATGGCTTATCTAGTTATTCACTGTATACAAAGATCAATTTCTACCTTTTCCAATGGAAGGTCTCATGTGTCAGAATTTGTCCCACAATCGATGATAGATAAAAATATTAACTTTCGGGTTTGAATCCCGTTTTGAGCGCGGGTCCTGACTTTGGGATTTTCCTACCCAAACGGCGCGAGTACTAGCTAAGCCTCGAGGAAGCAGACATCGAGCCTGATTTATATAAGCTGAAAGCTTGTCTTAAAATCAATGAAAATTAAATGTGTTTAAACAAGGCTAAAAATATAAACAGACAAAAATCTCCTTTATTCTTATTTAAAATAGATAGACAGATAACTATAATTGCATTGGCTTACTATTTGAAGATTAGAAATAATTAAAAGTATTTTATGACCTCTTTTTCATTCAATTATTAAATGTTCGTTATATATTCTAACTGAAATAAACTTACACTGGAAGCAATATATAGATAATTCAAATAGTATAAATCTGCAGATCCACCACATCTTTTTTTGATAGAAATCCACCTGATTTTCTATAAAATGGTTAGCTTTTTTCTGGCCCACTTTCTGTTACAAATATCTTATTCATCAGTGTAAGTTATTGAGTATCCATTTGTATCCTATAGCATGCACGCGTATGAAGATCTTTATCCAAGCTTGCTATAAATGTAAACACTAGTACTGAAGGTTATTCATGAATAAAAATGACAAAGCACAATTCTTAAGAGAAATCATTCGCGTTCGTTTAGACTACGGAATTCCGTTAGGGCCATCGCCTATGAATGAAATAATCTGAAACGCGAAAACACGAAATCACGAAAGTACGATGACGAAAACGCGAAAACACGATGGCGAAAACTCGAAAGTACGATGACGAAAACGCGAAAACACGAAATCTCGAAAGTACGATGACGAAAACGCGAAAACGCGAAAACACGATGATGAAAATGCGATACAATTTCGCGTTTTCATCATCGTACTTTCGCGTTTTCGTCATCGTACTTTCGCGATTTCGGTGTTAGCGTTTTCGTCATCGTACTTTCGCGATTTCGTCATCGTACTTTCGAGTTTTCATCATCGTAGTTTCGCGTTTTCGTCATCGTACTTTCGCGTTTTCGTCATCGTACTTTCGCCTTCCGGTACGCATGCGCAAAATAATATTAACAAAACAAATGGACGACTTCATACAAAGTCATTTTGAGAGAGGCTATGCTTACAACGAAATAATTATTTTATTGAAATCGGATATGGGTATAGACATAAGGTGAGCTTGCACAAATTGTTATTAAAAATACAATGGAAAATTTTCACGTGGAAGGAGAATTACTGTATGCGCAAGCGCACCGGAAGGCGAAAGTACTATGACGAAAACGCGAAAGTACGATGACGAAAACGCGAAAGTACGATGACGAAACTACGATGACGAAAACTCGAAAGTACGATGACGAAAACGCGAAAACACGATGACGAAAACGCGAAAACGCGAAGGTACGATGATGAAAACGCGAAATTGTATCGCATTTTCATCATCGTGTTTTCGCGTTTTCGCGTTTTCGTCATCGTACTTTCGCGTTTTCGTCATCGTACTTTCGCGTTTTCGTGGTGTTTCAGATTATTTCATCCAAAGGCGAATATGCAGATGGCCCTAGCTGAATTCCGTATTAGACAGATATAAAAAGCGTGAACAAATAAATAACAAAAGGTAACTACTTTTGATTTATTGATTTATTCAAAGAGTTCTTTTTTGTGTGTGTGTTGTCTCAACCCTTATCCGGATATATGCATCATATAAGGCCTTTGCAGTGGACATATGGTAAAAACATATTGGGAAAAGGCGAAATTGATCGTTTTGTTTAGAGAATTTTACCTTTTCCCAATATGTTTTCACCATTTGTCCACTGCAAACGCCTTTGAAGTAGACGACTTGTGAAAACATATTGGGAAAAGGCGAAATTGATCGTTTTGTTTAGAGTATTTTACCTTTTCTCAATATGTTTTCACCATTTATCCACTGCAAGGGCCTTATATGACACATCAATGAGACGATTCTTTTTAGTACCCACAACATAGGGTTTGAGTGTAAAATAAGATTTTTCGAAAATGAAAGAAGCCCTCTATTAGAGCTCTGTCATAAAAACGATAAAAAAAGGTTAAGCAAACAATGGTAAAAGAACGTTTCAAATAACGTGTACTTTATTTACCAGTCTGTTATGCGAAATTGATTGTCGAAGAAGAGTTCCGTTCTGGCTATTTACACAGACGGACATCTGGCAAATCAAACACAATATATTCGCCAAAGTGGATTTTATAGTATTTTCTGGTATACAGATCGTCTTCAAACCATATTTCACAGGTCAAAATGCTTAACGACCAGACCAATATCAAAGTTTGACGTTTCCAACAACAATTTAAATCAAAGCACTGAAGTTCTGACGGCCTGGGGGCTGCAGGAAGATTGGAGAAGTAAGGAAAATGACAATTGCAACTCCTGTTTATGTATTTATTGTTAAGAAGTTGAAAGATCATATCAAAAATAGTAAATATTATGAAACTGCCAATTTGAAAACAGGAGGACCGTATTGGCTATATCGCTCACCTGAGTGCAAGAGCTCACAAGTATACACATTTTGGACATGAAGAATCAAGGGAAAATTTGACAGCAGGTTTAGGCAGAATATTTTGAAGTTTCTGCCTTATTGTATTGAGAAATATGACAAATATTAAATTAAGTTGCATCAAGTAGAAATAATTCTCTAAACCATGTACTAGACTGGGTGAAAGTGTTTGAACAATGTAAAACTCATCAAGACAATTATTCCGACAAAGATTTAAATACAACCTCCAGAGTGTTATCAAGGTTTTCCTTTATTTGGCCTAGTGACTATTTTTGTTTACCCGATATGACCTATATTCAATTTCAATTCAATTTCAACTTTTATTTACCCATAATACAAATACATGTATAATAAAGGGAAATATAAAACAAAAAAAGTATCGACTTTATACAATTGGGGAAAGCCGACACATTGTTAGTGTGTTAATGTCATTATATGTTCTTACTTAAATTTTTAACTTTAGCATTTCTGCGATGTGTATGAGGAAACAAGGTAATATCACAAGATACCACCCTAGTTTCCTCATATTACTGTTAGACTTTGAAATTTCAATTTGAGATAAACCAAACAAACAGAAAGCCACCAAATATAACCCACAACAAAAAAAGAAAACACCAAACAAAAACAACAACATAGAACATCAAAATTACAATACAATCTTGTATCGTACTGGTTAGGACAATTTCTATCGGAATTTATTCATAATAATAAGCATGAACTTTGTAATGTCCCCTAATTCTGCGGGACAATCTGTGTTTAGTAAAGTTGAAAAATATTGATGAGTATTTGACATGTATCTATTTTTAATCAATGTAGACCTCTCAATGTCGAAGTGTGAACATGACATGAGATAATGTTTTTCAGAACCAACTTCGTTAGTATTGCATAAGTCACATATTCGTTCATGTAATGGCGTTTTAATCCACCGGCCCGTTTCAACGGGGATCCTTGAATTTGAAGTTCGAAAACGAAATATTGATAACGCATAATATTTGGGTAAAATATACCAATAATTTTCGAGTTTATATTCTGATTTAAAATATGAATATGTTAAACCTTTGTTAGAATGTTGCATACTTGAGCTCCAATTTTGTTTCATTTGATCAAGTAATATACTTTTAACAAGGTATTTAATTGACTTTGTCGTGACCGAAGATTGAAATAGCCAAATATCAGGTCTGCCAATTTCAGTAAAATTTGAATTAATATATTTGGGCCATTTGTATGTAAATCCTTGATGGCTTGATAAAACGATAAATTTGAGCAGACAACTTAGAATTTGGGCCAGTTAAGAGTCTGTTCCAGAAGCCGATCATTCGTGTTTTAACTATGATATCAAGTGGTGTTATGCCTAATTCGCCAAAGAGCATGTAAGTAGGAGTACTTTTCTTTGCTTTGCATATTTTCTTTAGGAAGGATTTGTAAACTATATTCAATATGTCTAGGTTTTCAAATCCCCAGACTTCGCAGCCATATGTTAAGATAGGTATACTAGTGTGTTCAAACAATTTAATTTGGAGGTCTACAGGGAGATCTAAGTTATAAATACGGATATACAAGAGATTCATTGCTTTTTTGGCTTGTTCTGTGAGATGTTTCCTAGCAGTTAGGAAAGACCCGTTACTTGTGAAATATCTACCGAGATATTTGTACTTGTCCGTTATCTTTATTTCTGTTTCGTTTAAATAAAATTGGAATTTATTTGTATTTCGTGCTCCAAACACAATAACATTACTTTTATTTAGATTGACATTTAGTTTCCATGTTTTGCTCAGAAAATGAATTTAGAGCTTTTTGGAAATCTTTCTCATCGTCAGAGACAATCAAGGTATCGTCTGCATAAAGTATGATAAGTAGTTTAAGCCATTGTTGCGGTGTGCCAATCTGTAAAACTATTCCATTTGCACCTAGAAATACCAGGGAATTTTGCAGATCATTTAAAAATAACGAGAACAACACAGGTGACAAATTCTCACCTTGGCGAAGTCCACGTTCGCACGGGAATAAATTAGACGATTGGCCATTTACAAAGATGCAGGATTTTATATTATTATACATATTGTATATGATCCTAAAGAATTTGCCATTGACGGAAGACGTGAGTATTTTTTGCCACAGCCCTGCTCTCCAGACTGAATCAAAAGCTGCTGCAAAATCTATGAAAGCACAAAACAACCTTTTCTTTGATTTCTTAACAACTTCAATAAGACTATGGAGAAGAAACACATGATCAGAGGTCGAATATCCGGATCTGAATCCGGCTTGATTTTCATTTAATAAATCATATTCTTTTAAGAATGCAGCAATTCTCGTATTCAGTATAGAGGTAAACAGTTTAGACAAGTAACTTAACAATGTAATTGGTCTATAGTTGGAGGGTTCCAAAGAATCACCCTTCTTGTAAATTGGTATGACATAACCTTTTGACCATGATTCCGGTATAATACCTGTATCTAGAATGTTATTGAAAAGGTTAAGATAATGCGGAATCATTATGTTTTCAGTACTTTTGATATATTCATTGACGATTCCATCTGCCGGACATGGGGACTTGGATTTTTTCAATTTGTTTATATGCTTAGAAATTTCTTCTGCTGTGATAGCTGAATTAAGAATTTCATTCTCAGCAAAAAGATCGTTCGTTTGGAGGTTAGGTTCAACATCACCATCAGCGTTATTGTTCACAGAATCACTATGATTAGTATTTATTTCTTTAAAATAACCGTAGAATTTATCGATACTCGGTTCGTCAATTTTAGTTTTACCTTTAAGACTATTTAACAATTTCCATTATTTCTTTGGTTCATCTTTATGGAGCGCACGGAAATCGCTCTGTAGCTTATGTTTGTGTTTTTTAATATATTTATTCATGGTTTGTTTGTAGTTCTTACTTGTAGATTTTATGTATGAAGAATTTCGTGCATTTTCATTTTTATTGTAGTATTATTTAGCTTTTAAGAACTTTTTCTGTGCGCGTCGGCAGTCATTTCCGAACCAAACTTTATCATGCGACCTACGTGACGCATATTTACGGACCGGGAAAGATTGTTGTGCTGATAAACTAAACGTCTTGGCTATAGTATCATTTATTAAGTTTATACTGTCAATAGTATCTGGTAAATCAACTAAGCTATCTAACACTGTCGTGTCAATATTGTTTATAAATGTTTCTTTACATTTAAAATCCCAGGAGCATTGTCGACTTGTTACACTACTGTTGTTTATATTTAGTCGGTGTATATTATTAAATGAAAATGACAAATTTAGTAGTGCAGGACCATCAGAAAAGAGCGGGTCAGTTTCAACAATGTCAAACTCTTTGATACATTTGAGCAATAACTGATGTCTGCCTAAATGTATAATGACCGATGCCTGTGTCATTGCCAAGTCTGCCATTTAGAATGAAAAGATTAGAACTTTTGCAAATATCAATGATATATGTTCCATGGGAATTTGTTTTGTCATCACATGAAATTCGTTCAAGCGGCACGCCTAACTTTTCAAGTTCGGTGTGCTGATTGAAAAAATCCACACTATCAGGATCGAATGCAAATTGGTCAATTAAAAAACTATCTGAAATTGTAAAATCTCTTAGCCTTGCCGTACGTGCATTCATGTCGCCAATTAGTAAAGTGCTCGAATACTCGTCACTCTTCTCTGCGATTTCTCGCTCAAGTAATGACAGTTCCTCCTCGTCGAGGTATTTAGACCCAGAAGGAGGTATATATACTACTCCTATCAAAATATCAGAATTAAGTTTAGTACTTATGGACTTGCAAACTTTGAACCAGCTTATATATTTGCAGCTTGAGTCCAATTGTTGGATGACTTTAATTAAGTGATCCTTTATGAAGACACCAATTCCACCTGATTTTTTAGCTGACTTAGTAATTCTATGCTTACCAAAAAAATGATATCCTGTAACATCAACTAAATCGTATTGACTTAGATTGGTTTCTAGAACACAACACATGTCAACAGATGTTAAAGAGTCAATCAATTCCGGATAGGAAAGTCTACGTTTTAGGCCGTTAACATTCAAACTACCAATTTTAAACAAATCACTACTTAAACTAGCTGTAGGCTTACAGGCTTTCCCCTCGATGTCATATGTAAAATCCAGTTCGCGAGGAGTACTTGTAGATTGTCTGTCATCGTTTGCATTTCTGTTTGATGAATCTGGGTTATGGTCCATATTCTTCTGGGCAGAAGGTGGCGCTGGAGCAGGCCTTTTAGCTTGGTTTGGTGAACTTTGTTTGGAACGGCCATCTGTCGTGGGGGTAGAGGCATGGCTATCTTTGACGTTAATGTCTTCTTTGTTCGATTTACCCTGTTCAACTGTATCCCTGGGTTTATATACCTTCAAGTGATTTGTAGTTTTACACTCACGAATTGCGACATCAAAACGAGTCATGTCAACCCGGGGTATGTTAGTGATCGTATTCCAATCTGGGAAAAGATCGACAATAGTGCGGCCGTTTCGGATCAGTTTGGCTGGGTATATCATTTCGACATCATCATTGAAATATTTGTCCCGCATTTCCTTGTAAGTTGGCCAGAGCTTGCGGCGTGCCTCTGCTATTTCTTTAGCTGATACTATAATTGGTCCCTTTCAGTTTCTTGGCAAGTGACAGTATGGCTTCGGTATCATTGTAAAAAGTGAATCGTACAATGATGTAACGAGTGAAATTTCCGCGATGATGTCCGAGGCGGTGTGCTCGATCGATTGTTATCGTGCGGTTTGTTTGAAGGTGTTATTGTAAAAAGTCTGAGATTTTACTAGCACAATTTTCAAAACGTTCTTCCTGGAAGCCCTTAACAATTAAGTTGTTCCGACGGCTTCTAGCCTCAAGATCGAGCGACTTGTAATCAAGAACTCTCACCCTTTGATTAATGGCTTTCAATGAAGTTTCAAGTTTAGGCACTTTACTTGAGAGCTGCAATGTTAATTTGGAGTGCTACGATTTTGGAGTCGTGCGCTGTCTGGTTTTTAAGAATAATGTCAAGTTTCTGATCTGACGTTAAACTGTGGCCACCCGAACCTCCTGTACTAAGACGGGCGCGCTTTTTGTTCCTACTACGGTAATCCGCTATTGTCCACTCATCATTAGATAAACATGTACTGTCCGCATCGCTGACTACGGTATCGGTAATATACTCACTATATACATGAACGTGTCCATTATCACTGTGTGAACTTTTATTGGCGTTTAAAACTTCCATATTTCACAAAACACATTAACACTATAACCACTAGAAAGAAAGTTCCAAGAGCTTTCAGAAAATCCAAATTTCACTTATGTGAAGTTTTAATCCAATTCTTTTAAATTTAACTTGGAACGCATAAGCACGTATGCTATCGATACGTGTACCAGTTACTAAGTTCTAACACGGACTATATATTATCAATACAAACATTCGGACAAAGTTTTAAACTGCTGAAGAGAAAATACGGCCTCCAGAGAATTAACAAGATTTTCCATCAATTTGGCTTAGTGACCTAGTTTTTAACCCGGCACGACCCACATACTGACCAAAATTTTAAAAATGTGGCTTCTACAGTGTTGACAAGATTTTCCTTCAATTTGGCATAGTGACCTGGTTTTTGAACAGGCATGACCAATATTCAAACTTGGCCTACATATCATCAAAACAAACATTCTGATACAGTTTCAGCATGCTCAAGTTAAAAATGCTGCTTCCAGGGTGTTAACAAGATTTCCCTTCAATTTGGCCCAGTGTACTAGTTTCTGACCCGATATGACCCATATTCGAACTTGACTTAGATATCATTAAGACAAACATCCTGACGACAATGCCGTTGATACATCCACATCGCGTGCGGGCACCTTTACAGCGCGATCGGGTCACCCGGTTGATGGAGAGGTTGCCGTGTGCACGGTACCGCTACAACTTAGTTCTTGGTGAATTGTCGGCTGAAATGGAGGGGCGTGGTCTCATTCACTTCACTGCCACTCTCACTCTCTTATGGGTACTGCCCTCTCCTTCTCATTCAGTCCCCCTTTCTTTTCTAGGGCATATTGTAGAACTGTTACTCTGACACTTTTGTGATAAACTGTGTGTTAAATTGTTACCTTCTGTGAAGAGCGCGACTTGATAATATAATGAATGACTGGATGAGCCGGCTTTTATAACCGGCGAGACACAGTCGGTGGTCGACCGGTCACCGGCTTGTCCATGGTTAATGTCTGTCCGATTTCCGGCCGGGCTCTGTGCGGCGAATTTGGCCCGGCTTGTGTAATTCCCGGCCGGAAATCGGCCAGGCATCAACTGATTAATGTGCGATCAGTTTGCGATGAGGTTTTAAGTCCGATGCCCGCGAAGAGTCCCGAAGGGTTCCGGCCGAAAATACCTAGAAATCCACTGCAAACTACTCACAAACCTATCGTAAGGTAATTGTGACTGGGGTTTAAATGATACTGGGTAGGCTACATTTTTAATTCATAAATATGCTTTTAAACCCAATATAAATCTGCAGCAGAAGACTTTTGAAAGCATAAATGTTGATACCCATATCTCTATGTGCAGACATAAGGGACATTCCTGTATTATCTTCGCCATAGATGATCTTCAGTCGGACTTCACGAGGCCAATAGTTGAAATTCTTCTACGAACTCACAACTTGTCACCAAAAATGTGATCGCTATCCAACACATTTTGTGGACATTCTGATCGCTTGACTTTCTTAATCAAGTCGTCAATGGTTGATAAGATAAGGATGAAACAAGTAACACCACCCCATTTATTCCTCCAGCACTCAATTTACACCTAGAGTGTATCGTTGGAGGGTAAGTCTTCCCTTTTAAAGTTCACAGACTTATCTCAACTGGCGGGAACAGTACGAATGTCGTAGTAGCCCGCTGCTGAAGTGAGGTTAATCGTTTGAGGAATTCTTGGAGCAGATGATCCAAGGAGGGGATAGTTATAACAGGCTTATCATATTTCTCCGGAGTTTCATCGGGGTTGTTGTTACGGCGTGTCTGTCGGCTACATAAACCGGAAAACGGGCCCCCGCTAAATCCGCCACTGCATTTGTCATGCAACTTCTTTGTTTACTCGAATGTTAATAAGCTTCCATAGTTAACCTCTCGGCGCATTCATTTCTAAAGCATGTGTTAAACTTATATTGGAGTACTCACGCCTTATTGTTTTCACTGATGTTCCAAGAACATTATAATGATCTTGCTTGGGGAGAGTCTTCACCTTCACAATACAGTTTTGTTAAATCCATGATGAACTATTTTTCTCGCGCAGTCTCACCCTAAAATGCGTTGTTGGGTGTTAACAGCAATTGGCAGGCTGTCAACTCCGAAGAAAATGGCTAAGGCCCTAGTCCAAAAAGATTGACAGCGTATAATTCAATGTTTGACTGACTATTTCCAACAGCAATACAACCAAATTCAATTGCTGTTACGATTAATGCACGCAGACTGCTTTAGCCCTTTCCCTCATATAGACGCTTTCTGACGCCTATGCAGCAGACGGCTTTTTTTAAAACAAAGTGACAAAATAAGAAATTGCTCAAAACGAGCAATTTCTCCTTTTGCCACAATATTTTCCAGTTTTAGTCATAGGCTATCCATTCAATTATAGAGATTTTCTTTATTTGTTGACGAAATATGTTCAAAGTCGTCTGCTGCAGATTTGTTGTATGTAGGAAAGAGTTGAATAGATTTTTTTTATTTTAGCTTACAGGAATCGACTACTGTATGCAAAGATAAAGGCTGGCCAGCACTATCTTACTTTACACAGTCCGCAACTTCTACATGAAATTATCTGGGACGTAGATATGAGTGTAAAGCACCTAAATCATACCCTACAATATCACCCGTCCCAGAATTTGTAGCAGGTTAATCTCAAAAAATAATTGATGATGATTTTTGTTTAAATGTTGGCACCAGCTGTTCAGTCGGAATGCTTACTCCGTAATCCTGATATGAGCAGTCCCGCGACAAAACCAACATTATAGAATCTGATAAATGTTTTGACTCAGATCAGCCTGCGCAGTCCGCGCAGACTGACCCGAGCCGACACATTCCGTCTCATGGTGGTAGAAGTATAGAGTAATGATTCCTGAAACAGAAAATCCAAAGGAGGCGAAGTGTCTATCCGGGTAAGCCTGCGCGGCATGCTTATGCCGATCCGGGTTGATAATTTACGCAGAATCCATACTGTTGGTTTTCTCGCGGGACGGCTCATATGTGTTCATTGACGCCGCGTGGAAGCGCGGCGTCAGTATGGGATAGGTTTTAATTTTGTACCATGGGGTGACGTAATCGAAAAGGGAGAAACCAATGTTATTATTGTTAAAAAAAACCTCTGTTGTTTGTTTGAAAAAAACAACCTTTATGAATCAATAAATTGTATAAAATGATTTAAGACACAAAAAGATAAAAAATACTGAAAATAGGCATGTCTTCTACCGTTATTACAAAATTTTAGACACATCTAATGGGTATTTAATAACTTTCCCCTAACTTTCTAGGCTACGTTCTTTTTATAGTTTGGTTTACGACCCGATTCATCAAAGCTCAGAAAAAGGTTTCTGGCGATGTTTTTGCCTATTTACAATATCAAGATTTTTAAATAAATGGGTAATCTTTAAAAAATCAATGATGATTCATTTTAATTACTACATATTACAGTATAATTCTAGAAACTGTAAAAATAACGTTTACCCAACTATGCAATAGGCATGGCCGTAACGTGACCCATTCTATTTGTAAATGCAGCATGTCATCGCTTGGCGATTTTGGTTATTCTTATTGAATAGACGACAAGGTGTCATCGGTTCCCATCGAGTAATTAAGTTGTCATCTGCTTCCTTCCGTTATCAATACTTCGCTGTTTCACGATTTCATTCGATTTCTAAAATTCATTGTATTCGTACCCGGTTTTTCATGTTTCGTTCGAGATGAACGATTCGTACCAACTGGTTTTCGCTCTTTGCTCTTGGGGAACTGACTTGACCATTTTCTTTTGTTTATTTTTCAGTTTTCTACTGGCATGTTCAAAACAATTAAAGTGACATTACAAACAAACAAAACAGACTTAATAATTCTTACATGTGAACTTTCATAATGCTCAATCTTGATTATAAATATCTTCTTTTTTTTTTTTAATTACTTCGTATTTTTTGTTTATATACTTCCGCCTTTGCTATCATACTTCTGCTAAACTGGAAGGAGAATAGACTCCCCCTCTCCTTCCAAAGCTTGTGTCACACTTAACTTATAACTAGAGGCAATAAACCTTAATATATGTTAATATTTAAGCACGTATGTTTGTTTGTTATCTAATGGATCTAGTTAGAGGATTTAAAACAGTTTATTGGTAAAAAAAAACACTTGAAAAACTTCAGCTTGTATGACACATTATAGTTGCAGTGAATGTTAAGCAAAACGGAAACCAAATGGTTTCAGGACTACAACTTCACATGCTGAATATCACATAGATCGTAGCATATAAAACGTTTAATCCCTACGTCAATATTGACCTTTTTATATAGGCTATGGTAGCCAGGTGAGCAATATAGGCACATCTTGGCCTTATTGTTCGAACTATTTACATCCTGTCTGCTTGCACAGGTTATTTAAATGTACTGAACTGCATCTGCTTCCTTTAAGTCATGCTTCAAAATCATGCGCGGCGTCTTTGATGCTTTGCATCAAAATTCTTCTTGTAATCACTTGATGCATGTTTTTATAGGTGGGAACGGGTTAAATGAAAAATGTCCAGTCTTGATCAATATCATATCTATCTTAAAGCGATTGAACTCCAGATGCCCAATTGTCGAAAAAAAATAACATTTTCAATTTTAAGAAAATAAGTGTTATTTTTGTATTTGGGGCATTAAAATATGATAACTGAGATATTACATACCCCTATAATCGGTGAGATATTCTAGTTTTCGATACTTTATCCATCGCAAATTCTACCCCGTGACTAACGGGGTAAGTCTTTAAATGTATCTCACTCATCACGTGACTTGAAGAGTCGTCACATGATGGATAGTACGCATGCGCATTAAGGTTTTATGCAAAGTAAGCAGTGACTAAAATAACCATTTCAGTACAAATAAAACGAATAAAGCCCGTTTATTATTGCTGCAGGTTATGTCAGTCCTGCAGCAGAAGTGTTTTGAAATGACCCCGATGGTGTTTTTGTTCGTTTGTCAATATACTGAAGCTCCGAGTAAGCAAAGCAGAGAATACAATGATTTGAAAAATGTTCACAATGTTGGGACCCTTTTCATACATTATGCATGATTTAAACGATAATTAAGCCAAAACAATTACCTCTTCCATATTCGACGCTGATGAATTCGCCATTTTGTGTTTACGTTTATTTTACTTATCAATATCACAATATTTGTTTACAATATTTTTTATTTCGATGCTGAGTATGTACATAATACATAAATGACAGCTCTGCAATATATTATACAACGTGATCAGAGGGCAACAAAAGGCGTAGTAATTAAATCAATATGAGAGAGAAATTTAGAATAAAAGAAAAATAATGAAGTACATGTATAGAGAGAAAAAAAAGAAAGAATGGACAGAATGGAGGATAGAAGCATGTTTTGTAGTTTAAATATGTTTGTTAAGCATGTTTATTTTGAAAGCTCAATAAGCTTGTTTTCGTCATGTTTCCATATTTAATTATTTTCCCTTTTCGAAATTTAAAAAAAAAAAGGAAATGGTTATGGAAACATTTATATTCCTATAATTAGAAGGTACAGAATGTTAGCGGTGTGTTACTAAACAGTAACAGAAAAAAGGATCTTATGAGACTCGTGTCGCTTTTGTAGGCCGCAAAATATACAGTGTACAAAATCACGAGGAGCTCATGCAATCACAAACAAATATCTATGATTACTGTCGTTCGACTCCGCCAAACGTGTAAATTGTGTATAACTGTACACGCCTGTCAGAGTGAACCGTTATATAGTTATATCACGTGATCGTTGCAAGGTGTCCGTCTGAAGGATTCCGCGGTATTTTTAGATAGGAAACCCCTTCATCGGGACAATTGAAAACGACTCAAGTTCACTTTATTGATAAAAAACGATACATTTTTTTTTTTGCTTTTTTCGTGCCATCTGGATTTCAGTCGCTTTAAACAGCTACCGATTAGAGGGGTTTACTTCCTCCCAGTTCTGTGTGTATATATTTGTTTTTAACCCTTTTCACGCCTATACAGTACAGACGCATTTCAACGCATATGTCGCAGACGACTTTTGAAAATACTGTGGAGATTTCTCCATTTGCCTAAATGTTTTCCAACTCTTTTCAATATTTATACTTTCATTTATAAAGAATTTCCCACATTTTATCTAAGTGTTTTCAATGTCGTCTGCTGCAGATTTGTTATATGTGGAAAAGGGATAAACAAATGAAAGCTTTAACAAAAATGGCCTCGTAGATTTGCGCCATTTTCTGGAAAAGGGGGCGATTGTGTGGTTGTTGGTGGGTGCATTTTTGGGGATTGAAGTACACCAAGATTGAAAAGGAGAAGAAAGGCTGAAACTCATTCACTCAATACTCACCACGGTAAGTCGAGCTCCGGTAGCCCAATCGGCAGCGACGCGGGCTGTACATTTAGGAGTTGATAGTTCGAACAAACATATCAACCAATGCACAATGTATAAACACGGGTAAAGAATCTGTCGCTGATTTCGCGAAAAGTTGATCAAGAAAAGAGTCGGCATTTACTTGCCGCAATTTACTTTTTTTTTCAGCTACATGTATGTTTATGTAACAAGTCAAAACAATTACAATAATAAATGAATTGTTGGTATAATACCTAAGTTTACATACAAACAAAAATCAGTACCATAACGTATGAAACATCAGTGCAACAAAGTCCAAACTTATTTTTAAAAAAACCCATTTTATCCAATCCAATTATATCCCATATATTCTGAAAAGGGTTGCTATAGCAATGCACGACCGTATCATGCATGTGTAAAGACAATACATCAAATGCAATTCTCACAATAAAAATATGAAACATCAAATTCACCAGGAAAACGCCAGCAATTATACCCTATTTAGAATATATTCCTTTTAACATGTTCAATAGTGTGTTCAAAAGTGTGGGACTGCTAAAGGTCGTACACAGTAGTTTTATAGTGGAGTGCCCTCGGGCAAGGCACATTTCATAGCCTGGTAATGGTTTGTTTACCCAGGGATCATAAATACATGAACTGTCGCCGTGATATAATGTTTAAAACGGCATTATACCCCAATAAAACAAATGTACGTGTTTACGTATTTCAAAAGCGTTGATGCAGAATTGATACAAGGTCACATCAATTTGCCTTTCTCTCTGTATTTAAGAATTCTATAAACTTAAATATATTTGGATGCAGTGCATTTTAATCTACTTGTGGTTTAATTTAATTGTTCGGCTACATGTATGTTGACATTTGAACATAACTTGTGATAGCAAGAAGACACTCAGGTTATAGGAACGAATGATACTATTGATAAGGAAGACAGTTAAATGTAGACAACTCGGACTCACCCTATTTAAAAAGACGAAACTCAGTTATCTCCCTGTATTGTATGAATCATTAAACGATAAAGCATCATCTTCATCCACAACTTTTCCTCACCATCTTAACCGTCAACATCATCATCACCAGCAAGATTATCATCATCATCATCATAGTAATCATCTTCGCCATAATCATAATCGAATCATCATACAAATCAGTATTATCATCATCATCATCATCACCAACATCATCATTATCATCACCATCGTCTTCGTCACGATGATGATGATGATGATCATCATCTTCATCACCGTCAATATCACATGCATCGCCGTAATATACGATGTAGAAATCCGACCTGGTCGATCGGCATATCATATTTCTTAGCCTAGTATATATGGTTGTTTACCCTGGGATCATCGAATAAATAGTATGTTGAAAACGGGATAAATCCCTGATTTAACAATCATCGCAGATGTCATCATCATCATCATCATCATCATCATCATCATCATCATCATCATCTAGTAGGCCATCTTTATCATCAGGGTCATCATCATCAACATAATTATCACCATCATAATCAGTATCATTAGTATCAAGATCATAATAAAGATCGTCATTAAAAGCACCATCATCACCATCAACATCATGATCATGATCATATTCATCTCTCTCATAATAATCATCTGCGTCATCTCAATCATAGTAACCATAATCATCATCATACTACTACTAATAATAATCATCCTCATAATCATCGAGATCAACATCAATAGTATACGAATCATTATTATGGACGTCATCGTCATCGTCGTGGTCGTCATTTCCATCGTCGTCGTCATCTTCGTCGTTTGCGTCACCATCATCATCAAAATCATCATCATAAATCATCATCAACAGCATGATAAAGAAAAGTTCTCAACACCAATATTATCATCATCATCATCATCATCATCAGTATTATCATCATCATCATCATCATCATCATCAGTATCATCATCATTTCGTCATAGTGCATAGGCGCTAAAAACGGGACACGTCATTTGCTCGCCTTGTACGTATTCGTTTATTAAAGATTGTGCACAACGCTATTACCAGAGGTCCAAGTTAGGAGGAGTATACTGCCCTTTTTACCCTCAATATCTCTCTTATCATGAAAACCAAACCATATGATGTGGGTAAGCAATAAGGCGATTATTTTGAGTACCCACAACATAAGGTTATAAGGTCAAATAAGGATTTTAGAACATGCAAAACGCCCCTTATTTAGAGCTCTGTTTAAGCCCTAAAAATAGTCGGAACTCTTTCATCGATCCATGATCCACGAACCACTATTTGAGTGAGGGTTGAACGACGTATTTCAACAATTGTTCAGCCATATCATGGCATATTGTTCACCTACCCGTGTGTTTCCTGGTTTTCTCACACATGTCTACCACATAACAGTCTTTCCAAGTAACTGGATGCTTTTCAACAAAGACTATTATGGATGCTTTTCAACAAAGATTATTATGGATGCTTTTCAACAAAGACTATTATAGATGCTTTTCAACAAAGACTATTATGGATGCTTTTCAACACATTAGTGGAAGATCAATCGTAAGCAAACATATTGACCGAAATGGAGCTCGAACTTATCTCATGTGGGTTGACAGCAGCCTGCCCGTTATCGACTGAACTACCGGGGCTCGGAATGATATACGAGAAATAGTAGTACAAGGTAAACATGCAGATCAATATACAAATCATGATTTTTATTTTCACTCACAATATTTGAGTATTCACCGTGAAAAAATATAAATATATATAAGACAAAAAATAGGACCCTAGTAACACCCTTTTCATAAATACTATAGAGCAATTAAACAATAAAAGCTTAATTAGAAAACAAGTAGACAATCATCATTGTAAATGGTATCAATCAATTAACAGCAAATCCAGAATTTTAAAGTCAGATATGCAAATTAGATGCAGTATCTTAGCCAATCAAAAACATCGGTGAGTTATGTCCGGTACACTCGATTGCGGAACACGGTTTCTGCATCACAATCAAAAGACAGTGATTGATTGTTTTGTGTTTTACGCCGCTTTCAACAATGTTTCAGTTATATCACGACTTTTCCTGAGTAAGTTACCAGTACTACTGGTTTATTTATCCTGACACCAGCCAGTCAGTCGTAATGCTAACCCCGCAACCCTGAGCGCCTAGAAGGGCAGCCATTACAACTATTTTACAGAGTTGAAAATGTTGCGTAAATGTAGAAATTGTTCGCTATGAAATAAATGTAATATTATATACTCGACTTTAACTTCAATAAACCCTTTCACATATACAAACATTCGGGCAAATGCGACCAGTATAGAACCAGATCAACCTGCGAATCCGCGCCGATACGGCTCTATACTTTACGCAGAGCCCACAATGTTTTCTCGTGAAACTGCTCATATGAAAGAGTAGTTCAAATAAAGTAAACAACAACATGAGGTAGTTAATAGTTCAATAAGCTGATATAAATAGATGAAAACGAATCGTCAACGAAATTAGTTTGTCGAACTCAAATTCTTGTGTGTTTCATTATAAATTGTCACAGGTTGTTTTTTGATAAACATGAACTCTTTTAATGCTTATCAATTTTGTCTATCAAAAAATGTGGCTGACAATGGAAGTGAATAGTGTTGTTCTGAGAACTATGTATTGTTCGAGGCAGGTGCGAATACAATCTTTTTAAAGCCAGACCTACACTATGCCACACTGTTAACGCGCTCGTATAATATACATACAGCGAATTATTCTGGTCTGTTTTTCAATGAGACATGTGCGTATAAGTAAACTTACAACATGTATGTGCTCATACGTGCGTGTGTATGGACTTGTTGCCAGAACCTTCATTGTCCGTCAAAACGTGAAAGATATTGCTTGATTGTAGTGATTGATTGTAGTGATTGATTGTAGCGATTGATTGTAGTGATTGATTGTGGTGATTGTTAAGGTATTTGAGTCATTTTCAGTTACATCCCTGGTGCTATCGCACATTTACTTCACACAACATTCTTTCCATGCTACTGGCTACCTTCCAACAAATACAAATAAGCCCCAATCAATGGAATACAAATGGCAAGATATTTGCAATATTTTGATTACTATAAGGCAATCAATGCTGATTTAACTTGAAACAGCTCGTAATCAGTTGTCTAACCTGAAATATGTATTGTTTGTAGAAAAAAACTCAATAT
>JASEVX010000001.1:211595277-212035690 GCA_031761405.1 Serripes groenlandicus | reverse complement strand
TTTTGAAGCATGTGTCACCAGTATAACACAGGGGCCTGTCACGTTGTTTAAAAATACAATGGTATAGACTACTGTATAAAGGCTATAGCCGAGCCCTGCGGGCCATCAATCGGCCAACATTATTTCCGACGTTTGAAAAAATTACTTTGACAAGCATCATTCGTGTTCCACCAATGGGCTAACAGTCTATGTGGAAAACCAGGCAGTCGCTTGGAATTTATTTTGTCTAGAGTAATTGGAAAGCAAAGAAACACATGATTTTGTGAACTGGTCGCCGTGATGACTGAATAATTATTGAAAACGGATTTAAACCCCAATCAATCAATTAGGACTCTATGTAACATTTAATACATTGTTTAAACAACGTGACAGGCCGCTTTGCAGTATAGACCCAGGCCAGTCTGATCTCTCTATTCTTTATTTTGATGTTCCTAAAATTGGCTATGGACTCGTCCAACTGCAAGCTAGGCAAATCCAATTTGAAATTTAAGCCTTGAAAAGGCTAACCACCTCTCAGTAAAGTGGGTTCTTTAATCCAATCCTATTAATAGAAGCATTTTGAAGCATCTGCAGCATTCTACTTTTAAAAAACAGTTTTGCAAAAGGAAACATAACAATGTTTTCATCTTTATTTGATGACTATACTTTATATATTTTTTAAAGAATTACAATATTTTTGTTAGATGTTTCCAAAGTCGTCTACTGCAGATGCGTTATATATGGGGAAGGGTTTTAAAGTTCATTAATACAGTATTATTTAAGACTATACTTCGATTCTGACTGTTGTTAAAATGAGTATATTGCATGTATATTCGTCAAATTTAACCGGTGTGTCATTGATGCCACCACCATTACTATTTTCATAAAGCACATGAACGAATCCATGCCATGCTGCTATACATATTTGCTCAAATTTCAGCATCCGGTCAGTTTTATCGAATTATAACAGTATTGCTATGTTGTTGAAGAATGATCTCGTCTGAGATTAGGACTCTATGTTAATTGCGTTTAGTTAACAGATTCGTTTGATAAATAAAATAAACCGAGCTTGTTTATTTCTTGTGTTTTGCTATTGTGTTGCTTTCTAACCATTTCCCACGCAGGACAACTCTACAGAAAGGGGATTTGAAAAAGATGTATAGGCAACTTAAGGAAACATCTCTATAAATGAATGTATTATCATTTCATAGAATATAAAACGTTGTAACTAAAGTCGTTATTTAACTATTTCACTGTCGATTTTCACTAAGTCGACGACACTTCAATGTTAAATATTGGACCATTCCATTTTTCGTCCATCAGGAAATTTATTAAAATTTAATGTCTAATTGGCAAACGGTGTAAATTTCAGAAATATAGCTCGTTGCAAGCTGTCTCGCCTGAATCTGCATTGTTAACAAACACCTTTAATTGCCTTTGACAGCGAAAGAGTTAAAATACGTCTGCATGTGGCGATTGGAATTAGCTGTGATATTATAGGTCTTCTCCCTTAATGGCCGGAATAAATAAAACAATATTGTTATACAGGACAATGCGTTTTGCTCACATACAGGAAATAACTGAATCTACGTTTAAACGAGCCAGTTCAAATACTTGAATATGTATACAGTCGCACTGTGCTAAAGACCGCAATGGAAGAGCAGTATCGACCATATGTTTACTTTCCGCATAGCACAATTTCTGCATAACTGACCCTGGAAATAAAGACAACCTGTGATCAAAGACCAGATTGATGTCTTCTCATGGATGGTCTTTATACACAGGTTTCACTGTACTTCTAAATTTGACAGGAAGCGCATGACACTTACATGTTCAAGTTTCGAATGCAACCAATGCCTCTTACGTTGAAAGAAGAATGGAACTAAATGAATGAATATTTTCGAGACTGTGATCGAAAACATTGTGAGAAAAATTAGCAAATGTGCAGACTGAAAGTATCGAAGTTCACGAAAATATGCAAACCATTTTGCAATATCAATCAGGGGGAGTACTTGTCAGTAGTTATCTCCCTTTCCACGCATGTTTTATCAATTGCGTCGTTGTGTGAGGGTATCGGTCGTTTTCTCCATTTTCACGTATTTACCAACTGTTTCGCCTGTCTTGACGGTAACATTAAGGGGGTAATTGCTTCATTATCGTCGGGGTTTTCCTTGTTTGTCAATCTGTCAGTCATATTTGGATTGAAGCGAGTCTTGAAATAAGGCAATGCGTTTCTTTTTATAGTCTTTTATATGACCCATTTTGCACAAACCATATACTTTATTAGAGCTTAATTTGGACCTGTATCACCCAAGCTGGAACCGCTTTGATGGTGTAGTGGTAAAGCGTCCGCTTCAGATGCGAGAGGATAAGGGTTCGATCCCAGGTGTCATACGAAATACGCGGAAATGGTAGTGTGGCTGCCCTCCTTTAGAGCGCAGGGTTGCGTAATTAGCATTACAAGACAGACACGAATCTTTAGCAAACGACTTTGAAAACATTGTACCAAAAATCCCAAATATCTCCATAAGTGAGAGTTTAATTATAGAAAAGCGTTGAAAACATTGTTACAAATGGAGATATTGCTCATCATGAGCAATTTCTCCATTTGCCATAATTGTTTTCAAAAGCCGAGCTGCAGAGGCGTCAGAAAGGCTCTGTATGTGGCAAAGGGTTAAGCCAGTTTACCTTTTATAGGATCCAGTGACGGAAAGTCGATACTGAGTATGAGCTGTTCCAACACATTATTGAATCAAGTCGATACTGAGTATGAGCTGTTCCAACAAGTTATTGAATCAAGTCGATACTGAGTATCAGCTGTTCCAACACGTTATTGAATTAAGTCGATACTGAGTATGAGCTGTTCCAACAAGTTACCGAATCAAGTCGATACTGAGTATGAGCTGTTCCAACACGTTATTGAATCAAGTCGATACTGAGTATGAGCTGTTCCAACAAGTTAATGATCAAGTCAATACTGAGTATGAGCTGTTCCAACAAGTTAATGAATCAAGTCGATACTGAGTATCAGCTGTTCCAACACGTTATTGAATCATGTCGATACGATGTATGAGCTGTTCCAACAAGTTATTGAATCAAGTCGATACTGAGTATCAGGTGTTCCAACACGTTATTGAATCAAGTCGATACGATGTATGAGCTGTTCCAACAAGTTATTGAATCAAGTCGATACTGAGTATCAGCTGTTCCAACAAGTTATTGAATCAAGTCGATACTATGTATGAGCTGTTCCAACAAGTTATTGAATCAAGTCGATACTGAGTATGAGCTGTTCCAACAAGTTATTGAATCAAATCGATACTGAGTATGAGCTGTTCCAACAAGTTATTGAATCAAGTCGATACTGAGTATGAGCTGTTCCAACACGTTATTGAATCAAGTCGACACTGAGTATGAGCTGTTCCAACACGTTATTGAATCAAGTCGATACTGAGTATGAGCTGTTCCAATACGTTATTGAATCAAGTCGATACTGAGTATGAGCTGTTCCAACACGTTATAGAATCAAGTCGATACTGAGTATGAGCTGTTCCAACAAGTTATTGAATCAAGTCGATACTGAGTATGAGCTGTTCCAACAAGTTATTGAATAAAGTCAATACTGAGTATGAGCTGTTCCAACACGTTATTGAATCAAGTCGATACTGAGTATGAGCTGTTCCAACACGTTATTAAATCAAGTCGATACTGAGTATGAGCTGTTCGAACAAGTTATTGAATCAAGTCGATACTGAGTATGAGCTGTTCCAACAAGTTATTGAATCAAGTCGATACTGAGTATGAGCTGTTCCAACACGTTATTGAATCAAGTCGATACTGAGTATCAGCTGTTCTAACACGTTATTGAATCAAGTCGATACTGAGTATGAGCTGTTCCAATAAATTATTGAATCACGTCGATACTGAGTATGAGTTGTTCCAACACGTTATTGAATAAAGTCGATACTATGTATGAGCTGTTCCAACAAGTTATTGAATCAAGTCGATACTGAGTATGAGCTGTTCGAACAAGTTATTGAATCAAGTCGATACTGAGTAAGTGCTGTTCCAACACGTTATTAAATCAAGTCGATACTGAGTATGAGCTGTTCCAACACGTTATTGAATCAAGTTGATACTGAGTATCAGCTGTTCCAACACGTTATTGAATCAAGTCGGTACTGAGTATGAGCTGTTCCAAAAAGTTATTGAATCACGTCGATACTAAGTATGAGCTGTTCCAACACGTTATTGAATAAAGTCGATACTATGTATGAGCTGTTCTAACAAGTTATTGAATCAAGTCGATACTGAGTATGAGCTGTTCCAACAAGTTATTAAATCAAGTCGATACTGAGTATGAGCTGTTCAAACACGTTATTGAATCAAGTCGAAACTGAGTATGAGATGTTCCAACACGTTATTGAATCAAGTCGATACTGAGTATGAGCTGTTCCAACACGTTATTGAATCAAGTCGATACTGAGTATCAGCTGTTCCAACACGTTATTGAATCATGTCGATACGATGTATGAGCTGTTCCAACAAGTTATTGAATCAAGTCGATACTGAGTATCAGGTGTTCCAACACGTTATTGAATCAAGTCGATACGATGTATGAGCTGTTCAAACACGTTATTGAATCAAGTCGATACTGAGTATGAGCTGTTCCAACAAGTTATTGAATCAAATCGATACTGAGTATGAGCTGTCTATATATGAATGTATATATATATTGTACTAATTGAATATATTTTAAAGCAATGTGTCAATAGGAAAAACATTCTTATTTTGAGCAATTCCTCTTTTTTCCTCGATGTTTATATGTAAAAATTCATCTGTTGCTGTCGCGGCAAAATCCTTTTACAATAAGGACGGATTACGATTTGGCGATGGGTGAATCTACAACACTCTCTACGCTCTAATTGTTGGCCATCGTAGAGGATCATCCTCGGCATCAAAAATGAAGTGAAGCGGTACGGGTAGTAAAAAGTTCAAAACCCAATATTTTCCAAAAACACCTCTCAGTTTATCCCCAATGTTCCTAGTGTCAAGCACGTGGAATTTATACTGCTGCTCGAATGACGTGGTGCTCGTTACGAGCCATGAATATGCTCGTTGTATAAAACTAATACTTATTCCGAGAAACGCCAACAATAGCCACGCTAACGCTATCAATAATGCATGGGATACGTATATATATCCAAGCAGAGCGCGTAAAACACTTATAGGAATTATGAAGTCGAACCACCTGGTAGCCGGTATGAACTCGTAGTAGAGAAAAGGGAGCCCGTTGAAGAATGTAAACACCGTGGCTACGGTCGTCCAGAAAATAAACACGTTGAAATAACGCTGGTTCCTGTATCCTATACACGTTCCGGTGAAGAAGCAATGATGGTCCCTCTTCATGACGCAAACGTTACACATGGGACAATGGTGACACCTGGGTGGGCGTGGTCGGTTACACCGAAGGCACGGAGTCCAAGAAAAATACGGGAACGCCGTCCTTTTTGGGACGAAAGGGTTTTGGGCTGTTGGCAGCTCTGTAGCGACGTACATCACACTAGCCTTGCTCACAGAAGTGGCGTTTTTCCTCTTCCGAACTGACTTTTTGTCGTTTTCAGCCCCATTTCCGTTATCGATCCGCTCATTATACTTGTTTCTAGCCTCACAAATGTTTTCTCCGATTGCGATATCATCTGGTTTTGTACCGTGTACGACGGGATTGTACGAGGAGTCGACAAACTTCAAACAGAACCAGTTAACCATGATTTGAATAAAACTGAAGCACGCAATGAACGAGGCGGCGAACTCTTTCCAAGGTTCGCATTCGCTATACAGAAATGGTATTGCTATAAGAACGCCCCACCCGGCGATCCCTAAAAGACCAAATAGAAAGCACACTTGTGTTGCCTTGTCCACGAATGGTTGGTTTGCCATGAACCACATGCCGATTCTGTTAAAAAATCCCATAAATTTACCCATGAGTATTGTTCTTCTTTCTTCTGTAGTTTTCATTGCCATTGTTTCTTTTTTCTTTCTTCCTATTAAGAAAGGAAATATCTGAATTAATTAATGTTTTCACTTATTGACACTCCTCCCTGACACAGATGACTTTTGATGCCTTACGAAGAAGACGACTTCTGAAAACATTGTGGAAAATACAGAATTTGTTCAAACCACCACGTTTTAAGCTCTTTGTAATATGTTCAATTCTATACAAATATCATACTTTTATCATTACAGAGTTTCCATGACTAAATATTGTCAAAGTCTTCTGCTGCAACGTAGCTGAAGAACATCCGTTGTAAGAACTCTAGGGTTCGATCACTGCCCGGGTCATACTAAACGAATTTGGAAATGGTAGGTATGTCTTTCCCTCCTTGCCGTTTAGGATTGTCGGGTAAGCATTGCGACTGACTCGCCGGTATCAGAATAAACTGACCGGAAACTCTTATAATTAGTACAAAAGATACCGCGATATAACTGGAGTATTGTTGAAAGCGGCGTAAAACACCATGCAAACAAAACTTCTAAGCACATACATATGTAGTTTACACACCATTTGTTATATAATGTACAGCTACGGGGAAAACACTAAATGACAATTGAGCCGTCCCGCGAGACAACAACATTATCGCATCTGCGTAATATATTGAGCCAGCTCAGTCTGCGCAGTCGGCGCAAACTGATCCGGGCCGGCACATTCCGTCTCAGGGGGATAGAGGTAAAGAGTTATGGTCCCGAAACAGAAAATCCACAGGAGGCGAAACGTGTCATCCCGGGTTAGCATGCTCGGCATGATTAGGTTGATCTGAGTCGATACTTTACGCAGAATTCACAATGTTGGTTTTCTCACGGGACTACTCAATTTAAGATTAGGATCATTATCGAAGACACAGATACTAAGCCTACGTCGCAGCGAAATTTGATCAGCGTCATCCTATTCGCCAACTAGTCTTTCATGCAGGTTATAATTTGGCATGACCGACCACTGATCGAACCTGCGACTACCTGCACCTGTGGGGATATTTTTAATCGGGTTTTACGCCGCCCGGTTGTCAAATTTGATTATGTTGCCTGGGTAAACAAACCAGTTCTATGCTAGGACATGTGCCTTGTCCGAGGGCGCTCAACCATAACCGATGCGCCACGGCCGGGGATCGAACCAGGAACGCCAGGTTCAAAATCCCCAAGACACTAACCACTCAGCATCATCAGTTTCCTCGCGGTTGAATCGAGACGTGGAGATAGTAGAGAGCACTATACATATAGATATTTATATAATTAATGGCATATCGATTCTTACCTTAGAAATCTTGTTCAATTTTATATTCTGACTGTTTTCCCAGCGTTTAATTATTGCCACAGACACTGCACTTAACACTGAGATATACTTTGTATTTCATTTGCGCGGATACACATAGCTTTATCAGACCGGTAAAAAGTTAACACGAGATGTACTTTTTTACCGAACAACGTTGTCACGACATGTATCGATCATTGATCGAGACAGTGTTATGTATAATGCGTTCACTCTACTACAACGAATGTTTATACATAGATCGTCTAATCCTTACCAAACAATGACAAACAATATGCAGCATACGAATTTGAAAACAAAATTCTATGTAATATTTATGAAATTTATTGTGGCAAATGTCGTCTCTGCAGTTACATCTGCAGATCACATCAAAATGCGTATGCAATTGGCAAGGTATTTTTTAATTATTCTTTTTCGATTTTTTCTTTAGATTTGAAGAAGTATCTTTGATTATATCGACTCTTTATTAACACGTGTATATGTTAGGGAGGCTATGGTTTAACCATTTTCTACATACAACAATATGCAGCAAACAGATTTAGACAGAAATGTATATGAACTCTCTATAAACTAAATATAGTTAATAAAACAAAACAAACTAAACACTTTATTTCTCATCATGAGTAACTTCTTCTTTTTTTTTTTTTTTTGGGCTACAGATGCGTCAGAAAGTGTCTGATAATGGAGGGTAAAGGGACGGTTTAAGGCGTTGTAAAGGGGTTGTTAAGCTGACTAAAGACCTTCAAATTATATAAATTCTGCCCTCCTTGTCGCACGGTTAACATTACGACTGACTGGCTTGTTTCAGGATAAATAGACCGGTTATAATGATAACTTACCTAGGAAACGCCGTGATAAGCAATTTCTCATTTTTCCACAATGTTTTCTACTCTATTTGATGATTAAACTCTCATTTATAGAGATATTTCACAAGTTTGCCAATATGTTTTCAAAGTCGTCTGCTGCAGATTTGATGAATGTGGGAAAGAGTTTAGCCGCACATTGGGTTAACATTTTACTTGTTCTATGTTTCGAGTCGCGTTAGGTCAGTCGATAATGCCGCGTTAGGTCAGTCGGTAATGCCGCGTTAGGTCAGTCGGTAATGCCGCGTTAGGTCAGTCGGTAATGCCGCGTTAGGTCAGTCGATAATGCCGCGTTAGGTCAGTCGATAATGCCGCGTTAGGTCAGTCGGTAATGCCGCGTTAGGTCAGTCGTAAATGCCGCGTTAGGTCAGTCGTAAATGCCGCGTTAGGTCAGTCGATAATGCCGCGTTAGGTCAGTCGTAAATGCCGCGTTAGGTCAGTCGGTAATGCCGCGTTAGGTCAGTCGGTAATGCCGCGTTAGGTCAGTCGATAATGCCGCGTTAGGTCAGTCGTAAATGCCGCGTTAGGTCAGTCGATAATGCCGCGTTAGGTCAGTCGATAATGCCGCGTTATGTCAGTCGTTAATGCCGCGTTACATCAGTCGATAATGCCGCGTTAGGTCAGTCGGTAATGCCGCGTTAGGTCAGTCGGTAATGCCGCGTTAGGTCAGTCGATAATGCCGCGTTAGTTCAGTCGATAATGCCGCGTTAGGTCAGTCGTTAATGCCGCGTTAGATCAGTCGATAATGCCGCGTTAGGTCAGTCGGTAATGCTGCGTTAGGTCAGTCGGTAATGCCGCGTTAGGTCAGTCGGTAATGCCGCGTTAGGTCAGTCGATAATGCCATGTTAGGTCAGTCGATATTTGCCGCGTTAGGTCAGTCGGTAATGCCGCGTTAGGTCATTCGGTAATGCCGCGTTAGGTCAGTCGGTAATGCCGCGTTAGGTCAGTCGCCACGTTAGGTCAGTCGGTAATGCCGAGCCTGAGGGCTATCAATCCTGGGTTCGTGAGTTTGAAACTTCGTCTCGGCCATTACTTCATCCGATGACTGATCAACGTTTATTTGTCAAAAAATGGAAAATCTCTATAAATGAATGGATAACCTATGACTAAAAATGGAAAACATTTTGGCAAAAGGAGAAATTGCTCGTTTTAAGCAATTTCTTCTTTTTGTCACTATGTTTTCAAAAAGCCGTCTGCTGATCAAAGTTAATTTTTCACTCATGCATGGAGACTAGCATGGGGACTAGATTTTACACATGAGTAAATTCTGCTTTTATCAAATTACTTTCAACTGTAAACAATAATTGTACTTTCATGTATAAATATTCTCAATATTGTTTATGTGTTTTCAAAGTCAGTGAAGAATGCTTTAAGCTATGTACTATCAAATACGGCTGTCCTACTGTAGCAGACGATATGTTATTAAATTCATTTACTAAAACGGCTTACAGAGACTTATGGACCTTTGTTACAGTAACTCAATACACAATAACTATACGTATAATCACACCAAGTGTAAAGTTATAGTTTATAACGAAAGCGCTAATGGATATAAAAACGCAAATCGTGAATGGAATCTTGGTCCAAACAGTATTGATGAAGGAACTACTTATCTTCACTTAGGTATCCACAACGAAAATAATATGAAGGAGTGTGGCTCTAAACTTGGAAGAACGCACTTCAGTTTGAACAATTCTGGAATCAGTCGAAATAACATGCACCCACTGTTCCTAAAGCGTATCTATGAAACAGTTGTTCTATCGAAGGCGCTCTACGGCAGTGAGTTGAGGAACGGCCTCACTGTCACAATATTCAGTCTCTAGAACGAGCACATAAGCAGTGTATCAAACACATGCAGGGCGTGCCGCGTTCATCCACCTACTGTGATCGCCTTGAGCTATTTAGGTATCATGTCTTTAGAAAATTATATAGACAAGAGAAAGCTAGTTCTTTTTGGTCAAGTATGTACATTTTATGCTGATAAGCGTATCAAAGATATGTTTAACTACAGATTTCAATACTTTATGCAGAAACCAAGCAAAGCAAAAGGCTAAATGCCCGACATCTACCGACTGTTGGGAAAGTACGGTTTGACAAATATATTACGGAATATTTGTCAAGTTCATACTTTCCCAACCCCTTTGGCATCGAAAGAGTTAACATGCGTCTGCATGTGACGATTGGAATCAGCTGTGATATTAAAGGTCTTCTCCCTTAATGGCCGGAATAAATAAAACAATAATGTTATACAGGACAATGCGTTTTGCGCACGTACAGGAAATAACTGAATCTACGTAGCCCCCTTTAGGCACGTGCCTACACATTTTATCTAAAAATGCCCCAAAATGCAGCTGCGGCGATATACATCTGCGTAATGTATCGACCAGATCAGCCTGCGCTGTCCGCGCAGACTGATCCGGCCGACACATTCCGTCTAAGGAGTGATAGATAGAGTAGTGTTTTCTGAAACAGAAAATCCACAAGAGGCGAAAAGTGTATATCCGGATACGCCTGTGTGACATGCTTAGGCTGATCCGGGTCGATACTTTACGCAGAGTCCATTTGAATATAATATCTAACTTGAATATAGAGTCGCACCTGCGCTCAAGATCACATTGGAAGAGAAATATCGAACATATGTTTACTTTCCGTATAACACAATTTCTGCATAAGTGACCCTGCAAATAAAGACAACCTGTGAACAAAGACCATATTGATGTCTTCTCATTGGTGGTCTTTATACACAGGTTTCACTGTACTTCTAAATTTGACAGGAAGCGCATGCGACTTGCATTTTCAAGTTTCAATGTTTACCAATGCCTCTAACAATAAAAGAAGAATGAACATTTTTGAGACCGAGATCGAAAGCACTGAGAACAAAATGAGAAAAGTATCGAAGTACATGTACTCGAAATGCAATATCAATCAGGGGGAGTAACCTTTACTTGTCTATTGTAGGGAATCGGTAGTTATCTCCTTTTTTACTCATTTTTTTTGTTTTTTGTTATCAACTGTGTCGCCTGTCGTGAGGGTATCGGTCGCTATCACCCTTTTCACGCCTTTACTAACTGTTTCGCCTGCGTGAGGGTATCGGTCGCTATCACCCTTTTCACGCCTTTACTAACTGTTTCGCCTGCGTGAGGGTATCGGTCGCTATCACCCTTTTCACGCCTTTACTAACTGTTTCGCCTGCGTGAGGGTAACCGTCCCATCATCATCGGTCTTTCCTTGTTTGTCAATATGTCAGTCATATTTGGATTGAAGCGAGTCTTGAAATAAGGCAATGCGTTTCTTTTTATAGTCTCATATTTATATGACCCATTTTGCACAAACCATAGACTTTATTAGAGCTTTTATTTGGACCTGTATCACCCAAGCTGGAACCGCCTTGATGGTGTAGTGTAAGAGCGTCCGTCTTGATGCGAGAGGATGAGGGTTCGATCCCAGGTCGGGTCATACGAAATACGTTCCTTTGAGCGCAGGGTTGCGTCAAACTTAATTAGTTTAAACTTATTTATTTTACATTGGTTGCGAAATAAGCTTTAGATGACTGATTCCTGGAGATATGCCGATTACTCGCGCCATTTGTGTGGAAAAATCCAAAAGGCAGAACCCGCTCATCACGGGATTCGAACCCGGGACCTGTGGTACGACAGGCCGACGCTCTACCACTGTACCACTGTCTTCCCACTCAATTAACTTAGTTACACGGGAAACTGTATAAAGTGTTGAGTGAGGCGTAAAATACCAAACAATCAACCAAACAATTAAACAATCAACCAAACAATCAACCAATCAATCACACAAGCGGGCTAATCAGCGAATTCTCTGTGCGCTTCAGACAGGTTATCAATTATTAATTAACCCTTTCCCACACACGGACACCCTTTTACAAATCTGAGAGGGACAAGTTTTGAAAACTTTGTTGCAAAAGGACAAATTGCTCGTAAGAAGCCAATCTCTCTTTTTTGTTAAACTTTTCCTTTCCATAACTTTGTCTAGAAAGGTTTTTTGGTATACTGGAAAAGGGCAAAAACTACTAAGAAACTTCTTGAACTTCTAACATATCATTTTTAGAAGTAGCTACACGTAACCCGACCCTATTGTATTCGCAACAAATCAAAGTCCAGATTGTTTGTCTATTAATTATCAACTATTCCAAACCTTTTTTTAGAAGACAAACAGAGTCGCCCAATGTTAAACGTGAACAAGTATAGTAACGAAAGCGGGCGCTGAAAAGGGTTAAAGGTGTAGGGTTGTGGTATCGGTCGCAATAATACAGCAAGATAGGGGTTATTTATTTATTTATTTATCAGTTCAGTTGATCTATTTTGCTACTCTATGTGTGAATTAACGTTATCTTGTATGAATGTACACAGATGGCATTGTCGGCCATGCACTCCTATTATTTACACTCATCGCCATTAGGTCACAATATATACCAAATAAATCCCGTCTGTGTTTCCATGTAAATCGACCAGTTTCAACGCTCAATTGTCACATCGAGGGCTTGGTGTGAAACGGTTGTAACTAAAAACCTATTTTGAAAACCCTGGTTTAGGGGCAATTTTGACCCCTTTGTAAACAATGAAAATTTAGGTGCCATTGCTCGTTCTGAGCAATGGCACCTAAATTTCTATTGTTTACCAAGACAAATGATATTACGCTTATAAAGACTTTATGGCGAGGTGATTGATTGATTGGGGTTTAACGCCGTTTTTAACAATTTCTCAGTTATATCACGGCGGCCAGTTCACCTACTCATGCATTTACAGGTTTTCTCAAACCAGTACTCCACACAACAATCTTCCCAAGCAACTGGCTGCTTTTCCACATAGACTTAGCCCATTGGTGGAAGACGAATGACGCATGTCACATTGACTTTTGTCAATCGTCGGCAAGAAAGTTGGCCGAGCCGGGGTTTGAACTCACAACCCCTGGATTGACAGCCCGCGTCGCTACCGATTGAGCTACCGGGGCTCGGCTTATGGCGAGGTGATTAACCTTGGTAAAAAAATATACAAATTTTAGTTACAACCGTTTCACACCAAGCCCTCGACATGTTCTAAGTCTTTTACAGGTGAACACCAATATCTCTGTAAAACTTACCTCTTTAGCTTTAAAATAACCAAAAGGAAATCGGGGGTCATGTATCATGCAAGGCATAATTCACCCCGCGAAGATGGTTACAGTCATTTTGGACGAAATATGTTTTTTTTCACATACTCTACGTTCACTTTCAAATAATATAAACATACTAGAACTAATTAAATCAAACATTTCCAATGCATCCTATACATATGAACAATGTATTTAAACTCAATGTTATATATATTCAATGCATTCTGGTGAAGGTATACAATTATTTCTACAAACAACACTTTTTTACGGACTATTTGGCTCTGGTTTAGCATGGCCGCGTATGTATTTGGCGTAATGTGTCCATTACACTATACACAGTGTCCTTGATAAGGTTTTGTACGGCAATGAAAAATAGTGTAAATGCTACAACAAGGGTACATTTTTATAATTTTAGTAACAACGAGGTCACGATATGTGAATCAGCGTTATCTTGCATAACGTTTCTTTATCACCGGACATTGAATAACAAATGCAGATGTTAAATATTCATGACGTTACGAATAGGACAATCTCATTGGAACCAGACCTAATCTTCGCTCGCTCGTATGTATAGCTGATAACTGACTATTGCAGATCTGAACTTTGCGTCGGATTGTAGAGTGTTCCGATTGTATAGAACATGGGGTTGCGGTTTTATTGTGCAATTTCATTTGACAAAAATGAAAATGGGCACATGCTCATGAGTATTTATGTGCAAATGGTCAATTCGAGAAGACCTGTTATGCGGTGTCGTCAGATCTAATTTAGGTACTGCGAAATTGTTTGGTCTGATTTTAAGGGTTAATTCACAGGAACTTGCTCCTCTCAAAATAGATATTACCCTATATATGCATAGATGTTAATATCTATGCATATATAGGGTAATATCTATTTTTAGATGAGCAAGTCCCTGTGGTTAATTTGATGTGTTTATTCAAAACGAGGACACGATGTGTGTGAATTTAGCGTTATCTTGCATGAGTATATCCAGATGGCTGTGTCTTTCCTTTTATCACGTAACCCTATCACCGGCGCTGAAGGGCATTACCTTACACATCCGAGCAATTGTTTGTAGCGTATTTTCTATAGTCCATATATTATATTAACTCTTTCAGCGCCGAGTTGTTAAAAGTAGACTCTTCCATGTTCGAAATCGGGCGTCTCCAGTTCTCATGTAATAACAGTTTTGGACTATTTTGATAACTTTTAAAAAGGCAAACAATGCTGATTTCAGGTGAGACAGCTCGTTACGAGCTGACTCGCCTGAATCAGTATTGTTTGCAAAAAACCTCAATATTGCCTTTGGCGGTGAAAGAGTTAAACAAACATGAGCCGGCCAACACGAACATTAACAGAACTACCGGTATGATATATACTGACACCGATGCGTCGGTAGTGATTCTATTCCAACAACACTGAGCGCAAAGGATTGATTGGTCGATGTTGCATGGTGTTTTACGCTGCTTTTAACATCTTGTCAGTTATATTACGGCGTATCCTTGGTAAGTTACTAGTACAACTGGTCCAATTTTCCTTGACACCAGCGAGTCAGTCGTAATGCTAACCCCCGCAGCGCTGAGCGTCAGGGAGGTCAGCCTTTACTACTATTTTTTAAAGTCTTTGGTTGAGTTGACCGGGGATCGAACCCGCTCCCGGGGCGGACGCTCTACCACTATTCCAGAGAGGCGGTGAACGCAACGGAGGGAAGACATTTCTTCTTTGATCTAAAGTTTCGCTCTGACCCGACAGGGGATCTAACCCTGGTCACCCGCTCCAGATGCCGATGCTCTTAACAGTTGACCACGGAGTCCTTCTAAATCAACATAGTTTGCTTTCGTTAGTTGAGTAATGGGTTGTTCCCGCTTCTTCTTATCTAGAAAAACATATCTTGTCGCATTCTGCACGGAAATAACTTCAGGACAATTAACATTCCGTGAGATCTTAACCCTTTCCCACATAAAACGTATCTCTTGCATTCGAATTTGAAAACTTCTGTGCACAAATCTAACACATCTCTATAACTTAACGCTTAATCTTAAAATACAGTTGAAAAACTTTGTGACAAAAGACGAAATTGCTTATTATGAGCAATTTCTTCTTTCGCCACGACGTTTTCAAACATGCTTCTGCTACAAATGTGCCAAAAATGTGTCTGCAAGTGGGAAATAGTCAAACAGCAATACCAAATTATAAACTATATATCTATTCTGCAATATCGTTGAGGAATGGTTGAAGCGTTCCCTCCGAGAGTGAGAGACTAGGGTTTGATCACCGACTG
Organism: Serripes groenlandicus; assembly: GCA_031761405.1. NCBI lineage: Eukaryota > Metazoa > Mollusca > Bivalvia > Cardiida > Cardiidae > Serripes > Serripes groenlandicus. Next base: position 212,020,125 of record JASEVX010000001.1, on the reverse strand, counting down.
GCCCAGACTTAAAACATTTAACGAGGTTAAATTGTTTTTACTGGATTGCCGAGATAGCTAGAATTATACTTATCAGTAGAGTTGGTAATTAAACAAGGAAACACCGTTATATAACTGAAAATTCTTTTGAAAGTGGCGTATTTATACTTATTTCTCCCATTTGAAAAGGTACAAATTGACAATTGGAAACAGTGTAGAATTTAATTAGCATGTGCATCCTCGCAGTCTGATCAAGATCTACACAATTCCTTACTTAAATGTCAGTCAACGTTTCTAGAAGCTGATAAGACGGAGTATATGAACAAGCTGATCTAAACCTAAACTGTTCAGAAATGCCAACTTGTTCCATTTCCTATGGTCGAGTTCATGTATAACGCTATTGCATTATAATACTTTTTATCTTTTTGTTTTGAAGTTTTCACCCGCTTTTAACAAATGTTCAGCTATATCTCGATGTTTACCAGTACTACTGGTACATCTGTCCTAAATCCAACGATTCAGTCGTAATGCTTACCCAACATTCCTGTATGGCATGGAGGTAAAGCATTTACAGTCTTTTCGATGTGACACGATCTAGGATCGAACCTGCGACCTGCCTCATTCGAGGCGGACATATGATGTTTGAAGATAAGGTTGGACAGTAAGAACATAATTATGAAAGCTGGTTTTTATACTGTTTGCCCATGCGCAAAGTAACAGTTTTTCATTTAATCTCGACCCTATTTGCCGAGCATACAAGTACCATCGTGATGTGGGTATCTCAACCTCATTTAAATCAGACCAAAATACTTCCCTGTACGTATAATGTATCTGGTGACACCGCATAAAAGGTCATCTCGAATTTCCCCTATACAATGACATATTCAGGAGCAAGTGCTCGTTTTTTTGTCCAATAAAACACGAGATACATGCAACGCTCGGTTCTACACTACATATTCACTCGAAACACTTTGATTATTCTCTGTTTTATACCTAACGATGTCGGCGACAACCTGATTGGCTGAAGCAAAGGACGATCTAATACGACCGCTATGAAGCAGTCGTCAATATACGAACGAGACAAGATTATGTCTGTTTTAATTGAGTTGTGTGTACCAGTTGTCGTTTAAACTAACGTGTCGCTTTGCAGATAATAACTTTTTATCCTATGTAACCAGTAATACCCCTCGTTTATAAACAAGTGAAAGAATGCTGTAAGAACTTGCTCAAAATGCATGTCAATATAGTTTCAAAATAAAGACTTCGTAGCAGTCATTTAATTAATTTTAACATGTCCAAATAACAATATCGAATGCATAGATCATTAAAACTGATAGTTTCTTTATCCGCATATTAAGGCTTAATTTAGACGATAAGCGCTCGGATACAATTTGAAAGAGTTATCCCTTTTGTTATAGTTCTCGAACCGACATTATCATCTTTTATTTGGTTGACAAATTATTGAGCGTTTATGGAATTAATTTATGCTAAAGATGCATATATACACATGAGTACCGAACATTATGAACCAAGCTGAGACTGCAGTAATATGTATGTTGATCTTGCTCGTTTGTAAATCCTATTTAAGTCGTGAATGGAGAGTAAATTCTCATCGCGACAAGAGTTGTGGATAACCAGTCACAAAGATAAAGCCAGGGACTAGACTCATATAATATGAGCCGCGTCTGGCGATTAGGGGGTCTAAAAACATGTGCGTACAGTAAAGACCCTCTCCGCCTGTCTGTCTGTCTGTCTGTCTGTCTGTATGTCTGTCTATCTGTCTGTCTCTCTCGCTGTCTGTCTGTCTGACTGTCAATATGTGAGTCTGTATCTCACTATGCACGCCATTTCTCTCTCTCTCTCTTTCTCTTTCTCTCTCTTTTTCTCTCTTTCCCTCTCTTTCTCCGTCTCTTTTATAGTATACATATATCTCTCTCTCTCTCTATCTCTGCCCTCTGTCGGTCCCCCCTATTTTTATCTTTCTCTTTCGTTCTCCCTCTCTCTCTCTTTCTGACTCTTACTCTATCTCTCTGACTGTCTCTTTCCCACTTTGTCTCTGTCTCTCTAAATCTTACACTATCTCCCTGTCTCTCACTCTCTTTCTCTCTCTCTCTCTCTCCCTTGTTCTCTTTCTTTCTCTCTCACCCACTCTCTATTTTAATCTCTATATTCTCTCTCTCTCTCTCTCTCTCTCTCTCTCTCTCTCTCTCTCTCTCTCTCTCTCTCTCTCTCTCTCTCTCTCTCTCTCTCTCTCTCTCTCTCTCTCTCTCTCTCTCTCTCTCTCTCTCTCTCTCTCTCTCTCTCTCTCTCTCTCTCCATCTCACCAGAATCTTCATTGTTCGTCAATGTAATTTGGACATTGATGCATATTTTGCCAAAGAAACACCTGGCATTATAGCATCACTTGATTCAAGCCAAATAGTCTTTTAAAATTATGTCAACGCGAAGTAAGACACAGAATTGCCACACGCGACTCGTGTAGATATGAGATAATGAAATAGTTAACCATTTCCCACTTCTAGATGCATCCTGACGCATCTGCAACAGAATACTTTTGAAATAACTGTGGCTCTTAATGAGCAATTACTCAAGTTGCCACAATGTTTTCAACTTCATTTAATAATTAAAGTCCCATTTACGTGTATTCAGATTGTTCAAGTTCAATTTGTTGCCAGGATATTTCCAAAGTCGTCTGGTGCAGGTTTGTTGTATGCCGAAAAGGGTTTAACTTAACCGATGCGTCGTTGTCCTTCCGAACTTAGAAGAGGCATGTGCTTATTATCTGATGGAATACTAGAACTGTAGCCTCATTGGGGGTTTAATTCTCTTTTAATGTTACGCTCCTTTTTGCCCCACGCGGTTCAATCTAATTTGTCTCCAGATAGAGTAACTATGTTAGGTATCTCAGTGAAAGTGACACCCTTTATGAAACTAGAGGATTCTGTTAGGGAGAGACTGTGTCAATGGATTTGAATATTTATTAAGGAAATATACATTCTCAGTGGCGGTCAGTTTTTTATAATTAATATATTTTTACACATTATGTATGCGGAAGTTAGAATCGTCCACTTAAAGTTGACATTATTTATTATGAATAAAAACTTAACACTTTTTCACTTAAATCACAGCGTTAACATAGATTTTTTTTACAAGAACTACTGATCCGTGTGCAATTTCACCTTTTGCCACTTATCTTTTAAATATCATTTGCTGCAGACGTGTCAGAAAGCAACTATATGTATGAACTGGTTAAATAAAAGAGCCGTTCCACGAGAAAACCAACATTGTGGATTCTGCGCAAAGTATCGACCCGGATCAGCCTAAGCATGCCGTGCAGGCTAATCCGGAGAGACAGTTTTCCGCCTCAAGTGATTTTCCGTTTCAGGAATCATTACTCTATCACCCTGACGGAATGTGACGGTCCTGACTAGACTGCGCGGACTACGCAGGATGATTTGAGTCGATACATTACGCAGAGTCCATGTTTTTTTTCTCGTGGAAAGTCTCAAATATAAACGAGAACTTGTTTGCATTAAACCCGATATTTATATGTATAGACGTCTTTATATATGTGCTGTTATATGTAAATGTTGGCGTTTACTCCATGTTTTTAAAATGGAGATGCCGATATTTAGAGCGTTTTCAGAAAAAAGGTATTCTGCATCTGTGATTTAAATTACAGATATGGTGTACTATTATGGAATATCATAATATCAAACTACAACATTATTTTACCTTGAAAACCATCAATTGTATGACAACTATTTTCATTACCATGTATGTTAAATATGTATGTCATGCAAAACGAACTGATAACCTTGTGTTGAGAATAAGCCTAGCTTGTTTAACCCTTTCCCACAAACAGGCGCTTCGTGACGCCTCTGCAGCAGACAAAAGAGCTTACACGTAATGATTCCTTAACATATTGATCAGCCGATTTACGAGCCGGGCGTCGAGCGTACGATCTCCAGCAATGACAAAAATATCATCGATCAACGCATAGTATAGTGCTTTCCCACACAAAGACGACAAATAAGTGTTCTGTCTCTTAAAACAAAAGCCCCAAAAATCACCAAACTGCAATGTTATCATGTGTTGGTTTTCCCAACAGTATTGTCGAATTTAAACAGACGTCACACCAACTTTTACAAGATGGTACCATGCCTCTTAAGAAAACATGCTATTTGTGAGTAAATTCGTCGGTAATGTTAGGCCTCAATGTTTTGTAATATATGTATTGATTGCATCTTGCACATAATATGGTATAAATGTCAAGACATTAAACTAGTTATGGTCTAGAAAAAACAGTTAATTGGGATTTGCGACCAGAGTGAATCCAGAACAATATGAACATCTGAGCGCTCTGCTCCGAATCTGCGCTATTTTTAGAACTGAAACTGTCAAGACACTTCTGTCAAAAAGTGTGTACACATTTAAAAAAATGTAATATCATGGAAGCACAGACGTAGCTTTATCTATATATTATTGTAACAAACAAAATACCGCTGTTGTTAATTTTCCTGGAGTACTACTCCAATATATAGATTATTGTTACAATAACAAAAAAGGAAATAAAACTAATTTTCTGTTTTGTGTACTTATATCTCATTGATACTTTTATTTTTACAAATGGCGATACCAAATGTTTACAGAACGTCATCAAGGCAGACAATTTAACTTCAGGCGATGTTTGACAATATTGTGACAAAATGAGAATTTGCTCATGATGTCATTCGCTTCAAGGTCAAATTACGCTTAATACATCCGCTGACTTGCTGATCTAGTACTAAAGTCCCTAAAAAAACCCTTTGTTTGCATCACTATCGACGTATACATACCTAATATTACGTAAATGTCCGGTAATTTCCGTTAATTAGCCAAATGATAACAAGAGCAGATAAAAGTCAAATTAGTCAATAATTAGTACGGCTTAAACAGTGGTACATTGTCTCCCCTGTTTATGGCATGACGAGCATTGTGCCAAATATGGTTTAAAAGTGAAAGTAGAGAATGCTAACCATCGGTTTTGTCCGGGCCCGATTTGGTCCAAAATACCGGTTACCATTTTCGCCTGGTGAGTTCTTTCTTGCATAATGCATGACCCCACATTTCCTTTGGATTGTTTTAAAGCTAGGAGGTAACTCTTTTCAATGATATATGGTGTTCTACATGAGAAACGCTTAGAAAATGTGAAAATTGAGGACTGAAACTGGTCGATTTACATGGAAACAAAGACGGATTTTATTTGGTGTATTGTAACCTAAATATTCTCAACTCTATTCAAAGATTAAACTGTTGTTTATAGAGGTTTATCATATATGTGCCCGGATGATTTCGAAGTCGTCTGCTCCAAATTGTGTTTTCATACGCGGGAAATGGTTTACATATGCATTTAACAGATAAACGACTTAAACATCATCCGCATACACATGTGTATTTATTTACTTAACTCTTTCCCTCATGTATACGCTTTCTGACGCCTCTGCAGCAGACGGCTTTTTCAAAACATAGTGACAAAAGAAGAAATTGCTCAAAACGAGCAATTTCTCCTTTTGCCACAATGTTTTCCACTTTTAGTCATAGGTTATCCATTCAATTATAGAGATTTTCTATTTTTTGACAAAACATGTTCAAAGTCGTCTGCTGCAGAAATGTTGTATGATGGAAAGGGTTAACATCCATTTCATTATCAGGTTGTTTTGTTTATTTTTTAACGTTCCATTGTAGCCATGAAGACAAGCGGGCTCACACACTGGCTGGATATTCTTATTGTTGTGTTGTATTTCTGTATCGTACTTGGCGTTGGATTATGGGTAAAGTTTTTATCTTTATAAATAAACGTAACTGGGCCAAGGGTAAACAAATTGATAAGTATTTGGATGTAAATGTTGCACAATTTGACCTGATCCTGACCTTTCACCGGATCATGACCGTTGTGCAGAGCTATACATTATTATGCCATAAATGTACGTTTCCATACAAACAACTTGCGCGAGTCTGTGATTGTTTCTCCGAACCCATAAGAAACTTTTATCAAACATGGCTTTTGTTTGCAATGCAGAAATGACAATCGAGTGTATCGGACAGATCATATCGATTTATATGATTGGTTTAAAAACTGAATATAATTTGGACATCTGATTTAATGAACTATGCATTGAATCTTCAATACTCCGCTGACATTAAGTGTACAGTTTGATTAGAAACTATGATCTTTACTTTCACAAGAAATTAATTTTTCTTGTACCACGGATCTTTTAAGTTATTGTCCCATTCATATTATAATAAGACTGTACGTATATCAGACACCGTATATGCACATGAGCATATGCACTTAGAAATTCATATGCAGGTGCTCGTTTTTGTTCAACAAAATCTCACGTTACAATCAACGCTTGGTTCTTTACAATCGGAACACTCAACAATCACCGCTTGTCTATCTCCTTTATTGATATGGGTTATCTCCCCTGTTTTATACCTAACGATTTTCTAGGCGAAACTATGACGGAAGGGTCAATCTGAGACGATTACAGCCTGTATGGAGTAAACATCAGATCTGTATACGAGCGATCTAAGTTCATGTCTAATCTAATCACTACTCCCAAGAGTCGACACAGAGCGTCACATCCGGGCTGACTCAATGTGCGCCGATTTCTGTTCCTAATGCGACGTCATATTCGGGCTAACATATGTCAACCGATTTCTGTTCCTTATAGGACGTCATATTCGGGCTGAACTAATTTCAACCGATTTCTGTTCCTTATGGGACGTCACATCTGGGCTGACACAATGTGAACCGATGCTTGTTCCTTATGGGACGTCACATCCGGGCTGACACAACCGATTTCTATTCCTTGTATATGAGAGACAATATACTCTTGTTAAAAAACGTAGTTCCTAGAAAAGACCCAAATGGACAGGGTCTGTCAGAATTTCAATGAATCCATCTATAGATGAGTAGCGAATAATGAAGAGTAAGACCAAACTATACGGATGCGCAGGTTAACTTTTGTGTCTACTGGTCGTAAGCGTCCTAGTGTTGTTTTCTTTCATAGATCGCGGCTAAAACTGTCTTTATTTCAGACCTTGTTCCGGCCGAAAGGAGGAAATGTACAGTCGTATTTTCTGGCTGGAAGGACCATGCCTTGGTTTGCCGTAAGTATTGATGCAAGTAGGTACAATATGTTATCTGCTATCAGTATGGATCCGGACAAGCCTGTGAATCCGCACACTCTGATAACATATCGAGGGCTTGGCGTTAAACGGTTGTAACTAAAAACCTATTTTGAAAACCCTGGTTTAGGGGCAATTTTGACCCCTTTGTAAACCATGCAAATGTAGGTGCCATTGCTCAGAACGAGCAATGGCACCTAAATTTCCATTGCTTATAAAACCAATGATTTAACGCTTATAAAGACTTTATGGCGAAGTGATTAACCTTGGTAAAAAAATATAAATTTTAGTTACAACCGTTTCACGCGAAGGCCTTGATATACACTGTTCTCATATCACTAATGTACTGTTGTTAGATATTTCTGCCAACTTGCGAAGAATCATCTGATTTTGAACCTACACAGAAACGTCAATGTGTACCTTTTCTCGCGGACAGGGTCATATGTGATTGATAGGCAGCAGCATCGTCTCACTGAATTTATGTACCGCCGACCGTATTAACTTCGGAGTACAACGTTTGTTTGTTTGTACGGTGTTTTACGCCGCTTTTAATTATTGTTCAGTTATAAAACGGCGTCTTCTGGGTAAGTTACCAGTACTTCTGGTTCATTTGTTCTGAAACCAGCGAGCCAGTCGTAATGTTAATCCAAATATGCAATTACTACCATTTTTAAAGTATTTGGTATGTCCCGACCGGAGATCGAACCCGGAACCTCGAGCAACAGAGGCGGGAAAGGAGTAATATGATAAACATTATAGACAACACCCACGATGGTGTTACAGAATGCGTTCATGTTTGTGACTAAGATGCTGTACATACTGTTTCTTTCCTTTGACTTAGTTATGTGACTGTAATATAAGGGCCATTCACATTTGCTTTGCATATGAGATGCGTAAGCATGCATAACTTTCTTTTTCTACTATGTAGAGTCATTCATTCCTCCATCTCGGAGGAAACTAATTCGCTAAACCGCTGTTTGCGACAGTAATCAACATTTACGTATTTCGAAATGCACGTCTTTTTCACTTCATTTGCGAACAACGTAGACCTGTATCAATCTACACATTCGTGCTGTCTAATATCTGTCTACATGGTTCACTACTGTTGTATGAGCCCCGGTAACTCAGTAGGTAGCGACACAGGTTGTCAAGGGTTTTGAACGCGAACCCCAGCTCAGCAGACTTTCTTTCCGACGTTTGACAACATTGAATGCGACAAGCATCACAGTTCTGTCACCAATTTGATAAACGTGAAAAGGGCCAGGAAATGCACGGGTAGGTTACCTGACCGCCGTGATATGACTGAATAATTGTTGAAACTGTCGTTAACTGCATCCAATGAATGAATTTATGTCAAAAACAGTAGCAAAAACTACTAAATGAATATATGATAAATAACTAAAGGTCGTTGGTAAAGATACCAGATTCATAAAATTAGAGGGGTAAGGACAAAAGGAGAACTGGTTCATCATGATGTGGGAAAATGTCAAGACTTTGAAGGAGGTATACAGGTTACGATAACACATATACGGACCAATTATTCCTGCATAAGTATGTCTCTTCTCTTCATCTGTAGGTTGGTGCGTCACTATTTTCAAGCAACATTGGTAGCGAACATTTCGTTGGTCTTGCCGGGGCGGGAGCTGCTGCAGGAATCGCATTGGTCCTGTTTGAATGGTTTGTAAGTGAATGTTTATTGGCTGGAACATTATATGTTCAATTCATTGCAAATGTTACAATTTATTATAGACATAGACATAGACATCTTTATGTCTATTGTCTAGGACACCGGCCGAACATACAATATACAGTGACATATAGCAATTGACCAGAGAGTGTCAATAATATAAACAAGCACGTACAACTCATGATCTAACAAACAATTAAGTAGGGAACTTTTAACACAATAACAACAACAACAACAACTATTAAACCTAACAACTTATGTGAATCACTCTCCTAAGATGACATATTAACATTATTGAAAATGTTATACTAAGGAAAATACGAACTCGACTATGAAATAATGAGCATCATTCAGGAAGATGATGATTATAAGTGATAATCTGGCAAGTGCTGCAAGAGTAAATTAAAGTTATTGAAAATGCTTATACACCAACCTTGAGGTTCTATCGCTTAATCTGTCAATGGCATTCTGGTTTTACTTGCCACTTATTTTAATTAAAGTTTTTCTTTCATTCTATAAATTCTAAAAAGGGCATTATCTCATTCCTACATACAACAAATCTGCAGCAGACGACACAGAAAACATCGAGGCAAAACTATAAATATTGAAACTCTATATAAATAAAAGTGTAATCATTGAATAGAGTGAAGTTTTGTGTTTCAATTATTTCAATAGTCTTTTGTGTAACCTTTCCCTACTAGAGGGAGCATTTTGAAGCATCTGCAGCAGTCGACAATTGTCAACATGTTTCCATGGTTATACCATAACTCAAAGAGATTTTTTCACACTTTTGGATTGATGTTTGCAAAGTCGTCTGTATATCCCCGATACATCCGAAGCCATCTGACCTGGGAAGGATCAGTACTTGACATTGTGATAAATAGTGTTCACGTTTAATTGAAAACGTAGCTTTTTTAAAATTCGAATGATAAGATTAAAAATTCCAACACTTTAATTTCAGCCCATTTTCCTGATCTTGATCCTCGGTTGGCTATTTCTACCCGTTTACATATCAGCCGGGGTATGTATTTGGTACAAACTTGTTTTGTTCGCATGCTGTTTTAAAACTGTCGAAACGGAATATTGTACAGATGGGTTTGAAATAGAGGTCTTAAAAATCTTCTTTCTGTAATCAGCAATTATAAAATTGAGGTATTAAAATACGTACAGGTTACCTGGAAAGACATTTGATATACAGTTGGCTGGCAATAACTTGAACATGGGAAAATTCGAAAACATCGTTTAGCTTGAACCATTTCCGTTGAGCCAGTCTATCTTTTGATATGCGAGCAACTAATAACTGCTGCTATTGTGTTAATTTGATATGAGTTTATAACTGACTCGCTTTTCATAAGAATCACATACATATAAACAAAATACGAAGCTATCGATACATTAATGAAACAAGAGAATATAAATAGATAGAATGCCAACACAGTGTCGTTTATAGTGAAACGTGGACCCGTCAAAGCTCTTCTTTTTACAATGAACCTGTGTATACAATATGAACGATTTCCGTCTACAAATGAAAGTGCTAGAGGGATGACGTACAGAGGCATTACAATTACTGTGTTCTTGACCTTTGGCCTAGGTCAGTGAAATGAAAACTAGTACAAGAGGCGACGTGTGAACAACTTATAAAGTTTCATAACAATAGGAACAAAAAAAAACCAGCTAGAGCGATGACACTATTAGAGTTACTGTGTCCTTGACCTTTGAACTAGGTCGGTGTAATGCGAACTCGTACAAGATATGGTTCTTGTGGACATCTTTGGTGGCGTCTATGGAACACGTACTTGCGGACGAATCTATTTATTCCATCGATCACCGCGTCTCGAGGGGATAATAATCATCAATACAGCGATAACTCGATCACTTAACTCTTTTAGCGCCAAAGGCAATATTGAGATTTTTCCAAACAATACGGATTCAGGTGAGTCAGCTCGTAACGAGCTGTCTCACCTGAAATCAGCATTGTTTGCCTTTTAGTTATCAAAATAGTCCAAACCTTTATTACATGAGAAATGGAGACGCCCGATTTTGAACGTGGAAGAGTCTACTTTAAACAATTAGGCGCTGAAAGAGTTAAGAAAATTATGGGTCCTTTCCGTGTTCAAGTTATCACGAGACCACTGTATTTAGACATTTTCATGACCGATTTGCAATGATTTTCGATTGTCATGAACGATATTCAATATTTCATGAGATTAAGTATAATCTAATGTGCAATAGAAATGAGGGAAATAATGTGTTGATTTTAGTATACCAAGGTATGTTATGTGTTTGCTGTTATTCAAAAATTGTTTAACAAAACATAATTATAGGAAAATGTTTTAATGTGGTAATAAGTCGACAATGGAAAATAGTACATTTTAATAAAATATCATTTTGTGTATAGGTGTATACATTACCCGAGTATATAGAGAAACGATACGGAGGGAACAGAATCAGGGTCTACTTGAGCTGTGTAGCTCTCGTCCTATACGTGATTACGAAGTTAGCGGTAAGTAGCGGACTTTATACTATTAAAACATAATTGGTAAACAGTGTTGACCTTCATATACAGCTGAATTCAAACAAAATTTCCGATTCTAATAAATTAATAATTAAATAACTATAACACTTTTAACATAAAGGGACGTTTGTGTTGCACAAGCGGTACGTTGTTTTGTGTTGTACTACGAGGGGAGAGGGGGTAAATATGATATGTGAGATGTCAATTTTACCACGCTCCAAGTAGTAAAATACAAACCGACATACCGCTACTGCAAGGTAATTTTGCTTTATAACCCAGTCAGACACACATTACGGAAAGGGCGGATAGTTGCGTATAAAATCCGCAGTCTTCCGCAGAAATTGTGGGCGTGGCCTATTTTCTTAATGAATTTACGGATACGGTTACCTATAGATACGGATAGATACGGATGGTTGGGGATGTCAGCGGAAGTCAGCGGTTTGATACTTTCTCAGTGAATTGACACGATGCGGATAGATACGGATAGATACGGATTACTTACCTTCCATTATCTTCTGCTACCTGTAGATGCGGATAGATGCGGTTAGATACCGTCATATATGGACTGTTGCGCATGCCTTGCGGACAGAAGGGGTCACGTACACAATCGCCATTTGCATTTTGAACAAATGACATCAACAAATCATTGAAGTTGTGTGAAATTTATCTGGAAAATCATGCCTGCGACGAAGCAGCAGAAGAAGAGGCAGCTTCCAAAGAAGGCACACACTCCACCTCCAACATCTCATCAGGATGATAGTGATGGAGACACCTTGATGGAGCTGGAGGTGTCGTATCAATCACTTCAGGCATCACCAGCAAGAGGCAGGGGACGTGGCAGTGGTAGCAGGCTTGGAACAAGAAGCTCGCTACAAGAAGAGGCAGTGTCAGTGTAAGTTTCTAATTTTTTAAAATATAAAATGTCATATATGTTTATGTAAATACTGTTTTTGTGCTCAATGCTGTATTTATTTTTCATGAATGCTGTATTGTTAATGAGTAAGTATGTATAAACAGTTCAATTTAATGGCATCACATTTATGTATGCGCAGATTAATTGTATGTCCAATTTTTAATGGTGCAAACTAGCATTGTTTATCTTATTTTAACTTTATGTTAAAAGAAATCTTTATTTATAAAGTTTGGTGTATCTTTCTTATATTTGCAGACACAGAGACTGAGGAGATTGTAGAGCAGGAGCCTGCCCAAGAGCCGGGGATAAGGTTGTGCTGCTCGTTCTCACGGTCGCCAAGTGTACCATCATCTGTGCAGGCCGTCCTCAGCATATTGTGGAGTGTCACACACGCCAGCACCATGGTTTCCACGTTCTGCGGCTCCTGTCGGAGGGTTGTGAGAAGGCAGCCCCAGCTGTTAACAAGTATGCCAAAGGCATTCTCCACACATCGTCTGGCAGAAGATAGGCGATAGTTGCAGACCCGCTCGTTCTCTTCCAGAGGCGTAGCAGCAAAGGACTTCATCATCCACTTGTTGAGGGCAAATGCATTGTCCCCGATGATAAAATACGACATCTGACGGTCGTCGGCGGGCAAAGGTTCAGGTTCTGGGATGCCGATTGTGTTGGAGATAACCATCCGTAGCATCCGCAGAGTCCGTATGTGTCTGTCTGACTGGGGCATTAGTATATACCTCGTATAAATTTAAAGACACAAACATGAATACAAAGAAATAAATCTAAATAATATCAAAAACGAAAAATCACAATTGACAAACTATAGATATGAAATTTATAAATTGCGTGTGGATGAAGTCAACCCCCCCCCCCCCCCCCCCCCCCCCCCCCCCCGCATTTTGAATGATTTGAACTAAAATTTCAAATGACGTCATATCATATTTTAGTGATGTCTAATTACCATATTAACTACGTATTTGACCCATTTTAATCCTTCGTTTTGTATTTGCGCGTGTCAATCATTTTGTATAATTCATAAAATAAATTCATATTTTTCTTCCAGTCTTCGATGTTTTCCGGAGCCTTATTAATACAACTTGCGTTAAAATGGGACATATATGCGGCACTCAGCGTGTTGTTAATAGTCACGGGACTGTATACGATGCTGGGTAGGTGAATCCATCGATTTTCCCTGATTACCCATCTTCCGCTGATACAAACGATTTGCGATGCCCTTACAGGGGACGAAAGTTTGAAAACACTTGGGAAAGAACAGAGACTGTACAAAACGAACGTTGATATAAAACCCGAATAATAGACAAACTGTAGGTTCACCCTTGAAAGGGACTGTACAATATGTGTAAGACATTGTATAAAGTGGTCTCAATTTAAACACAATAGGCATTGAGCTCATAGGATATAAAACTGATAAGAACGGCCGTCTACCAAAATCAAACGTAAGGCATTTGCGACCAGTCTAAGTTTAGACCCAATCTGGCTTCAAACGGATCCAATAATTTGTAAAGCAACATCTTATTAGATATTTTAGCTAAGTATGTAAAATGTAGTTCTTTATCCACACGCGTGCTGATTACGCTCAACCTGACTTTCCTGGAGCACCACTAAAATGAGTTTGGACACCATGAAAAACATGACAAGGAAAGTGAATAAATATTGTGACGCATCATTCACCAGAAAGTCAAATACATGTACATAAAACGATCAATATACAAGCAAAAATAGCTTACACTTGAGTCGAAAGTGAGAACGTGAGTTCTATGGTTGCAGCGGTTTGAAGATAGCCGGAAACAAAACGCAGGTTTCTAATTTGACGGATCTTCAATGGCTATTTTCTATTTAACTTTGTATGAATGATTGTTTACGCAACGTTTAACCCTTTCACTCATATAGAAACTTTCTGACGCCTCTACAGCAGACGGATTTTTGAAAATATAGTGACAAAAAAAGAAATTGCTCAAAATGAGCAATTTCTCCTTTTGCCAATATGTTTTCCACTTTTAGGTTATCCATTCAATTATAGAGATTTTTCTATTTTTTGACAAAATATGTTCACAGTCGTCTGCTGCAGGCTTGTTGTTTGAGGGAAAGGGTTAACAGTATTTCAGTTAAACCCTGGGTAATTTACCAGAACAACCGGTATACCGAGGCATATACCGTAATACTATATCCCCAACATGAGCGCAAAGAACGGAAGCGATTATTTCCATGTTTAAACTATTTGATGTAACCGGTGATCGAACCCTGGGATCCCACTCTCAAGGTTGATAATCTAAGCATTACACCACGGGGACGGTGTTGCAAGAATACATGTTGTCTATTTTAAGTATAATTTAACATTGTTGTCGTGTTTTGTAGGGGGCCTAACGGCAGTAATGTATACAGACACATTCCAGACTGTGGTCATGGTGGTTGGATCAGCTGCTGTCATGATATTAAGTAAGAAAATCATTTCTTTTTTTGTGACTAAAGTTTCGTGATAATGCTACCAGCGAAGAAAAAAAAGCAGTAGTAAAGAGCTGGCCTCTTGTTTTAAATGTACCGTGTTCGAATCTTATCAAGACAGGTATTTGCCTTAGGGATTTTGTCCGAACTAGCAGCGCGATTTCTAGTTAATTATCAAGGAATAATATAAGATGGAAACTTGTTTTATAATCTTAGAAATATAAATAAGTTTACGCCACAACCTAGAACAGTTTCTTCACACTCTTATAAGAGTTGTTCCTGGTCTACAGCAAGTGAAATGTGAATAGAGCCATGACTACAACTTCCATCAACTTTGCACTGAAAGAGTATATATAAGGTCAAAGGGAAGCAATTCGGATCGGGAATTTCAGATGAGTACATAAGACCGAAGTGGTCTCCCAGTGGATATTTTTTTTTTTTTTTTAAAGTTGAAAGTTTTTACTTGAGTTGAATACACTCTACCTGATTTGTATCCTAAACAATGTTTGCTTTTAGCTATATTGACAGCTTAGGGGCCATTTTCAGAACAGCATGAATTTTCTGAAATTGAAAGAAAATTCACTGCGGGATAAGAGTGACTTTTGATTTGACGTCATGGCTAAAACAAAAAAAGGAAGGTTTCTTGTGATTTTTTGGTAGTTTTAAGAATGAACTTTAATTGAATCAAGTTTTGTGGGTTTATTTGGATTTTTGGAAAAGAGTCACAGCCTAAAACGCTGTAATGGTCTCCTGGAAAATGAATTGCTTCCATCTGACTTCAGAAAATATGTGACAATAGGAAACACAAAGTAGTTCGATTTTGACAAGCATATTTCGCTGAAGGTTTTGTTTAATCTGAATATACCAGCTTCTTGATTCATTTTTTCCCGTACATGCAGTTGGATAACGGTTTTATGTTCATTTAGTATTTCTCTTTTCAACATACAAATAATAAATATATCATAATTGCCGCCAGATAAAGTAAATATTGTTGTTCATCCTATTTGAATACATGTAAAAGCGGATAAAAGTGTTGACACATACAGCAAGGTGAATCCCCCTTTTTACCTATCGATATATCTTAATTATGAATTGCCGAGCCCCGGTAGCTCTATCGGTAGCGACGCGGGCTGTTAGTGAAGGGATTGTGTGTTCGAACGCCAGCTCTTCAAACATTCTGTCTGACGTTTGACAAAAGTCACTGTGACAAGAGTCATTCGTCTTCCGCCAATGGTCTAACAGTCTATGTGGAAAAGCAGCTAGTTGCCTGGAAAGATTATTGTGTGGATTACTGGTGTGGTAAAGCCAAAAAAGACAAGAGTATGTGAACTCGCGGCTGTGATATGACTGGAAAATGGTTTAAAACGGCGTTAAACCCAAATCAATATACAAACTAATTTCAATCTTTTGTATGTGATTAGCAAACCAAGTACATTGCACTCGAGATGGCCCTCATAATTGCCAATTTGAGTATAGTGTTTGCATCTCTGTTACGGCATCACTCAACTATAGATACATGGACGAAGCAAACGTGAGGATGATAGGTCTTTCATTAGTTGTTTGATAAATTGTCATAGTCACTTGCCTCATTCGTCATCTATCAATGAACTGAAAAGTCTGTGCACGAACGTAGTCAGATACATGGGAAAAATATTGTATGGACTTGAAATTCGGTTGAAAACGCTGTTCAATTTCAAGAAATCAATCGGTAAGTGAGGTAACATTTCTACAATGTCTTTAGAAAAGACATCAAGACATATATTGCACATTGTCAGCGGAAAGTACATATTTTAGTAAGACCATGTGGCAAAACGGACTGGCCTAAGTCCCTTTGCTGTTCGCATTGACTAACGGATCACCTTCAAACGTTTCTTCTGTAACATGCAATCACACAGTTGAAGCAATGGTCTGTAGATACTGGGGGATTACAATATATCTTTTCAAATTGTCACTGTTTTCATATAGAACTCAGATCATTATGTTTTTCACCATATCTGTTAAATTATAATATTAATTGTCGTTGCAGGTTTCGCCAAGATAGGCGGCTATATGAATTTAGAACGTATGTACTTTGACGCCATTCCCAGCGTGCGCAGCAATAATACCACATGTGGACTGCCGCGAGCAGACGCCTTCCATGTGTTTCAAGATCCTGTGACTGGAGATCAGCCTTGGCCAGGGCTCGTACTTCAGGCGTCACTTGGTTGTCTCTGGTATTGGTGCTGTGATCAGGTAAAGAACATCGAACTAGTGACTCTACGGAATCCAGTTTCCGCTGTTGACTTGTCCACTATATAGCAACGCGATAACTTGAAACTTGGCGTTTTATAATTCGCTTTGACACCTTTGCATATTCGACCTTTCTTGTTGTCGAAATTAATTTGATAATTGCCAGTATTAATTTCGAGTTATCGCGGTAAATATTAGGTCAGCAATTAGCATGATGATATCGACCTGAAAATATTTCGAGGTCAAGTTTTCAATGCGACAAAGATATTTATTGCAGTATCTGTAAATTCTTTCAGGTTAATTTTGTTGATACATACTAGTTTAGTCTCACCCATTGATCATGAATTACTATATCATCGTCGTAATATTTCTTTGATTACGTAAATTATTCCAAACACTTGTAGTATCTCTTATTATTTGTCTCTTAGGTTATAGTACAGAGATCTCTGGCAGCCCGGTCCTTATCGCACGCAAAAGGGGGATCTATTCTAGCAGGCATTCTGAAGGTTCTTCCATTGTTTCTCCTCATATTTCCTGGTATGATCAGCAGGATATTATTTCCAGGTAAGTACTTGGTTTTGGTTGTTGGGATATATCATTATTAAATTAACTCTTGGACATCATCTCTATACAACCGATACCAAATTGCTTAGTCGGTAGCGACGCGGGCTATCAATCCATGGTTTTGAGTTAGAACCTCAGCTCGGCTGATATTTATTCCGACGTTTGACCAAACTCAATTTGACAAAGCTGCATGCGTCGTCCACCAATTGGCTAATAGTCTAGCATTCCATTGGAAAGACAGTTTTATGGAGAACTGGTGTTTGAAAGACAGGAAACTCATTGGTAGGTAAACTGATCGCATGATATGTTGAAAACGACGTTAAATTCCAAGAAATCAATCATTCCTATACAGTTTATGTTTGACTAAATCGGCAGTAACTTAGTAAAAAAAAGATTATACATGTTCTTAAAGTTCTCAACAAGTAAGATAGTTTAATTATGATTGATGTTTTAAACATTTCCCCCCATAAAGACGCTTTCTTACGTCTCTACAGCAGACGACCTTAGAAGGCTTTAGGAAATGCAGAAATTGCTCATCATGTGAGAATGGTTTAAAAAGCTTTAAATTGGTTTATCAACTGAAAATGTGTTTTAATCACTGTCCTCTTCTCAAAAATAGACCGTTCTCTCTGTATATATAAGAGTAGTATATATAAACAGCACCAATTGGTTTATAAATATTTTCCGATTTATCAGCCAACTTTGGGCATTTACCGACTGGAAGAAATATCTCGTGATATCTATCATATGAGCCGTTCTGGGAGAAAACCAACATTATGAACTCTGCGTAATGTATCAACCCAGATCAGCCTGCGCAATCCGCGCAGGCTAATACGGGCCGACACTCTCCGTCTCTGGGGGAAAGAGGTATAGAGTAATGATTCCCGAAACAGAAAATCCATAGGAGGCGAAACGTGTCTGTCCTGGTTAGCCTGTGCGGAATGCTAAGGCTGATCCGGGTCGATACTTTACGCAGAGTCCACAGACGACGTTTGAAACCTTTGTAACAAAAGAAGAAATTGCAAAAAAAATAGCAAGTTCTACTTTTGACACAGTGTTTTAAACCCCAATCAATAAATAGGTCTTCATTAAGGGAGATTTTACCATATTATTGTTCAGATGTTTTCAAAGTCGTCTGCTGCAGATGTGTTGTATATGGGAAAGTGTTAAATGTGATTAGCCTATGCTTCCGTATTCTCTTCAGGGTAGTCTCTATAAGCAATATAGCCCTACACGTATCAACAGAGCCTTTAAACCTCACTTTCTTACATGCAATAAATCTGCAGCAGACGACTTTGAAATTATTAAGGTCAAAATATAGCAAATCATTAAAATGATAGTATTACTATTGAATAGAATTGAAATCATTGTCGCAAATGGAGCAATTTCTCCTTTTGTTACAAGGATTTCAAAAGTCGTCCGCTGCTGAGACGTCAGAAAGCGTCTATATGTGGGAAATGGTTAAGAGAGGTGCTGTAACAAAAATTTATATAAAAATGCATTATTTATTCAGTTAAAGCAGGGACGAAGATAAGAGGGATAGGTAACTAAACTGTATACTAAAATATCACCTGTGCCAACATTTGTAGCAAGTAAAACTAAAAAAACTATTCCAGATATGAAAATAAAAAATAAAAATTCTGGAAGTTTAAACATTCTTCCATTGCAGTAGATAAAAATATTTTAATATATTACAGGTTTTGATAATATGTTATCCTTTTGAAAAATGTCAGTCTATTAATTTTTGGAAAAAATTAATATAATTCAGAAATCCCAATATCTGTGTCTTTTAAACCAGTCAGTGTTCAAAATACAAAGAAATTCCAGTTGTTCATTGTATCTCTAACTTTAGTTGAAATGTTAAGCTTCCAGAATATGTATGTTTTGTTTATGGGCCAAATGTGACTTCAAAGTTTTATTTGCTACAAAATGTGAACAAATTTGGACAATTGTATTCCTATGTGTGATATTTTAACCAGATAACAAGTGTACAGGTGGAGTTGCCTATCCCTCTTATCTATGTCCCTGGTTAAAGCATTGTACAACTTAATATAGCAAAAGTAACAGAGAAGTTCATAAACTGATAAGAAAACAAGCATATTATGCTTATATTAATTCTTCCACTTGATGGTTGAATTTACATGAAAACATTTGACAAAAGAAGTTACTGTAGTTGATTTGGTCGTTTGAACTCAAAATGCTAAAAGTTGAACATCTGGTGTATTTTTGTGTTGTGATACTCCGTCGCCCGAACACCTAGAAACGGAAATCCAATCCTCACTACAGTAACATGTAGTAACATGCATTTGATCGTTATTATCATTATTATTATAGATATTCAAGGGTCGTGTTTCGTGTGGCTTGACCCATTTATTTTTCTTAACTAGTATTTATTAACCCTTTCCCACATTACAACAAATCTGCAACAGACGACTTTGAAAACAATCCTGCAAAAACGAGATAAATCACTATAAATGAAAGTATAATCACTGATAAAAGTTGAAAACAATGTGGCTAAAGGTGAAATTGCTCGTTTTGAGCAATTTCTCCTGTTGTCACAATGGTTTCAAAAGTCGTTGCTGTAGTTGCGTCAGAATACGTCTGCAAGTGGGAAAGGGTTCTTTAAATACTTCATGCCATAGTGTGCCTTTAATAACTATTATTATATTGATAGACGAGGTGGCTTGCACGGATCCCAAGATATGTAAGGAGGTGTGTGACAATCCCGCCGGCTGTAGTAACATCGCCTATCCTAAACTGGTTTTGGAATTACTGCCCATAGGTAAATTACCTTCCTTTAATAACATTTCCTATAATGGCAGATTAGTAGCCCTGTACGGATCCCGACATGTGCCAGGACGTGGATGATAATCCCGTCGGCTGTAGTTACATCGCCTAACCCAGATTGGCTTATATAACTACTGCCCGTAGGTAAACTACATCTTTTTAATAACTCTAGTTACTTTTCTTATAATAATAGATTAGTAGACATGTACGAACCAGTAAAATCCCGGTGGCTGTAACAACATTGCCTGTCCAGAATGTGTCCAAGAATTACTACCTAGAGGCAAAATATCTTCCTTTATAACCGTACTTAATTTAATAAATTGGTAGGCCTGTACAGTTTACTGATGTCCGCAATGTTGTCGGCCATATAATGACGCCATCCACACACAGTATTGTACCCGCATTGCAATGATGGCCGTAATGCTGTCGGACATAACGACATCACTTACGTTCATATTTGATAACTTGTTATGTTTAAAGTGCCCAAGGTTTACTGATGGCCGTTATCTGGTCAGACATAATGACGTTAATTTCATTTATATATAATAACTCTCTGTGATCAAGGTGCCCTTGTTTTACTGATTGCCGTAATGTTGTCGATCACTTCACACATGTCCTTATTCAATCACGCAGTGTGTTTAAACTG
Source organism: Serripes groenlandicus (assembly GCA_031761405.1). Taxonomy (NCBI): domain Eukaryota; kingdom Metazoa; phylum Mollusca; class Bivalvia; order Cardiida; family Cardiidae; genus Serripes; species Serripes groenlandicus. The sequence continues at coordinate 211,999,172 of JASEVX010000001.1, read as the reverse complement.
CCCGAGGTTTACTGATGGTCACAATGTTGTCGGACATAAAACAGACGTCCATATTAATAACTGTTTTATTTTAATTACAGTCGTAATGTGGTCAGTCATTATGACTTCACTCACGTCCTTATTTTACATATCTCTATGTTTAAGGTAGCCGTAAGTCCGTAATGTTGTCGGTCATAAATGAGTTCACTCACGTCAATATTCAATACCTTGTTGTGTTGAAGGTGTCCAAGGCTTACTGCCGGTCATAATATCGTCGCATATAATAAGTTTAATCACGTCCGTATTTAACATCTCGTTGAGTTTAAGGTGTCCAATGGTTACTGATAGCTGTAATGTTGTCGGTCAAAATTACTTTTCTCACGTCAATATTCAATAACTTGTTGTATTGAAGGTGTCCAAGGCTTACTGCCGGTCATAATATCGTCGCATATAATAAGTTTAATCACGTCCGTATTTAACATCTCGTTGAGTTTAAGGTGTTCAATGGTTACTGATAGCTGTAATCTTGTCGGTCAAAATTACTTTTCTCACGTCAATATTCAATAACTTGTTGTGTTTAAGGTGTCCAAGGCTTACTGACGGTCATAATGCCGTCGCATATAGTGAGTTCACTCACGTCCGTATTTAACAACCAAGGGTTATTGATAGCTGTAATGTTGTCGATCAAAATAACTATTCTCACGTCAATATTTAATAATTCGTTGTGTTAAATCTATCCAAGGATTACTGGCGGTTATAATGTCGTCGTATATAATGAGTTCACTCACGTCCGTATTTAACAACTCGTTGTGTTTAAGGTGTCCAAGGATTACTGATAGCTGTAATGTTGTCAGTCATAATGAGTTCACTCACGTCCATATTCAATACCTCTTTGTATTTAAGGAGCCCGAGGTTTACTGATGTCCGTAATTCAATAACTCCTTGTATTTAAAGAGCCCGAGGGTTACTGATGGCTGTAATGCAATAACTCCTTGTATTTAAGGAGCCCGAGGTTTACTGATGGCTGTAATGCAGTAACTCCTTGTATTTAAGGAGCCCGGGGTTAACTGGTGGCCGTAATTCAATAACATCTTGTATTTAAAGAGCCCGAGGTTTACTGATAGCCGTAATGTTGTCGGTTATAATGAGTTCACTCAAGACCACATTTAATAACTCGTTGTGTTTAAGGAGTCCGAGGTTTGCTGATGGCCGTAATATTGTCAGCTATAATGAGTTCACTCACCTCCATATTCAATAACTCCTTGTATTTAAGGAGCCCGAGGTTTACTGATGGCTGTAATGTTATCAGCTATAATGAGCTCACTCACGTCCATATTTAACAGCGCAAGTACTGTATTCACGATGGATGTTTGGAGAAAGATAAGACCAAAGGCGCAACAGAGAGAGTTACTCATTGTTGGCAGGTAGGTTCAGTTTAGTCATGTCCCCGAAACGAACAATATTTCACGCCTCTGTTCATATCAGTCCACTGTTGAAGGTATTGTGGTAAAACGGGAAACTTCTCTATAAAGACGTATAACAAAAGATACATCATGTTCCAGGAGCAATGTGTATATAAGATTGCGCTATCTAGACTTTTAACAATGATTGTCTATACTTGTAATTGATTATGCAAGTTTCAACAATAAACGCGGATGTTTTCTGCTGTATTACATGACAGTAGAATATTTAGATATAACAGACGATTATATAAAATTCAGGATCAGGTCAATATTGTTGAGTAATACCCACTTCGTATATTTAACATCATTGCAGGGTGTTCGTCGTTATCATGTGTGTGATTGCTGTACTATGGGTACCTATGATAAAGGCCTTTCAGAGCGGACGTCTCTTTAGCTACATGGTAGCCGTAGAGGGGTATATCGGATCTCCCCTTGGAGTTCTATTTCTCTTTTCCATATTCTGGAAACGAACCACAGAAAAGGTAATTAGTTTAAACTTATTTAGTTTACATCGATTGCGAAACAAGCTTTCAGCCTATATTGAGTTCAGCTTCATGAAAGCTTAACCAGTACTCGCTCTGTTTGTGTGGAAAAATCTCAAAAGCAGAACCCGTTCATCACTGGACTTTTGGTACGAGAGGCCGACGCTCTAGCACTAAACCACTGTGTTTTTGAACCAGGCCAACTCGAAAACAGTATTCCTGAGGTTCACCAATTAAGAACGAAAACGACATGATTACACATTGTTGAAAGGATCTCGGTCTAGATTGGAATTCAATGTATACGATCTAGTCTGACTTTCAATGCTGATATTTTTAATAAGGAATTGTCCAACTTTAATATCGGTAGAGTTCATCAATATAAACATGTTGAGATGAGCAGCCAACAGTATATAGCCTGATCGGAGGGCGCAATGCGTCAGCTGGCCTGGCTCTCTTATGGTGTAACTCGTAAGATGAAACCGATGCCAGCATTCAACGATTGTCTATTGACGTGTGTTGCCAGTGAAGAAACACATTATTCACAGAAATAGGAGTTGACCTGCAATTGGGAGCCATGTCGTAACCGATCTAACACATGAGTCTTGCCCGTCATGTTTACCTTTTACCGTATACAGCAACTCTGCGACCGTCGACTTTAAAAGTAAAACTATTATAAATCTCTAAAATGAAAGTAAAAACATTGGATAGAGTGGACAACTTGTGGCATAAAACACTGCTTATTATGATCAAGTAAAAGTACCAATAAAAGCTATAAGCTTATACGCTAAACATATCGGGTCTCTACAATTATATCATCTATATCAACTAACAAAAGTTGTCTGTTGCAACTGCATCATATGAACTTTGAATTAGGATTAGACTTTATGGATTATTTTAGGGTGCATTTTACGGCATAGTGCTCGGTCACGTTGTTGGGATATCTCGTCTTGTTGTGGAGTTAATGTATCCAGCACCACCTTGCGGGGAAGAGGACAACCGTTCACCGTTCCTTACGGTTCTTCACTACAGTTACTTCGTACAACTACAGCTACTGTTCACTGCCACCATGATTGTGTTAATCAGCCTGTGTACTACTCCTAGAACGGTGAAAGAGGTAATTAAATATGTTATTACTTGTTATTGTGGGCAAACAGATTTTAACTTATATATATTACACGTGTATTACTCCTAGAACGACCAAAGAGGTAAGTCCATTATATTATTACGCGATTTGTTCTTCTGGGCAAACAGCTTTTAACTAATATATATAATACGTGTATTACCCCTATATCGGCCAAAGAGGTAACCAAATCCGCTAATCAAACAACAGCTACTCACAGTAGATTTGCTTAAAAACAATTCTGGTGATTATAACGGTTATATACGTGTCGCATATGAGTAAATGCCTTTTTATCTCGGTTTAAAATGAATGAACGAATGAATGTATATTGTTTTATGGCGCATCGACAGCTAAGGTCATTTAGCGCGCAATTAAATTTAATTATTCATGATCCCTGGGTAAACAAACCAGTACTAGGCTAGAAAATGTGCCTTGCCCAAGGGCACTCCACCATGACCGTAGTGCCGCGACTGGGGATCGAACCCGGGACACCCGGTTTCGAAATCCCCGAGGCTAACCACTCGACCACAGCGGATTCCTCGGTTTAAAATGAGCAAATTGTTCTATGTTCAGTAGGTATGAGTGTCTTTGTTTGTTGTATGGTGTTTTACGCCGCTTTCAACACTTTTTCAATTATTTCACGATATTTCCTGGGTACAAGAACTTACAAGAACTTCTGGTCCATTTAGTCTGACACCAGCCAGTAAGTCGTAATGCTAACCCATCAACCCTGAACTCCAAGGAGAGAAAACCAATTGTTACCAATGTAGTCTCTTTGGTATGGGTATCACTATAAGCAACAAGCAGTATATTTAGTTTACTGTAAGTCACCAATTATTACCATGACAAAAATAAAAAATCACGTTATTTTTTAATTCGACCAATATCTTTCCATGGAACATTTGCGATGACCCATTTAAATGATAACTATTTTCCCCCGTTTCAAAGTTTGTTTCCAAGAGGTTTTCACTGTTTTTCCCTCAAATTGCTCTTCACTTTTTATTCCCCATTTATATAAAAGCCCGTCAATGGAACAATTTTAAGTTGGTGTTTGCTTACACTGTAGACCCAGATCAGCCTGTTCATCCGCGCAGTCTGATCAAGATATATACATTATTCACATATAAGCCGTTTCACCGAGAAAAACCAACATTACAAACTCTGCGTAATGTATCTACCCACATCAGCCTGCGCAGTCCGTGCAGTCTAATCCGGGACGACACATTACGTCACAGGGGGATAGGGCTAATAAGCTGATCCGGTTCGATACTTTACGCAGTGACCACACTGTTGATTTCCTCGTAATTCGTTTCATATTACTTACACAAGAAGCTTATGTCAACTAGTGATCTGACAAGGCTGATCCGACTATCAATGTGTTACACTGTTAAGAAACGACAAGTTTTACAATTGCACGGTGATCTAGAGTCTACACTATTAAATATGGTCAATTTGTACTTTTTCCCACGGATTATTTCATATTTCTTTTAAGTTACACGGGGTGACCTGGTGGACAAAACATGGAAAGTTAGATCATGATGTGGACTTGGAAATGGAGGACAACAATCAGATTGGGGATCTTAGGATTAAGCCCGGAGCTAGAGACGATGGTAAGTAGTCCTATATCACCACATATATGTGGTATCTCCGCCTGTTAGACGGAACTTAATTGAAACTTATTCGATTGTTAAACAATTTCTTACAACTTCTGTTAACCCAATACGACTTTTGAAAACATTATGACAACAGGAGATATTCTTAAAAACAGAATTTTTGTATTGTCTACTATTGATTACATTTTCGAACATGCAGACGCGATTTTTGACACATCTGCCCAGACCATTTTTGAAAATATTATGGCAAAAGAAAAAATGCCCTCAATGAGCTAATTCTCCTTTTCCCACAATGTTTTCAACTCACTTCAATAATCACACTTTCGCCAAGAGAGATTTTCAGCATTTTCCGCTAGATGTTTTCAAAGTCGTTTGTATGTTGAAAAGGGTAAATCAGACTAGATATATATCTGTTTTCTGGATAAACATTTTGGCGACGTACAACGGTTAGGGTACCAACCTAACATCAAGTACGCTGAACAACGTTATGTAAATCTGATGCGATCCCTTGTATTGGATTGGAACTCGGATACAAATATCAAAGTTGCAAAACGGTTGAAATTAAACCCTAAACCACATTCAACAAATGTTCAGCAGTAGACTTCCTCAAAACATTTATATAAAAAATATGAAAAATAACTCTACAAATGAACGTTTAATAATTGAAAGGTGTTGAAAACATTGTGACGAAAGAAGAAATGAATCATTATGAGAAATTTCTTCTTTTGTCCAATTGTCTTCATAACTATATTTGCTGCATATGCGTCATAAAGGGAAAGGATTAAGTAGCTATATACAGGATAGTTGTAAACGTTGTTCATGAAACCTAAAATGTGTGTGATTGTATTAAGGAGGGAAGTTATTCTTGTTCATTATTAGTTAAATGTTCCTATTTGTTTCTCTCCAGTTTTGTTGTCGGACAGTAACGAAAGTAATGAAGAAACAGGGAGACTTAGTAGATTCTGGTCGGCAGTGTGCGGTGTTAAAGGCAGAGACCAAACCACATTTAACTTCGATCTGGATGACATTCGACGTTTTCTGACGCAGAGAAAGAAAACCTCAACATTATTAAATATTTTAGCTGTAATGCTGATTAGTGTCGTGGCTTTCATAACTGGGTTTTATGCTTAAAAGTATTCCGTTAACCAAAGTGCTGCTTCTTGGAATAATCAACATTCGAAAATATTTCACCGGCGAAGTCTTAGACAAGTATTCATCCGGATTACAAACTTAATGACATTGGACATGACCACCAGTTCGAGTTTACGAATGTCGTTCTTGTTTGTTTGTATGTATTGTGTTTCACGCGGCTTTCAACACGTTTCTAGTTATATCACGGCATGTCCTGGGTAATTTACCAGTACTACAGGTCCATTTATCCTGGTACCAGCGAGCTAGTCGTAATGCTAACCCTAAAGGCCTGTGCACTAATTAGGGAAAGCCATTACTACCATGTTAAAGTATTTAATATGATTCGGCCGGGGATCGAACCTGCGACCTCCCGCAGGCGGACACTATACCACTTCACTACCGAGAGAGTGCTCTTTGTGTTAACTCTTACCTACATATAGACGCTTTCTGACACCTCTGCAAATTGACTTTTAAAAACATAGTGACAAAAGAAGATATTGCTCATTTTGAGAACTTTTTCATTTTGCTATAATGTTTTCTTCTTTATTCAATAGTTTTACAATCATCTAAGACATGTTCAATAGTTGTTTCTAGATGTTTTCAACGTCGTCTGTTGCAGAAATGCGTACGTCGGAAAGGGTTTAAACATTAAAGTGATAACTTTTTGGATATATTATAACGCCAAAACATTATGCGATCAAAGCATAACTGTTATTCTGGTATGATATGTCAACCGTTACCCACATATAAACGCACTTAGATGCAACTCATTACTCATTACTTTATAAGCTTTACAATTTCGATATAATCCTTTTCCTTTTGAAATGTGTAATTTTATACTTTGTGTCGTTTATTGTATGAAATATGTTCTAAATAACTCAACAGATGTTGCAAAGGCAGAAATTGTTCATATCAAGCAATTTATCCTGTTGTCACAACGTTTACTCAATCATTAAACTTTAATTGTTAGACATGTTCCAGCGTATAACGTTGGCAGCATACTCTTGATATAAAGTTCTAGAAAAATAAGAAAGTCCAGGTTTTGAAGAGAAAAAGCCAATTCCCTGTTCTACATTGTTTTTAACGACCGTCTGCTGCATAGTGCGTTTTGTCATAAGTTGGTTGTAATGCCAGGGATTAAATCTGAACAAACGTACGAGTACATCATCCATATAACGTACCATATCCTACGAAAGCAGACACTCAGGCGTTCTTTTAATGAGCGCTATTTACGATCAAAGTGATTGCATGCGCGTATCATATCCACAAGCAAAGGGTTATTTGGCCATAACATTATCATAAGTTCGTATGAGAATGCTAATGTACGATGGAGCCTTGGCTTGCAAAGATGTGAAAGTATAGGCTACCGTAATACCCATATCTATATGTATCGATGGCGATCGAGAACATCGCATTGCAAAGATGAGCGATTATAGGCTAAATATCTACATGTATATAGATCGAGGGCGAACTGAAAGCATCGCCTTGCAAAAGTGTGCTATTATAGGCTACCATAATACCTACATGTATATGGATCGAGGGCGAACTGAAAACTTGGCAAATGTGTGCGATTACAGGCTACCATAATACCTACATGTATATGGATCGAGGGCGAACTGTAAACTTGGCAAATGTGTGCGATTACAGGCTACCATAATACCTACATGTATATGGATCGAGGGCGTATTGAGAATATGGCGACCAGACTACGCCAAGTTTGTGGCTGTTCTAAGGATCAAACAAAAACAGATCACGGTTTTTTTGAAGAAAAAATCATCTTTATTCTTACTACCAATACTTTAGTTTTACTTTTACACTATTTTATATATATATATATATTGTACTTATCAGCTGTAAAATTGAAATCTTAAATGTCAGTTATATCAAGTTCGCCTGTCTATCACTTAAAGGACTTTCTGTACAAAACTACGGCAGCAACTGATGCCCCGGCAATAAGTCCTATTTTCAGCATGCAATCCTTGTTTTTACTGAACATATTTTTCAATTTGCTCCACGATCCATCATCATCTGTCACAGCGTCTACATTTAATTCTTCAACATCATCACATTCACTCCCAACAGACAGAGCATTTGTACTCGCCTCACTATATAATTCTCCAGTTTCCCTGAATTCGTCTGACACGAATATTCTCGGATTAAGTTGTTTCAGTTGTTGTGCAAGAGATTCATCATGTTTGACGGAACTGTCGGTAGAGACAATGCATTTACCCCACTCCCTTAGCGCTGGAACCACTCTGTTGTCTACTGTGGATCTATCCTGAATTTTAGATATTAACTGTTCCATCTCTTCTTCGTTAATTTCTCTGATATTCTGTATGCCATTTTCTACATCATCAATCAATAGGAAATGGTTATCAACACGAATGTGTCTGTTGTTTCCTGACTCGTAAGACACAGTGTTACCAAGATGCGTGTTGTAAATAATCCACTTATATTCGATGTCCTGTCTGACAGGTAACTCGACGTGAACGCGCCATACCCCTCCATCTTCGTTATATGTAGCCACTACCGGACTGACTCTGTCCCAGCCTCCTACTTCTGGTACAGATCCAAGTAGTGCCATGCAGTAGTAAGCGTCTGAAGAATCCATTTTTGTTTGGAATACACACGGAATCCTCTCCATCTTTCGCTGTATTTCTTCTGATGTTTCGTGAGCTGTAAAATGTGCTGTTGCCATATTTATTTCCCCGTATATATCCACTTTTAAGATGAATAGAAAACGATGCTTCTACTTTCTACAATGCCGTCTTTATGACTAACGTTATCACCAAAGAAACGTCGCTATTTATAGACGAGACGTCAGGACCTTCACATGACGTAACGGTACAACCACGTCACAATGTAGTTGTATCACACGACGTCATGTGACAAAGCGAGGACCAATTAATCAAATGATAAACTCCATATAGTGTAGTAGATACTAAAAAATCATGTATACGCCTATTGTGAGTTCTGTTTTTTGTTCATCAAGTTAATTGCAACGTAATACTGCCGCACCATTGCATATCTGAGTGGCCGCCTCGGTGTTGTAGTGGTAGAGCGTCCACCTCGTATGTATGAGTTCGCGGGTCCAATCCCCGGCTGGGTCATACCAAAGACTTTAATCTATTAGCAATGGCTACCCTCTTTTGCGCTCAGGATTGCGGGGTTGGCATTACAAATGACTTACTAGTACCAGGATAAATGGACCGGTACTACTGGTAACTTACACAGAAAACACCCTGATAATACTGACTGGTGTCAGGATAAATGGACCAGAAGTACTGGTAACTTACACAGAAAACACCCTGATAATACTGACTGGTGTCAGGATAAACACCAGTATAAATGGATCAGTAGAACCGGCTACTTACACAGGAAACGGCGTGACATAACTGAGCAATTGTTGAAAGCGGCGTTAAATCAATCAGTCGGTAACGACTTACAACCAAGGGGTCGTGGTATCGAATCCCGACTCGGCCATTCATTCTGTCCGGTGAATTATAATAGTAATTGTGAGCAGCGTTCTTTGACCTTCCACCAATGGACTTAATAGTGTATGTGGGAATGTAGCCAGTTTGCTAGAAATAAGGATGTGTGGAGTCCTGGTGCGAGAAATTCAGGGGACCTGGTGGACAAAGCATGGAAAGGTAGATCATGACGTGGACTTGGAAATGGAGGACACAAGTCAAAATGGGGAACTTAAGATAAAGTCTGGTCATAGAGACAATAGTAAGTAGGCCTATGCCATCACATATATGTCGTATCTCCGTCTTTTAGGCGGAACTTAATTGAAACTTATTGGATTGTGAAGCAGTTTCTTACAACTTCTGTTAACCCTTTACGACTTTTGAAAACATTATGACAAAGGAGATATTCTTAATGATTTCATCTTTGTACTGTCAATTTTTGATTACATTTTCTAAAAAGCAGACGCGCTTTTTGACACATCTGCAGCTGACCATTTATGAAAATATTATGGCAAAAGAAGGAATTGTTCTCAATGAGCTAATTCTCCTTTTCCCAACAATGTTTTTAACTCACTTCAATAATCACACTTTCGCCAAGAGAGATTTTCAGCATTTTCCGCTAGATATTTTCAAAGTCGTTTGATGCAATTTATTTGTATGTTGAAAAAGGTAAATCAGATTCGATATCTGTTTTCTGGATTCTTATTTTGGAAGCTTACAACGGTTAGGCTACCAATCTAACATCAAGCACGCTGAATATTATGTAAATCTGATGCGATCACTTATAATTGGATTGTAACTCTGAAACAAATAACAGTTGCAAAACCGTTGAAATTAAACCCTTAACCACGTTCAACAAATGTTCAGCAGTAGACTTCCTCAAAACATTTATATAAAAATATGAAAAATTACTCTACAAATGAAAGTTTATTAATCCTTTACCTCATACGGCAATTCTGCAGCAGACGACTTTGTCAAGAAATGGAAAATCTCTATAATTCAATGGATAACCTATGACTTAAAATGGAAAACATTGTGGCAAAAGGAGAAATTGCACGTTTTTGTGCAATTTCTTCTTTTGTCACTATCTTCTCAAAAAGCCGTCTGCTGCAGAGGCGTCAGAAAGCGTCTATATGAGGGAAAGGGTTAATTGAAAAGTGTTGAAAACTTTGTGACGAAAAAAGAAGAAATGAATCATTATGAGGAATTTCTTCTTTTTGTCCCATTGTCTTCAAAACTCTATCTGCTACACATGCGTCATAAAGGGAAAGGATTAAGTAGCTTTATACTAGATAGTTGTAAACGTTGTTCATGAAACCAAGCATATGTGTGTTTGTAATAAAGAGGGAATTTATTTTTCATCATTAGTTTAATGTGCCTATGTGTTTCTCTCCAGTTTTGTTGTCGGACAGTAACGAAAGTAATGAAGAATCAGGAAGACTTAGTCGATTCTGGTCGGCAGTGTGCGGTGTTAAAGGCAGAGACCAAACCACATTCAACTTCGATCTGGATGACATTCGACGTTTCCTGACGCAGAGAAAGAAAACCTCAACATTATTAAATATTTTAGCTGTAATGCTGATTAGTGTCGTGGCTTTCATAACTGGGTGTTATGCTTAAAAGTATTCCGTTAACCAAAGTGCTGCTTCTTGGAATAATCAACATTCGAAAATATTCGACCAGCGAAGTCTTAGACAAGTATTCATCCGGATTTCAAACTTAAGGACATTGAACCTGACCACCAGTTCGAGTTTACAAATGTCGTTCTTGTTTGTTTGTATGTATTGTGTTTCACGCGGCTTCCAACACGTTTCTAGTTATATCACGGCGTGTCCTGGTTAATTTACCAGTACTACAGGTCCATTTATCCTGGCACCAGCGAGCCAGTCGTAATGCTAACCATAAAAGCCTGTGCACTAATTAGGGAAAGCCATTACTACCATGTTAAAGTATTTGGTATGATTCGGCCGGGGATCGAACCTGCGACCTCCCGCACCGAGGCGGACACTCTACCACTTCACCACCGAGAGAGTGCTCTTTGTGTTAACTCTTTCCCACATATAGACGCATTCTGACACCTCTGCAAATTGACTTTTAAAAACATAGTGACAAAAGAAGATACTGCTCATTTTGAGAACTTTTTCATTTTGCTATAATGTTTTCATCTTTATTCAATAGTTTTACAATCATCTAAGACATTTTCAATAGTTGTTTCTAGATGTTTTCAACGTCGTCTGTTGCAAAAATGCGTAAGTGATAAAGGGTTTAAACATTACAGTGATAACTTTTTGGATATATTATAACGCAAAAACATTATGCGATCAAAGCATAACCGTTATTCTGGTATGATATGTCAACCGTTATCGACATATAAACGCACTTAGATGAAACTCAAAAGACTTTATAAGCTTTAATATTTCGATCTTATCCTTTTCGTTTTGAAATGTGTAATGTTATACTTTGTGTCGTATTTTTGTATACAATCTGTTTAACTAACTCAAAGGATGGCGTTTGAAAACATTGTTGCAAAAGCAGAAGTTGTTCATATCAAGCAATTTATCCTGTTGTCACAATGTTTACCTAATCATTTAACTTTCGTTTTTAGAAATGTTCCAGCGTATAACGTTGGCAGCATACTCTTGATATAAAGTTGTCAAAAATAAGAAAGTGCAGGTTTTTAAGAGAAAAAGAAAACCCACTCCTTTTTCTACATTGTTTTTAAAGAACGTCTGTTGCATAGTGCGTTAGTCATACGTTGGTTGTAATGCCAGGGGTTAAATCTAAACAAACGTACGAGTACATCATCCATATAACGTACCATATCCTACGAAAGCAGACACTCAGACGTTATTTGCTAATGAATGCCATTTACGATCAAATTGATTACATGCGCGTATCATATCCACAAGTAAAGGGTAATTTGGCCATTACATTATCACAAGTTCGTATGATAATGCTAATGTAAGATGGAGCCTTGGCTTGCAAAGATGTGAGCGTATAGGCTACCGTAATACCTACATGTATATGGCCCGAGGGCGATCGAGAACATCGCCTTGCGAACATGTACGATTACAGGCTACCATAATACCTACATGTATATGGATCGAGGGCGAACTGAAAACTTTGCAAAAGTGTGCGATTACAGGCTACCATAATACCTACATGTATATGGATCGAGGGCGTATTGAGAATATGGCGACCAGACTACGCCAAGTGTGTGGTGTTAATACGGTGGTGGATGTTCTAAGGATCAAACAAAAACAGATCACGTTTTTTGAAGAAAAACTAAATCTTTATTCTTACTACCAATACTTTAGTTTTACTTTTACACTATTTTATATATATATATATATATTGTACTTATCAGCTGTCAAATTAAAATCTTAAATGTCAATTAAATCAAGTTCGCCTGTCTATCACTTAAAGAACTTTCTGTACAAAACTACGGCAGTAACAGATACACCGGCAATAAGTCCTATTTTCAGCATGCAATCCTTGTTTCTGCTGAACATATTTTTTAATTTGCTCCACGATCCATCATCATCTGTCACACCGTCTACATTTAATTCTTCAACATCATCACATTCACTCCCAACAGACAGAGCTTTTGTACTCGCCTCAATATATAATTCTCCAGCTTTCCTGAATTCGTCTGGCACGAATATTCTCGGATTAAGTTGTTTCAGTTGTTGTGCTAAAGATTCATCATGTTTGACGGAACTGTCGGTAGGGATAATGCATTTACCCCACTTCTTTAGCGCTGGAACCTCTCTGGTTTCTTCTGTGGATCTATCCTGATTATTAGGTATTAACTGTTCCATCTCTTCTTGGTTAATTTCTCTGATATTCTGTATGCCATTTTCTTCATCATCAATCAGTAGGGAATGGTTGTCAACACGAATGTGCCTGTTGTTTCCTGACTCGTAAGATACAATGTTACCAAGAAGCGTGTTGTAAATAATCCACTTATATTCGATGTTCTGTCTGACAGGTAACTCGACGTGTACGCGCCATACCCCTCCATCTGCGTTATATGTAGCCACTACCGGACTGACTCTGTCCCAGCATCCTACTTCTGGTACAGATCCAAGTAGTGCCATGCAGTATTTAGCGTCTGAAGGATCCATTTTTGTTTGGAATACACACGGAATCCTCTCCATTTTCCGCTGTATGTTTTCTGATGTTTCATGAGCTGTAAAATGTGCTGTTGCCATATTTATTCCCCTGTATATATCCACTTTTAAGATAAATAGAAAACGATGCTTCTACTTTCTACAATGCCGTCTTTATGAATAACGTTATCACCAAAGAAACGTCGCTATTTCTAGACGTCAGGACCGTCACATGACGTAACGTTACAGCCACGTCACAATGTTATTGTATCACACGACGTCATGTGAGAAAGGGAGGACCAATTATTCAAATGATAAACTCCATGTAGTGTAATAGATACCAACAAATCATGTATATGCCTATTTTGAGTTCTCTGTTGTTTTTTTTCTTCAACTTAATTTCAACTGCCGGTGCATTGCATATATTGAGTGGCCGCCTCGTTGTTATAGTTGTAGAGCGTCCACCTAGGATGTATGAGTTCGCGGGTCCAATCCCCGGCTAGGTCATACCAAATACTTAAATCTATTAGCAATGACTAAACTCATTTGCGCTCAGGATTGCGGGGTTGGCATTACAAATGACTGTTTGATATGAGGATAAATGGACAAGTAGTAGTGGTAACTTACACAGAAAACACCCTGATAATACTGGCTGGTGTCAAGATAAATGGATTAGTATAACGGGCTACTTACCCAGAAACGGCGTGACATAACTGAGCAATTGTTGAACGCGGCGTTAAATCAATCAGTCGGTATGGACTTCCACCCAAGGGGTCGTCGTATCGAATCCCGACTCGGCCATTCATTCTGTCCGGTGAATGATAATAGTAATTCTGAGCAGCGTCCTTTGACCTTCCACCAATATGTTGGAATGTAGCCAGTTTGTTAGAAATAATGATATGTGGAGTCCTGGTGCGAGAAATTCAGGTGACCTGGTGGACAAAACATGGAATGGGAGATCATGACGTGGACTTGAAAATGGAGGACAAAAGTCAGAGTGGGGAACTAAGATTAAAGTCCGGTCATAGAGACAATAATAAGTAGGCCTATGCCACCACATATAAGTGGTATCTCCGTCTTTTAGGCGGAACTTAATTGAAACTTATTGGATTGTGAAGTAGTTTCTTACAATTTCTGTTAACCCTTTACGACTTTTGAAAACATCTTTGTACTGTCAGTTTTTGATTAAATTTTCCAACAAGCAGGAGCGCTTTTTGACACATCTGCAGCTGACCATTTTTGAAAATATTATGGCAAAAGAAAGAAATTGCTCACAATGAGCGAATTATCTCTTTCCCATAATGTTTTCAACTCACTTCAATAATCAATCTTTCGGCAAGAGAGATTTTTTAACATTTTCTGCTAGATATTTTCAAAGTCGTTTGATGCAAGTATTTTGGTATGTTGAAAAGAGTAAATCATACTCGATGTTTGTTTTCTGGATACTCATTTTCGCTGCGAATAACAGTAAGGTTACCATCAGTTAGCACGCTGAACATTATGTTAATCGGATGCGATCATTATATTGGATCGTAATTCGGATATAAATATAAAGTTGCATAACAGTTGTACTAAAGCCCTGTCCCACATACAACAAAAATGCAGCTGACGACTTTCAAAACATATATATAAAAAAAAAATGAAAAAGTACTCTACAAATGAAAAGTTTAATTTTTAAAAAGTGTTGAAAACTTTGTGACTACAGGAGATATGAATCCTTATGAGGAATTTCTTTTTTTGCCCCATTGTCTTCAAACCTCTATCTACTGAGATGCGCCAGAAAGGGAAAGGATTAAGTAGCTATATACATGTATAAGATAGTTTGTAAACGTTTTTCATGAAACCTAAAATGTGTGTTATTTAGGGATGGCAACGATTAATCGGTTACTCGGGTAACCGTATGTGTTTCGACTAATCGGTTTGTAATTTAGGAAACCGAGTTGGAAAAAAAGATAAAATATATATACACAGTTGTGTTCACCTTTTGTTCTTTTCAATTTGTCACACGTAACTGACCAGAGAGGTTAATTATTCACACCTCGATCGGGAGTCTTTACATTACTGCGAAAACAACCGCACTCGATGTTATTGATGATCGATTGTTTGTGTCGTGTTAATCGAATAATTGTCAATTAAAGGACGGTTTGTTTCTTTTAAAAAATCCTCTGATGTCTAATAAAGGCATAAATTATATGATAATGACTTATTAGTTATATTCGGCATTTGTTTTGATAATACAACTACTATTGGAATGAATGTGATGAATTTGAATTGTTGTTTTTGTTTTGAAGTGTGTAACACATTTTCCCCTGAATTGGTATATAAAGATATGCAGCTATGTACCTCTTTCATTCGACATATTATAAATCGAATAACGGTAACTGCGTTTAAAAAAAAGATCTACATAATATTGCCATAATGCCGCCTGCTATATCCTTTGTCTGGAAGTAGTTCAAACGCTGTGCTGAGGATAATAAAGTAAAGTGCAGTTTGTGGTAATGAACAACAATAACACAATCACGGAAGCAAGTGAATATTTAGAGTCTGTGAATCTATACGGTTACAAAATTATACGAGCCCCCATCACACTTATTTCGAATCAGCAGGAATCAGCCGGAATGGAAAAAAAATGAAAAATTCGAACCACATTCGGGCTGGAATCCAAATTGACCAACATTCCTAATCTTTGTTCGAATGCCTCTCGAATATTTAGAATGAACTTCGGTCCCTCTTCGAATGATTCTTGCTCACTCCGAGTGTATATGTTTTCGAATGCAGTTCAAATGCAGTTGGAACACAGAAGGAATACTTAAAACGCTGTTAGGAGGCAGGAAGAATAATACGAACGCCCTTCGATTGCCGTAAAAATGCATTTCGACTGCTCAGTGTAGGAATACTCCCCGAAGTCTGATTCGAATGTACTTCGAATACTGCACGAATACACTTCAAATGTCTCCGGAATACACGCCAAATACCTTAAGATCAATTACGAACTCATTTAAAATGCACCTCAAATACTTCGAATATATTCCAAACGTGCTTAGAATGTTACAAGAATGTCCCTAGTACACAACAATGGATGAATCGGGATGCATTCTGGATGCATTCCGGCATATTCGAGACACATTCGAAACATTCTTCGTGGATTCGAAGTGGTTTGCGATTTCGATTTTCACTCGAACTGTATAGGAATGTTTCGAATGTTGTTGGAAGCCAGTAAGAATACTAAGAATGCAACTAGAATTCTGTTGGAATACACTCCGAATGCCGTTCGATATTTTTCCACTTTGAATGCACATCGAAATTTTTTAACATGTTCCAAACTTTCGAGCGGGCCACAATAATCTGCAAGAATGTGCCCGAAGGTTAGGAATTTATTAAGAATGCGATACGAACTTTACCAATGAACTTCGAATCGGCCGGAATGTACGAACAAATTTCATTCCAACGGCATTCCGGCTAATTCCGCCTTAGTGTGACTAGGGTATAAGTAATATCGGTAACCGTTGCCATCCCTAGTGTTATTGCAATACAGAGGGACTTTATTTTCATTAAATGTGCCTATTGGGGTCGTGGCTTCTATAACTGGGTGTTATGCTTAAAAGTATTCCGTTAACTAAATTGCTACTTCTTGAAATAATCAACATTCGACCAGCGAAGTCTTAGACAAGTATTCATCCGGATTTCAAATTTAAGGACATTGAACATGACCACCAAAAAAAATGTTCGATTTTACAAAATGTCGTTCTTGTTTGTTTGTATGTATTGTGTTTCACGCGGCTTCCAACACGTTTCTAGTTATATCACGGCGTGTCCTGGGTAATTTACCAGTACTACAGGTCCATTTATCCTGGCACCAGCGAGCCAGTCGTAATGCTAACCATAAAAGCCTGTGCACTAATTAGGGAAAGCCATTACTACCATGTTAAAGTCTTTGGTATGATTCGGCCGGGGATCGAACCTGCGACCTTCCGCACCCGAGGCGGACACTCTACCACTTCACCACCGAGAGAGTGCTCTTTGTGTTAACTCTTTTCCACATCTAGAGACGCTTTCTGACACCTATGCAAATTGACTTTTAAAAACATAGTGACAAAAGAAGATATTGCTCATTTTGAGAACGTTTTGGATATATTATAACGCAAAAACATTATGCGATCAAAGAATAAGTGTTATTCTGGTATGATATGTCAACCGTTATCGACATATAAACGCACTTAGATGCAACTCAAAAGACTGTATAAGCTTTAATATTTCGATCTTATCCTTTTCCGTTTGAAATGTATAATGTTATACTTTGTGTCGTTTATTGAATACAATATGTTTAACTAAATCAAAAGATGGCGTTTGAAAACATTGTTGCAAAAGCAGAAATTGTTCATATCACGCAATTTATCCTGTTGTCACAACGTTTACCTAATCATTAAACTGTCATGTTTAGACATATTCCAGCGTATAACGTTGGCAGCATACTCTTGATATAAAAGATTTCGAAAAATAAGAAAGAGCAGGTTTTGAAGACAGAAAAAACACTCCCTTTTCTATATTGTTTTCAAAGATCGTCTCCTGCACAGTGCGTTAGTAATAAGTTGGCTGTAATTCCAGGGGTTAAATCTGAACAAATGTACAGACGTGTCGGACGAGAACATCATCCATATAACGTACCATCATATCCTACGAAAGCAGACACTCAGACGTTATTTGATAGTGAATGCCAATTACGATCAAATTGATTACATGCGCGTATCATATCCACAAGTAAAGGGTAATTTGGCCATTACATTATCATAAGTTCGTATGATAATGCTAATATAAGATGGAGCCTTGGCTTGCAAAGATGTGAGCGTATGCCATTTTCTTCATCATCAATCAGTAGGGAATGGTTGTCAACACGAATGTGTCTGTTGTTCCCTGACTCGTAAGACACATTGTTACCAAGATGCGTGTTGTAAATAATCCACTTATATTCGATGTCCCGTCTTACAGGTAAACTGACGTGTACGCGCCATACCCCTCCATCTTCGTTATATGTAGCCACTACCGGACTGACTTTGTCCCAGCCTCATACTTCTGGTACGGATCCAAGTATTGCCATGCAGTAGTAAGCGTCTGAAGGATCCATTTTTGTTTGGAATACACATAGAATACTCTTCATTTTCCGCTGTATTTTTTCTGATGTTTCGTGAGCTGTAAAATGTGCTGTTGCCATATTTATTTCCGTGTATATATCCACTTTTATGATGAATAGAAAACGATGCTTCTACTTTCTACAATGCCGTCTTTATGACTAACGTTATCACCAAAGAAACGTCGCTATTTATAGACGTGAGGACCGTCACATGACGTAACGTTACAACCACGTCATAATGTTATTGTATCACACGATGTCATGTGACAAAGGGAGGACCAATTATTCAAATGATACACTCCATATAGTGTAGTAGACACCAAAAAATCATGTATACGCCATATTCTGCATATGGATCGAGGGCGAACTGAAAACTTTGCAAAAGTGTGCGATTACAGGCTATCATAATACCTACATGTATATGGATCGAGGGCGTATCAAGAATATGGCGACCAGACTACGCCAAGTGTGTGGTGTTAATAGGGTGGTGGATGTTCTAAGGATCAAACAAAAACAGATCACGTTTTTTGAAGAAAAAAGAAATCTTTATTCTTACTACCAATACTTTAGTTTTACTTTTACATATTATATATATATATATATTGTACTTATCAGCTGTCAAATTAAAATCTTAAATGTCAATTAAATCAAGTTCGCCTGTCTATCACTTAAAGAACTTTCTGTACAAAACTACGGCAGTAATAGATACTCCGGCAATAAGTCCTATTTTCAGCATGCAATCCTTGTTTCTGCTGAACATATTTTTCAATTTGCTCCACGATCCACCATCATCTGTCACACCGTCTTCATTTAATTCTTCAACATCATCACATTCACTCCCAACAGACAGAGCATTTGTACTCGCCTCACTATATAATTCTCCAACTTTCCTGAATTCGTCTGGCACGAATATTCTCGGATTCAGTTGTTTCAGTTGTTGTGCAAGAGATTCATCATGTTTGACGGAACTGTCGGTAGAGATAATGCATTTACCCCACTCCCTTAGCGCTGGAACCTCTCTGTTGTGTACTGTGGTTCTATCCTGATTATTAGATATTAACTGTTCCATGTCTTTTTCGTTAATTTCTCTGATATTCTGTATGCCATTTTCTTCATCATCAATCAGTAGGGAATGGTTGTCAACACGAATGTGTCTGTTGTTCCCTGACTCGTAAGATACAATGTTACCAAGAAGCGTGTTGTAAACAATCCACTTATATTCGATGTTCTGTCTGACAGGTAACTCGACGTGTACGCGCCATACCCCTCCATCTTCGTTATATGTAGCCACTATCGGACTGACTCTGTCCCAACCTCCTACTTCTGGTACAGATCCAAGTATTGCCATGTAGTAGTAAGCGTCTGAAGGATCCATTTTTGTTTGGAATACACACGGAATCCTCTCCATCTTCCGCTGTATTTCTTCTGATGTTTCGTGAGCTGTAAAATGTGCTGTTGCCATATTTATTTCCCCGTATATATCCACTTTTAAGATGAATAGAAAACGATGCTTCTATTTTCTACAATGCCGTCTTTATGACTAACGTTATCACCAGAGAAACGTCGCTATTTATAGACGAGACGTCAGGACCGTCACATGACGTAACGGTACAACCACGTCACATTGTAGTTGTATCACACGACGTCATGTGACAAAGCGAGGACCAATTAATCAAATGATAAACTCCATGTAGTGTAGTAGATACTAAAAAATCATGTATACGCCTATTGTGAGTTCTGTTTTTTGTTCATCAACTTAATTGCAACGTAATACTGCCGCACCATTGCATATCTGAGTGGCCGCCTCGGTGTTGTAGTGGTAGAGCGTCCACCTCGTATATATGAGTTCGCGGGTCCAATTCCCGGCTGGGTCATACCAAAGACTTTAATATATTAGCAATGGCTACCCTCCTTTGCGCTCAGGATTGCGGGGTTGGCATTACAAATGACTAACTAGTATCAGGATAAATGGACCGGTAGTACTGGTAACTTACACAGAAAACACTCTGATAATACTGGCTGGTGTCAGGATAAACACCAGTATAAATGGATCAGTAGAACCGGTTACTTACACAGGAAACGGCTTGACATAACTGAGCAATTGTTGAAAGCGGCGTTAAATCAATCAGTCGGTAACGACTTACAACGAAGGGGTCGTGATATCGAATCCCAACTCGGCCATTCATTCTGTCCGGTGAATGATAATAGTAATTGTGACCAGCGTCCTTTGACCTTCCACCAATGGACTTAATAGAACTACTTCTACTTGTATGTGGGAATGTAGCCAGTCTGCTAGAAATAATGATATGTGGAGTCCTGGTGCGATAAATTCAGGTGACCTGGTGGACAAAACATGGAAAGGTAGATCATGACGTGGACTTGGAAATGGAGGACACAAGTCAGATTGGGGAACTTAGATTAAAGTCCGGTCATAGAGACGATAGTAAGTAGGCCTTAACCATCACATATATGTGGTATCTCCGTCTTTTAGGCGGAACTTAATTGAAACTTATTGGATTGTGAAGCAGTTTCTTACAACTTCTGTTAACCCTTTACGTCTTTTGAAAACATTATGACAAAGGAGATTTTCTAAATGATTGCATCTTTGGACTGTCAATTTTTGATTACATTTTCCAACAAGCAGACGCGCTTTTGACACATCTGCAGCTGACCATTTTTGAAAATATTAGGGCAAAAGAAGAAATTGCTCACAATGAGCGAATTCTCCCTTTCCCACAATATTTCAACTTACTTCAATAATCACACTTTCGCCAAGAGAGATTTTCAACATTTACCGCTAGATATTTTCAAGGTCGTTTGATGCCAAAATTTTTTATTGTATGTTGAAAAAGGTAAATCAGACTCGATGTTTGTTTTCTGGATACTCATTTTCTCTGCGAATAACAGTAAGGTTACCATCAGTTAGCACGCTGAACATTATGTTAATCGGATGCGATCATTATATTGGATCGTAATTCGGATATAAATATAAAGTTGCATAACAGTTGTACTAAAGCCCTGTCCCACATACAACAAAAATGCAGCTGACGACTTTCAAAACATATATATAAAAAAAAAATGAAAAAGTACTCTACAAATAAAAAGTTTAATTTTTAAAAAGTGTTGAAAACTTTGTGACTACAGGAGATATGAATCCTTATGAGGAATTTCTTCTTTTGCCCCATTGTCTTCAAACCTCTATCTACTGAGATGCGCCAGAAAGGGAAAGGATCAAGTAGCTATATATAAGATAGTTGTAAACGTTTTTCATGAAACCTAAAATGTGTGTTATTTAGGGATGGCAACGATTAATCGGTTACTCGGGTAACCGTATGTTTTTCGACTAATCGGTTAGTAATTTAGGAAACCGAGTTGGAAAAAAAATATAAAATATATATACACAGTTGTGTTCACCTTTTGTTCTTTTCAATTTGTCACACGTAACTGACCAGAGAGGTTAATTTTTCACACCTCGATCGGGAGTCTTTACATTACTGCGAAAACAACCGCACTCGATGTTATTGATGATCGATTGTTTGTGTCGTGTTAATCGAATAATTGTCAATTAAAGGACGTTTTGTTTCTTTTAAAAAACCCTCTGATGTCTAATAAAGGCATAAATTATATGATAATGACTTATTAGTTATATTCGGCATTTGTTTTGATTCAAGATTCAAGATTCAATACTTTATTGACTGTTTTTCGGCAAAGCATTTTGCCTTTGGCCATTTACAAATTATATAAATATGGCAAACATATATACATAGAAAAACATATAACATTTATACATATAACATTTATACATATAACATTTATACATATAACATTTATACATATAACATATAACATATATACATATAACATAAAATAAAGTGTTTTTTACAAACATTACATATGTATAGAACAAAGAATACCTACATTCAAACATATTGTATATATCATGTACATTAGTTTTGCATAACAGACAATTCTTCATTTCTTAGGCTCATTGCGTTCTTTAAGTATTTCATTAAATTAATAAGTTTCCCTTTATTCTTTGTTTTCATAATATAATTAAATTTTTCTAAACTGGGCCATGCTTGATATAGATTAAACCTTTTACGTAAAGCAGTATATTTGGAACAGCATGATATGAAGTGATATTCGCTTTCTACAGCTTTAGAGTTACATAATTTGCACAATCTTTCTTCTCTAATAATACCATTATGTCTCCCCTTTTCGATTTCCAGATGATGAGAGGATAGCCTAAATCTTGATAATTGCTTTTGTAGACATTCGTTTGTTGTAATAAGTAGATAGTTTTCTAGTTGGAATTCAGTTTTAAACATTCTATAATAAAATAATTTATTCGATTCATTTAGTTTTGCATGCCATACTTGTATATAATTGTCTCGTATACGTTGTTTTAACATGCGTTTGTAATTAAATTGTGTATCGTAGTTTTGTAAAAGATAGTTGTAACCTAAGTTATTAAGTGTTATTTTTAATTTAGAGCTCCAGCTCTTATTAAAGTTATACTCTACTTGTTTAGAAAAAGCTTTATGAATTAAGGAATCATGTTTTTTCATAATCTTAAGCCAGTACATAATTGATCTTTCTTTACTTAATATAGATATCGGGTAACGTCCAAGCTCGCCATACACGGCCGCGTTTGGTGTTTGCTTAGATACTCCGAGCAATTGCTTATAGAACTTAATTTGTAGTTTATCTACCTCTTTGTATTCATATATTCCCCAAACCTCGGCCCCGTACAGCAAGATTGGAGTCACCATTGTTTCGAAAATGGTTAGTTTTGTTTTAATATCAAGATGTAATCTTTCAAAAAGTGAAAGGATATTGTGATATGCTTTGTTGGCTCTCTCGATTAGATTCTTAACTGAAAATAACATATTACCAGTATAATGAAAAGTTATACCAAGATAGCAAAATGCCGGTACTATTTCAATCTGCTGGTTATCAATTGTCCAATTAAAGTCATGCTTTGATTTCCTTTTCTCAGAAATACATATTTTTGTTTTATTGATATTTATTTTCATTGACGAGATTTTTGAGTATTCGTTGATATTGTTTAACTGTTGTTGTAAACTTTCTGGGCTAGTGGTAAAAAGTGCTATATCGTCTGCAAAAATTAACATAAATAAAGAGAGTAAATCTAAATTTGAATCCGTCAAATGTTCAGTATCTATTACATCGCTTACATCATTGATAAAAAGTAGAAACAAAATCGTGGATAAGGGATCACCTTGTTTTAAACCCACCGATACGTCGAAAAAGTCAGAGAAAGTGCTAATTCCGTCTATTTTTATACAAGATTTTACGTTGCTATAAATAGATTTCAATATATTCACCATCTTACAGCTAATGCCCAACTTGATTAGTTTTGCCCACAAGATATTTCTATTAATCGAATCAAACGCCTTCTCATAGTCGATAAAAGCACAATACAATTTACGTTTTTTTGCCAATACATTTTGAATAACGGTATGTAAAAGATATATACAGTCTACAGTACTACATTCATCTCTAAATCCAAACTGAGACTCGTTCAATAATTGTTGAGACTCACACCAGTCGTTTATCCTATTACGTAAAGCCAGTGAGAACAGTTTACCTAAGGTATTTACTAGTGTAATGCCCCGATAGTTGTTCGGATTTGTTGGGTCACCCTTTTTGTGAATGGGTACAATTATTCCTTTACCCCACAATAATGGGTAAGTGCCTGATTCAAATATCTTGTTAAATAATATTGTAAGATAAGGAGAGATTATGGTGTTAGCGTCGATTAGAAAATCGGCCACATTACCTGTGAAATCCGCACTTTTGTTTCTATTAAGGCATTTAATGGTTTTGATTATTTCTGCATCGGTAAAAGGGCGGTCCAGTTCATCAATCGATAATGGACTATCTCTAGAACATGTTTGATCCGTGCTGTGCGTGTCCGTCGAGGACTCTTCGCTACCTAGCGTTTTGAAAAAGTCTACAAAGTCTTGTGCGTTTATGTCAGTGTTAGTACTTTTCTTGCATTGTTTTGATTTATTTATATATTGCCAGAAATTTCTAGGTTCGTTTGTTGTCATAATAGAAATTCTTGCCTTTTCTTTATTGTTATAAAGTTGTTTATTTTTTCGTTTATATTGTACATATTTTTGTCTCTGCGTCAAGAAATGCATTTTGTTTGCTTCAATCGGTTTAGCTTTATATAATCTTCTTGCTACGTAAAATTTAGATTTAAGATATCTACACTGTGCATCAAACCATGGTGCGCCCGTAGACTTTCTCTTGTTATCACTTGAAAATGTCCTACCGTGAAGACTAAACGAAATATCATAAATTAAATCGGACATATTTTCTACACAATTATCGATATCAACTCCATTTGAGCCCAAATTCAATACAATGTTTTCAAAATGTGGCTTATACTCTAGGAATGCACTGTCTAAAGAAGCCCTGTTTGATAATACAACTACTATTGGAATGAATGTGATGAATTTGAATTGTTGTTTTTGTTTTGAAGTGTGTAACACATTTTCCCCTGTGTTTAAAGATGTGCAGCTACATGTATGTACCTCTTTCATTCGACATATTATAATCGAATAACGGTAACTGCGTTTTAAAAAAAGATCTACAGAATATTGCCATAATGCCGCCTGCTACATCCTTTGTCTGGAAGTAGTTCAAACGCTGTACTGAGGATAACAAAGTAAATTGCAGTTTGTGGTAATGAACAACAATAACAAAAGTGAATATTTAGAGTCTGTGAATCTATACGGTTACAAAACTATACGAGCCCCCATCACACTTATTTCGAATCAGCAGGAATTAGCCGGAATGGAAAAAAATGAAAAATTCGAACCACATTCGGGCTGGAATCCAAATTGACCAACATTCCTAATCTTTGTTCGAATGTCTCTCGAATATTTAGAATGAACTTCGATCCCTCTTCGAATGATTCTTGCACACTCCGAGTGTATATGCTTTCGAATGCAGTTCAAATGCAGCTGGAACACAGAAGGAATACTTAAAACGCTGTTAGGAGGTAGGAAGAATAATACGAACGCCCTTCGATTGCCGTAAAAATGCATTTCGACTGCTGTAGGAATACTCCCCGAAGTCTGGTACGAATGTACTTTGAATACTGCACGAATACACTTCAAATGTCTCCGGAATACACGCCAAATACCTTAAGATCAACTACGAACTCATTAAAATGCACCTCAAATACTTCGAATATATTCCAAACGTGCTTAGAATGTTACAAGAATGTCCCTAGTACACAACAATGGCTGAATCGGGATGCATTCTGGATGCATTCCGGCACATTCGAGACACATTCGAAACATTCTTCGTAGATTCGAAGTGGTTTGCGATTTCGATTTTCCCTCGAACTGTATAGGAATGTTTCGAATGTTGTTGGAAGCCAGTAAGAATACTAAGAATGCAACTAGAATGCTGTTGGAATACACTTCGAATGCCGTTCGATATTTTTCCACTTTGAATGCACATCGAAATTTTTGAACATGTTCAAAACTTTCGAGCGGGCCACAATAATCTGCAAGAATGTGCCCGAAGGTTAGGAATGTATAAAGAATGCGATACGAACTTTACCAATGAACTTCGAATCGGCCGGAATGTACGAACACATTTCATTCAAACGGCATTCCGGCTAATTCCGCCTTAGTGTGACTAGGGTATAAGTAATATCGGTAACCGTTGCCATCCCTAGTGTTATTGCAATACAGAGGGACTTTATTTTCATTAAATGTGTCTATTGGGGTCGTGGCTTTCATAACTGGGTTTTATGCTTAAAAGTATTCCGTTAACTAAATTGCTACTTCTTGAAATAATCAACATTCGAAAATATTCGACCAGCGAAGTCTTAGACAAGTATTCATCCGGATTTCAAATTTAAGGACATTGAACATGACCACCAAAAAAACTGTTCGATTTTACAAAATGTCGTTCTTGTTTGTTTGTATGTATTGTGTTTCACGCGGCTTCCAACACGTTTCTAGTTATATCACGGCGTGTCCTGAGTAATTTACCAGTACTACAGGTCCATTTATTCTGGCACCAGCGAGCCAGTCGTAATGCTAACCACAAAAGCCTGTGCACCAATTAGGGAAAGCCATTACTACCACGTTAAAGTCTTTGGTATGATTCGGCCGGGGATCGAACCTGCGACCTCCCGCACCCGAGGCGGACACTCTACCACTTCATCACCGAGAGAGTACTCTTTGTGTTAACTCTTTTCCACATCTAGACGCTTTCTGACACCTATGCAAATTGACTTTTAAAAACATAATGGCAAAAGAAGATATTGCTCATTTTGAGAACTTTTCCATTTTGCTATAATGTTTTCTTCTTTATTCAATAGTTTTACAATCATCTAAGACATGTTCAATAGTTGTTTCTAGATGTTTTCAACGTCGTCTGTTGCAGAAATGCGTACGTCGGAAAGGGTTTAAACATTAAAGTGATAACTTTTTGGATATATTATAACGCAAAAACATTATGCGATCAAAGCATAACTGTTATTCTGGTATGATATGTCAACCGTTATCGACATATAAACGCACTTAGATGCAACTCAAAATACTTTATAAGCTTTAATATTTCGATCTTATCCTTTTCCCTTTGAAATGTGTAATGTTATACTTTGTGTCGTAATTTTGTATATAATATGTTTAACTAACTCAAAAGATGGCGTTTGAAAACATTGTTGTAAAAGCAGAAATTGTTCATATCAAACAATTTATCCCGTTGTCACAACGTTTACCTAATCATTAAACGTTCATTACTAGACATGTTCAATGGTATAACGTTGGTAGCATACTCTTGATATAAAGTTCTCGAAAAATAAGAAAGAGCAGGTTTTGAAGAGAAAAAAGCCAACTCCCTTTTCTACATAGTTTTTAACGACCGTCTGTTGCATAGTGCGTTTGTCATAAGTTGGTTGTAATGCCAGGGGTTAAATCTGAACAAACGTACGAGTACATCATCCATATAACGTACCATATCCTACGAAAGCAGACACTCGGGCGTTCTTTTAATGAGCGCTATTTACGATCAAAGTGATTGCATGCGCGTATCATATTCACAAGTAAAGGGTTATTTGGCCATTACATTATCATAAGTTCGTATGATAATGCTAATGTACGATGGAGCCTTGGCTTGCAAAGATGTGAGAGTATAGGCTACCGTAATACCTATATCTATATGGATCGAGGGCGATCGAGAACATCGCATTGCGAAGATGAGCGATTATAGACTAAAATGATATCTACATGTATATAGATCGAGGGCGAACTGAAAGCATCGCCTTGCAAAAGTGTGCTATTATAGGCTACCATAATATATACATGTATATGGATCGAGGGCGAACTGAAAACTTGGCAAATGTGTGCGATTACAGGCTACCATAATACCTACATGTTTATGGATCGAGGGCGTATTAAGAATATGGCGATCAAGGATCAAACAAAAACAGATCACGTTCTTTTGAAGAAAAAATAATCTTTATTCTTACTACCAATACTTTAGTTTTACTTTTACACTATTTTATATATATATATTGTACTTATCAGCTGTAAAATTGAAATCTTAAATGTCAATTAAATTAAGTTCGCCTGTCTATCACTTAAAGAACTTTCTGTACAAAACTACGGCAGTAATAGATACTCCGGCAATAAGTCCTATTTTCAGCATGCAATCCTTGTTTCTGCTGAACATATTTTTTAATTTGCTCCACGATCCATTATCATCTGTCACAGCGTCAACATTTAATTCTTCAACATCATCACATTCACTCCCAACAGACAGAGCATTTGTACTCGCCTCACTATATAATTCTCCAGGTTTCCTGAATTCGTCTGGCACGAATATTCTCGGATTCAGTTGTTTCAGTTGTTGTGCAAGCGATTCATCATGTTTGACGGAACTGTCGGTAGAGATAATGCATTTACCCCACTCCCTTAGCGCTGGAACCTCTCTGTTGTCTACTGTGGTTCTATCCTGATTATTAGATATTAACTGTTCCATGTCTTTTTCGTTAATTTCTCTGATATTCTGTATGCCATTTTCTTCATCATCAATCAGTAGGGAATGGTTGTCAACACGAATGTGTCTGTTGTTCCCTGACTCGTAAGATACAATGTTACCAAGAAGCGTGTTGTAAACAATCCACTTATATTCGATGTTCTGTCTGACAGGTAACTCGACGTGTACGCGCCATACCCCTCCATCTTTGTTATATGTAGCCACTATCGGACTGACTCTGTCCCAACCTCCTACTTCTGGTACAGATCCAAGTATTGCCATGTAGTAGTAAGCGTCTGAAGGATCCATTTTTGTTTGGAATACACACGGAATCCTCTCCATCTTCCGCTGTATTTCTTCTGATGTTTCGTGAGCTGTAAAATGTGCCATATTTATTTCCCCGTATATATCCACTTTTAAGATGAATAGAAAACGATGCTTCTATTTTCTACAATGCCGTCTTTATGACTAACGTTATCACCAAAGAAACGTCGCTATTTATAGACGAGACGTCAGGACCGTCACATGACGTAACGGTACAACCACGTCACAATGTAGTTGTATCACACGACGTCATGTGACAAAGCGAGGACCAATTAATCAAATGATAAACTCCATGTAGTGTAGTAGATACTAAAAAATCATGTATACGCCTATTGTGAGTTCTGTTTTTTGTTCATCAACTTAATTGCAACGTAATACTGCCGCACCATTGCATATCTGAGTGGCCGCCTCGGTGTTGTAGTGGTAGAGCGTCCACCTCGCATGTATGAGTTCGCGGGTCCAATTCCCGGCTGGGTCATACCAAAGACTTTAATCTATTAGCAATGGCTACCCTCCTTTGCGCTCAGGATTGCGGGGTTGGCATTACAAATGACTAACTAGTATCAGGATAAATGGACCGGTAGTACTGGTAACTTACACAGAAAACACTCTGATAATACTGGCTGGTGTCAGGATAAACACCAGTATAAATGGATCAGTAGAACCGGTTACTTACACAGGAAACGGCTTGACATAACTGAGCAATTGTTGAAAGCGGCGTTAAATCAATCAGTCAGTAACGACTTACAACCAAGGGGTCGTGATATCGAATCCCAACTCGGTCATTCATTCTGTCCGGTGAATGATAATAGTAATTGTGAGCAGCGTTCTTTGACCTTCCACCAATGGACTTAATAGTGTATGTGGGAATGTAGCCAGTCTGCTAGAAATAATGATATGTGGAGTCCTGGTGCGATAAATTCAGGTGACCTGGTGGACAAAACATGGAAAGGTAGATCATGACGTGGACTTGGAAATGGAGGACACAAGTCAGATTGGGGAACTTAGATTAAAGTCCGGTCATAGAGACAATAGTAAGTAGGCCTTAACCTCTACATATATGTGGTATCTCCGTCTTTTAGGCGGAACTTAATTGAAACTTATTGGATTGTGAAGCAGTTTTTTACAACTTCTGTTAACCCTTTACGTCTTTTGAAAACATTATGACAAAGGAGATTTTCGAAATGATTGCATCTTTTGGACTGTCAATTTTTGATTACATTTTCCATCAAGCAGACGCGCTTTTGACACATCTGCAGCTGACCATATTTGAAAATATTACGGCAAAAGAAGAAATTGCTCACAATGAGCGAAATCTCCCTTTCCCACAATATTTCAACTTACTTCAATAATCACACTTTCGCCAAGAGAGATTTTCAACATTTACCGCTAGATATTTTCAAGGTCGTTTGATGCCAAATTTTTTTATTGTATGTTGAAAAAGGTAAATCAGACTCGATGTTTGTTTTCTGGATACTCATTTTCTCTGCGAATAACAGTAAGGTTACCATCAGTTAGCACGCTGAACATTATGTTAATCGGATGCGATCATTATATTGGATCGTAATTCGGATATAAATATAAAGTTGCATAACAGTTGTACTAAAGCCCTGTCCCACATGCAACAAAAATGCAGCTGACAACTTTCAAAACATATATAAAAAAAATGAAAAAGTACTTCTACAAATGAAAAGTTTAATTTTTAAAAAGTGTTGAAAACTTTGTGACTACAGGAGATATGAATCCTTATGAGGAATTTCTTCTTTTGCCCCATTGTCTTCAAACCTCTGTCTACTGAGATGCGCCAGAAAGGGAAAGGATTAAGAAGCTATATATAAGATAGTTGTAAACGTTTTTCATGAAACCTAAAATGTGTGTTATTTAGGGGTGGCAACGATTAATCGGTTACTCGGATAACCGTATGTTTTTCGACTAATCGGTTAGTAATTTAGGAAACCGAGTTGGAAAAAAAGATAAAATATATATACACAGTTGTGTTCACCTTTTGTTCTTTTCAATTTGTCACACGTAACTGACCAGAGAGGTTAATTATTTACCCCTCGATCGGGGAGTCTTTACATAACTGCGAAAACAACCGCACTCGATGTTATTGATGATTGATTGTTTGTGTCGTGTTAATCGAATAATTGTCAATTAAAGGACGGTTTGTTTCTTTTAAAAACAAACTCTGATCTCTAATAAAGGCATAAATTATATGATAATGACTTATTTGTTATATTCGGCATTTGTTTTGATAATACAACTACTATTGGAATGAATGTGATGAATTTGAATTGTTCTTTTTGTTTTGAAGTGTGTAACACATTTTCCCCTGAGTCAGTTGGTATATAAAGATTTGCAGCTATGTACCTCTTTCATCCACACCTATATACACACATATAATAATATAAATATAAACAGAAAGCGAGATATGCAACAAGGAAGAATAAACAAAGAATATCAAAAGTCAAATATATATCATGATAAAAAATTGAAAAAATCCAAATATAGTCTACCCCCATAAATAAAAAATAATTGGAGAGAGGACAATAGTTGCTCGCCAAATGGCTTAATGCCGATAGGCGAGGGTAAACAACCCCATATGAAGAAGAAGAACCTCTTTCATTCGACATATTATAAATCGAATAACGGTAACTGCGTTTAAAAAAAAGATCTACAGAATATTGCCATAATGCCGCCTGCTACATCCTTTGTCTGGAAGTAGTTCAAACGCTGTGCTGAGGATAACAAAGTAAAGTGCAGTTTGTGGTAATGAACAACAATAAAAAAATCACGGAAGCAAGTGAATATTTAGAGTCTGTGAATCTATACGGTTACAAAATTATACGAGCCCCCATCACACTTATTTCGAATCAGCAGGAATCAGCCGGAATGGAAAAAAAATGAAAGATTCGAACCACATTCGGGCTGGAATCCAAATTGACCAATATTCCTAATCTTTGTTGGAATGCCTCTCGAATATTTAGAATAAACTTCGATCCCTCTTCGAATGATTCTTGCTCACTCCGAGTGTATATGCTTTCGAATGCAGTTCAAATGCAGTTGGAACACAGAAGGAATACTTAAAACGCTGTTAGGATGCCGGAAGAATAATACGAACGCCCTTCGATTGCCGTAAAAATGCATTTCGACTGCTGTAGGAATACTCCCCGAAGTCTGATTCGAATGTACTTCGAACACTGCATGAATACACTTTAAATGTCTCCGGAATACACGCCAAATACCTTAAGATCAATTACGAACTCATTTAAAATGCACCTCAAATACTTCGAATATATTCCAAACGTGCTTAGAATGTTACAAGAATGTCCCTAGTACACAACAATGGCTGAATCGGGATGCATTCTGGATGCATTCCGACACATTCGAAACATTCTTCGTGGATTCGAAGTGGTTTGCGATTTCGATTTTCCCTCGAACTGTATAGGAATGTTTCAAATGTTGTTGGAAGCCAGTAAGAATACTAAGAATGCAACTAGAATGCTGTTGGAATACACTCCGAATGCCGTTCGATATTTTTCCACTTTGAATGCACATCGAAATTTTTGAACATGTTCAACACTTTCGAGCGGGCCACAAGAATCTGCAAGAATGTGCCTGAAGGTTAGGAATGTATTAAGAATGCGATACGAACTTTACCAATGAACTTCGAATCGGCCGGAATGTACGAACAAATTTCATTCCAACGGCATTCCGCCTTAGTGTGACTAGGGTATAAGTAATATCGGTAACCGTTGCCATCCCTAGTGTTATTGCAATACAGAGGGACTTTATTTTTATTAAATGTGCCTATTGGGGTCGTGGCTTTCATAACTGGGTTTTATGCTTAAAAGTATTCCGTTAACTAAATTGCTGCTTCTTGAAATAATCAACAAGTCTTAGACAAGTATTCATCCGGATTTCAAATTTAAGGACATTGAACATGACCACCAAAAAAACTGTTCGAGTTTACGAATGTCGTTCTTGTTTGTTTGTATGTATTGTGTTTCACGCGGCTTCCAACACGTTTCTAGTTATACCACGGCGTGTCCTGGGTAATTTACCAGTACTACAGGTCCATTTATCCTGGCACCAGCGAGCCAGTCGTAATGCTAACCATGAAAGCCTGTGCACTTATTAGGGAAAGCCATTACTACCATGTTAAAGTCTTTGGTATGACACGGTCAGCGATCGAATCTTCGACCTTCGACCTCCCGCACCTGAGGCGGATACTCTACCACAACACCACCGAGGAGATTTGTCGGTCTTGAAGTTCGAACTCTGTCTCAGTAACTCTGAGTCGGTGAATTATTCCCTATGTGACGAGACTCCAATATCACCAAATGTCGTCTGCAACGAACGGACGAATCGGAAATAGTTGTATCGGTGGGTGGTAGAATTAAACAGGTTTGATAAAGTCGTCTGTATGAAAGCTTACAACGACACACATTTAAAATTTTGAAATAACATGAGGGTAAAACAAATTCAGGATAATTTAAATTTACATTAATGTTCTCGAAATACGACGGCTGCATAGGCGCCAATGTCCTTTGAATCAGGGAACATGCTTAAATAATAAATAAAAGAGACCAAGTATGAAGACGTTGTTAAAATAACCTACTTCAAAAAGTGTTTATACAAGGGTTGAAAAATCGATAGTGGACAAGTAAAACTGCGCACATGTTGAAATAGTTTTCCTTTTCACACCATGTTATTTTAAAGCCATCTGCTGCGAAAGCGTCTTCAGTCGCCTATTCGATGGTAAGTTTTAAACTGTTTAAACTTATAACTTTTTGGATATATTATAAACGCAGAAACATTATGCGACCAAAGCATAACCGTTATTCTGGTATGATACGTCAACCGTTTCCCACATATAAACGCACTTTGATGCAACTCAAAAGACTTTATAAGCTATAATAATTAGTTAAAATCCTTTTCCTTTTGAAATGTGAAATGTGAAATTATGTGTCGTTTATTGAATGAATTATGTTTTAAATAACTCAAAAGATGGCCTTTGAAAACATTGTTGCAAAAGCAGAAATTGTTCAGATCAAGCAATTTATCCTGTTGTCACAACGTTTACCTAATCACTAAACTTTCATTTCTAGACATGTTTCATATTATGAATTTGGCAGCATTCTCTTGATATAAAGTTTTAGAAAAATAAGAAAAAGCCACACTCCCTTTTCTACATTGTTTTGGCCTGGGTTTTAACATCAAGTCATAGTAGTAAAACCATTTTGTTCGGAGTTCGCAGCCTGCCAATTGCTGTTAACACCAAACAATCCATTTTAGGGTGAGACTGCGCGAGAAAACTAGTTCATCATGGATTCAACAAAACTGCATTTAAATCTCCTAAAAAAATATCATTATAATGTTGTTGGAACATAAGTAAAACACTTAAGGCGTGAGTACTCCAATATAAATTGCTTTAGAAATTAATGCGCCGAGAGGTTAAATATGGAAGCTTATTAATATTCGCGAAGCGGAACGGTAAAGAACAAAGAAGTCTCGTAATAAAATGCATTGACAAATTTACCGAGGGGTGGGGGGCGGGGGTTAGGGGGGGGGGGGGGTGGGCGTTAGGCCCGTGCGACAAAAAAGTAATGGTTTACAAAGAAGCCGACCCGACCCTACCCTTCCCCCCCCCGATCCCCCCCCCCCCCGAAAATAGGTCACTAGGCCAAATTGAAGGGCAATCTTGTTAACACTCTGGAGGCTGTATTTTTAAATTGAGCATGTTGAAACTACAATGTACAGAGGTCGAAGTAGTCGATTTTCAGCATGCGTTGCTGATTTCGAGGAGAATTAGGCAAAAAACGAGCGTGAAACTTGTGGGGTATTTCATTGATGGGCTCAGGGAAGATTCCCTTAAAATGAAAATAATGAGGGAAAACCCACAACTGTTTCAGAACGCGGTTACGATAGGTTCGCGAGGACAGATTCTCCGTAGCCGATTTCAATTGCGAACGGGTCACGCGCCAAGAGAAAATCATCAAGTTGATGAGGCCGTCCCGATGGAGGTCGATCACTATCGACAGGAAATTAAGTGTAATTACTGTCACAAGATAGATCATCTCATTGCAGATTGTAGAGCGCGGAAAAGTTACGGGCAAGTAAGTCTTGCGCAAGTCAGGCAAGATAAGGGTCGATACAGAAAAAGGCGTTATCTGTTATCAATGTGGAGAGCAAGGCCACTATGGTTTAGAATGTGGAAAAAGAAGCAATGTGTCTTCTGGAATCCATAAGTCAGGGCAACATGTTAACGCAAATACTTCCCGTATATAGTAATCGGGTAGTTGGCTGTACAAACAGAACAAAAATACTATTTTTATAAAGTCTTCAGGTGTAGGCTCAGATTCAATTCTTCTCAAATTTTGGAAACAAACTAGAGAACATATTGCTAAATTCTTGTGCCGAGGTATGCTCGCACTCAATCGAAAATAAAGACACTTCCGCAAACAGTTCATGTTTGTTATTGTCAGGTATTTAAACATTTGGAAAATCCTCATTTGAAAAGGGTTATATTGGAAACAAGCCCAGAGTGCTTATCACTAATGCTGTTATTAAACTTTCCTGGGGTCGTTTCTCCGAGAAAACTGAGTTCGTTAACTGCGACGCGCCGCCGATATACAAACAACAGGTCATTAAAATAAGACGTAAAAACAGAGAAATCTGTGCAGACACAGATGTTAGAATGAAAATGTAAGGTATGTACCCTCTCATTAAACTCAGACCATATCGCACCCAGTGAACAACCGTAAAGTTATAGACATAAAACGTGCACAACGGTGTTTGTAGAGGGGAAAATAATGAGTGTGCTGTCAATACCAATGATAAGGCTTGACGAAAAATTCGAGGTATATCTATCTGTACCAATTATATCTCCGAAGCCACTTTATCATGTCCAATAAACATTTCTTACTTTGGTAACCATGGAAAACTAACCTATCGCTTACCATTTAGTTCAAAACAATTGGGTAATTATTTCTAGGGTGGATTAACATTTTGATTTAGTATGTAATGATCAGCATACGAAAGTTGAAATTAAATCACCTATTGACTTAATGGAGCTCAAACAGGAATGCACTGCATCCATAGAGTATTTCGCACTCGCAGCACCGTATGTTGTAGGAGTTACCTCTGCAACTATGATCAACACATTTGATCTAAGGGCAGTGAACTTCTCTGGTATTCAAATTCCCACGACTTTTTCAGAAATAAAAAAAAATTGCCTATCGATAAGTTAATTTAAGAGGAACAGAAACAAATGAAGTAAGTTCGTCGCGTAGCGCTTGGTATTACGTCAGCTTGGGTATTGCCATAATGGTAGTGTTGGTCATGTTGTTACACAAGAAAATGTAGCGTAATTAACTGTCTGTCAAGTTGTTTACGTAAAAGGATGACAAAAAGGGCGGAACGAAGCGGTTCACAATGAATTTGAACTCCAAACCATGGATAATGGCGGGTACCAACCGCCAACCGTTTCAGTGCCGTCCGAAGAAGGGTTAACAGGGTCCGTGAGGACGCCTAGAGAATACCTGTATGATGTATCAGAGTTTGTTTTTGAGCAAAGGGGCTCATGATGTTCCGGAAAAGAACTAACTATGTTTTATGTGTTTGTAGCAGTTAAGCTGCAGTCTATAGAATCGTATATCTATTGTAACCCTTATAATCACATCGAGATTCATAATCTATCATCATATAGTCAGGTTTTGTGTTTGTGCTAACAATGTACAACTATAATGAGCTATGCGGTTATCTGCCTGGTAATGGACACACGTTTCGGGTGGAGAAAATGCTACCAAATCGGGGGATCAGCAGTTTTAGAAACATACCTGTTGGGATATTGTTTTTCTACAAGATCCAATTAACGTAGTAGGAACTGGACTTTATCTTTACAGACAGGTTATCAATGAAACAGAGATCACGTTTATAATGACCACCTGTCGACACATAAATGGAATTCTTGGAGAAGACACGTGTATAATGTTTACCTTTAGATTCTTGAATGAAATTCCTGGAGAAGATACTGTGACATTTATGATATCCTCCCACATCCGATATCAACGCCGTGCTTTAACCACCTGGTTCGGACAAATGAACAAATAATTCTTTGGCTACTTGATTATATATATATAACTGCAGACTTTGGTTTTTAAGATTTTGTTTTGATATTTGTAATTGTGCATATAAAATGTTGTGTTTGGTTTATGCATGCACTGTTTATTGTAATTATTTTCAAATGTGTAGGGCTGCGTCACCCATTGTGTTACTTATATATTTGTACAATTTTCTAGGTGAAAATTTATTAAGAGGGGGACGAATGTTACACAACGAGGGTAGAGGTATAGAGGTATACATGTGAGATATTAGATACATGAGGGTATAACTATATACGGGATATCACGTGTATACGGCGCCAGCCCTGTAGTATATAAATGTATGTTTTTGTGGAAGCGGGAGAGATTTGCATAGATTGAGAGACATTCAGAGATAAGGAGGAGACGTATGGGCTCTCTGGGGAGAGTCAGATAATGATAGTTAGGCCTGAGAGAGAGAGAGAGAGAGAGAGAGAGAGAGAGAGAGAGAGAGAGAGAGAGAGAGAGAGAGAGAGAGAGAGAGAGAGAGAGAGAGTCGTGAGACTCTAGTGTACCTATTTAAATAAATAAATGTATCACTATACGATCTCGTTTATTTACCTGTGTTTTCCTCGTGGACAATTTGATGTATCTGGCCAGAGTGCTACAGGTCCTTCTGTTTTCAAACTGGCAGTTTCATAATATTTACTATGTTTGATCTTTCAACTTCTTAACAATAAATACATAAACATAAGCTGCAATTGCTTTTTCCTTTCACATTTTCCCTACTTCTCCAACGTTACTGCAGCCCTCGGGCCGTCAGCACTTCAGTGCTTTGATTAAAGATCGTCTGCTGTATATGGCAGTAGTAATAATTTGGCTGTAATGACAGGGGTTAAATCTGAACATAGACTAGTCGGATGAGTACATCATCCATATAACGTAGCATATCCTACGAAAGCAGATACTCAGACGTTCTTTTAGTGAATGCCAGTTACGACGAAATTGCACCCGTGTGTTCGCGGGTTCGATCCCCGTCCGTATCATACCAACGACTTTAAAGAATTAGTTATGGCTGCCCTGTTTTGCGATCAGGATTGCGGGGTTAGCATTACGACTGACTGGCTGGTGTCAGGATAAATGGATCAGTAGTACTGGTAACTTACACAGAAAACTCCCTGATAATACAGAATTTTTTATGAAAGCGTTGCGATATATCTCTAACCGATATTGTTATTGATGTGTTTGGATCTGAATAGTGTTCTCATGCTAGATTAGAGAAAAATAACTGATAAATCTCTAACCGTTATTGTAATTGTCTTCTTGCGATCTGAATAGTGTTCTCTTACGAGATTACAGACAAAGAACGCACATATCTCTAACCGTTATTGTAATTGTCTTCTTGCGATCTGAATAGTGTTTTCTTACGATATTACAGACAAAGAACGCAAATATCTCTAACCGTTATTGTAACTGTCTTCTTGCGATCTGAATAATGTTCTCTTACGAGATTACAGCAAAGAACGCACATATCTCTAACCGTTATTGTAATTGTCTTCTTGCGATCTGAATAGTGTTCTCCTACGAGATTACAGACAAAGAACGCACATATCTTTAACCGTTATTGTAATTGTCTTCTTGCGATCTGAATAGTGTTATCTTACGAGATTCCAGACAAAGAACGCACATATCTCTTACCGTTATTGTAACTGTCTTCTTGCGATCTGAATAGTGCTCTCTAACGAGATTACAGACAAAGAACGCACATATCTCTAACCGTTATTGTAATTGTCTTCTTGCGATCTGAATAGTGATATCTTACGAGATTACAGACAAAGAACGCAATATATCTCTAACCCTTATTGTAACTGTCTTCTTGCGATCTGAATAGTGTTCTCTTACGAGATTACAGACAAAGAACGCACATACATGTATCTCTAACAGTTATTGTAATTGTCTTCTTCCGATCTGAATAGTGTTCTCTTACGAGATTACAGACAAAGAACGCACTTATCTCGAACCGTTATTGTAACTGTCTTCTTGCGATCTGAATAGTGTTCTGATACGAGATTACAGACAGAGAACGCACATTCTCTAACCGTTATTGAAATTGTCTTGTAGGGATCTGACCCAGATTCTACCAACATTTACTTAACTTAAAATCTTAATTAAATTAGGTTTTTGAGTTATTTGTTTTCCACCAACCTCAACTTAATTATTTATAATTAACGATATTGTGAACTGGATTGACTTAAACCATTTGGATGAAAATGACTTTAATATTCTTTCTATCTATCTTATTATGTTTGCAGATGATATTATGTTATTTACGACTAAACAAAACAAAGCTCAACTTCAAATAGATAACGTTTATAAATATTCGATAAATGGTGTCTGAAACAAATCAAAAACTAAAATCTGCATTTTTCGCAAAGTTCATCATCTTATTCGGGAAAATTTATTCATTGACACCGATGAAATCGAATAAGTTAACACTTTCGTATATCTTCGGTTGAG
Organism: Serripes groenlandicus; assembly: GCA_031761405.1. Taxonomy (NCBI): domain Eukaryota; kingdom Metazoa; phylum Mollusca; class Bivalvia; order Cardiida; family Cardiidae; genus Serripes; species Serripes groenlandicus. The sequence continues at coordinate 211,959,714 of JASEVX010000001.1, read as the reverse complement.
CTTCAGTTATGATGGCAATTTAACCACTGCTGTTAAAAGTTTACATTACCAGGAACTGAAAGCACTACAGCCTGAGTGGCGTATTTGATCGTCTTAAATTAAATTTAAAATATAAACTGACTGTCTTTGATTCAATGGTCGTTCCTATCCTTTTTTGTTGGTCTGAGGTTTGGGGTATGTACAACCATAATTCCGTTCATAAACTTCACATACCTTTTGGTATATTTTGGTAAATTGATATATTTTTTAAATTCAAATCCGAATTTTGTTTTGAAGAGTATTTTTGAAATATTCCGAATGATAATCTGAGATAACAGTTTACCAGAGTAATACTGAGCTCCAATTTCCCCAGAATTGAAACTAGTAGGAGAAATGGTCTAGATAAAAATAATCATCTTTTCAAACTGTTTTGACCAATTGAATAACGTGACTTGGGTATTGCTGGTCTAGTAATATGAAGAGTATTATTACAAATCTAGGTTACGGCTATTTGACTAAAAACTCTTATGCCAACATGTTCCTCGTTCAATGTTTTAAAAAGCAGATTGAGAGATCAGTGTATACATGATTGGTCTAGTTATATTTATTATGCATCTAAATATTTATATTTCTTAAATTCAAATCCGAATTTTGTTTTGAAGAGTTTATTTCAAAGATTCCAAATGATTATATGAGAAAACATTTAACCAGAATTAGATTGAGCTCCCATTCGCTCGAAATTTTAACTGGTAGGAGAAACGATCTAGCTAAAGAGTAATCGTCTTTGTAAACTATGTTACTTAAACGTCATATTATGTTTCTCCAAGCATGACATTTTACGCAAAAAATACATTAGTTATATTGATTGGCTTTAAATAAATATATTTTTTGGCATAATTTCTTTTACAAACACCACACAATTATCGAAACAATCACAATATATAGATGAACCATTGACCATTAGAAAACAAGTACCGAACATTGTGATTGCTTATGAATGGTATTACTATGTTGCTGCTTATTCTTTTCAACTTTAGGCGATTTATCCTAGTATTACTTTCTTCCTTCTAGAAATATGTATACCCAATGAAAACACTTACACCTCTCACGTATTACCCTCTTTAAATGATTCTTCCTTTCCTGTCTTTTGCTTTTTTACTCTTTTGTTTAATGGTTACTCATTTGTATTTTCTTTCTATTCACTTTGCAGTCTTTGCCATATTTCACTTTTAAATGGCTATACGCAATGTTCTTTGCCGATGTTTATTAAATTGAATGTATGCATCAATGTAACCTAGAAGTCAACTCGATTCCAAATCGCCAGATGCTACTCATAATCTTTATGAAAATTAAAGTCAAGTAAAAAAATCAAAGGGAAGAAAACACTAACGGTAAGGATAACCCCAAATCAATATAATTTAGTACATGTATGTATGGGTTTTATGCATTGATCGAGATTTTACATCCATTTTCTTTCATATCGATCCCCACTTCAATAACGTTCATTATATTGACCTCGTGAAAAAAAAAGTGTGCATTATTTGCTTTAGGTAGAAGACTCAATACATATTCGTTTTACATATATCACATTTATACCGTATATACCATTTAAATACCTTTGACAACAATTGCTCATAATAAGTAAATACTCCTTGCAACAAAATGTTCAACTCTTTTGAAAAAAAGAAAAGATTTTGCTATAAAAAATTGTCCTTAACATAAACGTATTTGTATGACTTAGACATGCACCAAATCTATAATGTAGAAACATATTTATATACACAAAACAATACAGAAACAACAACAACGACAACAACAACCAAACGCTATACACAATAACACTTTCCCTCATACAGACGCATTTCGGCGCCTTTGTAGCAAACAACTGTAACCAGGTAATATTTCATTGTCTGACATTTCATGTCGTTTTTGTTAATTGTTATTCATTTAGCTCATTTTTCTTAAAAGACACTATTATTGAGAACTGTGAGAAGTTTGAATATTGGTAAAATTTTATAAGAGTTGAGACAAGTTGTAATTGGCTGGAATGTATTTGTGACTCTTTTATTTATGAATTTCTGGATATGTAAAGAGGTTTTCGTGAACTAAACTTTACAATAGCAGCATTTCGTTTTCAATACAACAATATACAATATTTTTATTTCGAGGCTGAGTATGTACATAATACATAAATGACAGCTCTGCAATATATTATACAACGTGATCAGAGGGCAACAACAGGCGTAGTAATAATCAAATCAATATGAGAGAGAAATTGAGAATAAGAGAAAAAGAATGTAGTATATAGAGTAAAATAGAAACAAGGTACAGAATGGAGGATAGAAGCATGTTTTTTTAATTTAAATATGTTTGTTAAGCATGTTTATTTGGAAGCTACATACGCTTGTTTTCGTCATGTTTACATATTTAATTATTTTCCCTGTTCGAAACAAAATAAAAAGGAAATGGTTATGGAAACATTTATATTCCTATAATTAGAAAGTACAGAATATTAGCGGTGTGTTACTAAACATTAACAGAGAAAAGGATCTTATGAGACTCGTGTCGCTTTTGTAGGCTGAAAAAATATACAGTGTACAAATTCAGGTCACGAGGAGCTCATGCAATCACAAACAAATTGCCATGATTACTGGCGTTCGACTCCGCCAAACGTGTAAATTGTGTATAACTGTACACGCCTGTCAGAGTGAACCGTTGTGTAGTGGTTATTTAACAGTTTTGAGTTATTACTTTCTATGAATATCAATTAACAAATGGATTATAAGTGAAAGCGAAGCCAGTACTTGTGGATTACTTATTTCGGACGTCGCATGGATTCGGGCAAATCATGTGTCACAAGAGGAATTATTGTTTTAGATAAGTACAATTTTGTCGTTTTATAATAGTTTTCAATTTAGACATACGGTAATACATAATACTACCCGTTGCTACATTTGTTGAAATAAATTCATGCAATTAAGATTTAAATGTCATGTTTTCAGTTTATTTTCGTATAATACTTAATGTTGCATGTTCAAACGTTCATCTCAAATTACTTAACTATGGCATTTTCTACTTACAGCACAGCAATTTGGCGTGAAGACGAGAGTTTTGAGAGTGTTGGTATGAAAGCGAGTACATTCAGTTTAATAAATTGGTAAGTTAGCCTTTGTTTTCCACTTTCAACTCTGCATGTTAAAACCCTTTTACTGTGTCTGTATGGTTAATGTAATTGATTACCAATAACATGTTTTATCATGCAATGAGCAGATTACGTGACGTATAACACTGGTATGATAAACCTTTTGTTTACATGTCTACTGGTATGATAAACTTTTATCTTTATCAGTCTACTTATTTTTAGAAATGACGTAATCGCTGGAACTACTTTTTCTGAAATATAAATGAGCCGTTCCACCAGAAAACTATCGAACCGGATCAGCCTCAGCATGCCGCGCAGGCTAACCCGGACAGACACGTTTCGCCTCCTGTGGATTTTCTGTTTAAGGAATCATTGATCAATACCTCTATCCCCCTGAGACGGAAAGTGTCGGACCGGATTAGCCTGCACAGGCTGATCTGGGTCGATACATTACACAGAATCCATAATGTTGGTTTTTATCGTGGAACGGCTCAATTATGTTGATAGTATAGCAGTCAAAGCAATGAACAAACATAAAATAACAATCAGAAATAAAGTTATTATTGTTTTAATTACAACAAATTTTACAATGCAAATTACAAATCGAAAAGAATATCGTTATATAAATCACACGGGATCTGCATGTTCAGTCTTACTTGGTGAACTGTCTTTCTTCGTTGAAAATGTAGCATACATAGACCTGTTTATTCTCACATGATCAGTTAATAGGTAACCTTGTTTAAATACAATCTGAAGCGCGCAATGTCCTATTTCTGTTTCCACAAGTCATTGTAATGCACTTAAATGACTCCACGTTAAACGACAAATGTTTAATTTCTATCGTCAGTATGTGTTCTACCACGATAAAGGGTTTTGGAACAGCATCAACTACCCATGGATTCCTCTTTCATACAGCAGTTCCGACAGAAAATCATTATGCATTCGATATCTCTAGAAAATGTTTCTTCTTGTTAAATAACTTACGTACAGCAAGTGTTTAAATGATCATTCTTAAAACTAGAAGTTTTGTAACGTGTCTTCGACATGTCTACCCACAACAGTGACGGTATCCTTTTCCAAAAATGAATGTCTCTAATCTAAACGACGACTAAGCCTAAGCATCACACTTGTCTCACTTGTCTTGAATATAGTCATCTGTATTTAAACTTCGAGTATTACTTGAACTTCCATAGCCTGAACTAACTTTATCCATTGACTTTTAGATCCAACACAACTATTCATTTTCAAAACACGGCGGTTGACATACGTGTTGACCTATCTTGTGTACTGAAGCGACGGCCAATCCGCAATACTTACACTTCTACTAAGAATATGTTCGAGTTAATATTGCCATTTTAAGGTATTATGTCACACCAGATATACAAATTAGGTAGTAATAATCAAGAAATATGGAGTTGAAGTCGGAACTATTTAGCTTCCGTATGTCGTGTGTACACAATGTAATTCGGCGCGGATTTATGCACGCGCGTGACGTCATTCTATTTTAGGTGAGGTAATTCAAGGAATGGACTTTTGTAATAATGTTATTTATTAAAACTAGTTTAAATGAATGTAGATTTACCTGAAAACAGAATTTTACATGCAAGATAAATAGAATATTACGTCCCTGACTTTCGATATGAACTTTATCAGACTCGGCTGTGAGAAAGGATAATTGTCTCGCCAAAGGCTCGCCAATTATCAATTCTCCCAACCTCGTCAGATAAAGTTCATATCTTACGTCAGGGACATAATATTCTCTATTTATTCGTATACTTGTCTTATGGCCATCTGTTGGTTTGTCTTAGTTGTAAGTTCGAACCAATTGATGTCAAAAGTAAGTTAGACAGTTAAACCGGTCTAATTATATAAACGTTATTTTATTACATGTATTTAGTATGTTTATTTATTTCTGTTTACAGTTGTAACACTCTATTCGTACGTCTGGAACATAGAGAAAACTATTTAACCGAGTGAGAAATTTCGTTATAAGTTAGTAACACCCCCATTGGTCATCGAAAATGCGTAAGCATGATGGAAATACTTAAGCCAGGCTTACATTCACTAGAAAAAACAGTGACGAATAGTCTGTACATGGTAGTAAATGTAAACAGAGCAACTTAGTCTATTAGTATACTGATATACCCCAAGGTTACCGCCATGGCTTCAATCTTAGTGGTTGATATCAATCTCTTTAGTCTAGATGAGCATCATTTGCACTGTTAAGCGAGACTTACATACATAAAAAAACAAGCAAAACTTAGTCCAGACATGGTAGTAAAAGTGATCAGAGCGATATAGTCTATCAGTATACTGATATCCCTCCAGGTTACCGTTATTGCTTCAATCTCACTTGTAGACATCAACCTCTCTAGACGGGCACCTATAGACTCTGGTTTGACTTTTAAAGATGCCCTCTTCGTTGTTAACTCAGCTTCATCAGGTCTCGCTTTTAAAGAAGCATTTCTCTTTGCAATATAAGCTGTCGATAGTGTCATATCTACATTCATGGCATCTCCAGCTTCAACATTTGTGAGAACTATGTCATCATAAGGTTGTGTTGGGTGTATTTGTGTTTGCATTTGTTTACCATTACGCAATCGTGAACAACAGATAAGCGAATATGCAGATATCAGCCCTTTTGGTACAGGTGTCTTGTCGTCTTTATGATACAAGCGAAGATTCAGGATCGTGACAAATGTAATCAGAGAGCTTATTATCATGTCCAGCATAAGTTTATACGATATGACAGGCAATGGTTCCGAACTTCTTGGTAATGTGTCACTTACGATGGTCATAAACACTGCAATGGACAGCAATACGGTAATGCAGAAAGATACGCGCTCTCCCGACTCCGGGATAAGCAAGAAGACTAAGACGTTTATCAAGCCGAGGAACAGAATCGGCATCAGTATGTTGACGACGACGAAACCGGCTTTGCGCCTAACGTGAAATTCGACGGATACTTGTGACCACGTACCTTCAACATATGTTATAACGTTAGTTGAATCAAGTTCCCATGCCACATTGCCGGAATAGAGACTCGTGTCTACTGTACTGGAGGTTGAGATTAGCTCTAGCTCGTTAGCATCATAACCCCACACATTAAACTCAGACTTACATACCTGTTTGTCAAAGGGATATTTACCAATGTTAACGGAACAAGTCGATTTAAGTAATCCTCCAGGCGTCCAAACCGCAATACCATTGGAATAGTATCTGATGAGCTGCCATGTTTTACCAAGAGTGTCCATCTCGTCTGATGGTGTTGTCAAGATCAAATCGGGGGTCCACACCTTTCTGTAAGATACCATAACATACCCGATTCCTTCGTATTCAGCTGGATTCCACATCATTCCGGCATCTATCCACTGTAATGTGAATGCACCGCTATATGCAAATACTTCGCGAACTTCGTCAAACTCTTGGATAGATTTAATGTATGCGACTACACTGACGTTCATTTTTAAATCCTGGTCGGACACTGGTCTTATGTTTTTATCGTAGTCCTTCATTAAATCCTTCATCAATTGTCTCGTCACATTTAACGATTTGCAGGTAACAGCAGTTATACACAATAAAACTATCCACATGTTTGAAGGTACCATGTTGTTTACTTATCGAGAACGAAGAAATGCCTCTGAGAGACTAAGTTAAGCTGATGTGTTTTGCAAGACAGTTATATATTTTCTAATTAAAAAATGTGTCACAAACTGCTGCACTGTCAACAAGCAGTAAACTGGCTCCAGTACCTTATTAAACTTTTGAATTTTAAAACATTTTACTTAAACTAATTTATTTAGTGATATAAAACTTAATTGTATTTTGTCTAACACTTTCAAAAATATTTTATACACATGTGCTCGCAAAACGAATATTCTGTTAAGTGAATAGAATCCCGTTATGCTCATTGATCAACCAAAGTCCATCATTTAATGGGTGTTATCGATATCAACAGTTCAATACATTCAATATCAGTTAGTGACAATATCCGTTTTGTTTGCAGTTCCATGTGAATGCCGGGTTCGTTTACTAGTACATGGCGTAATTTTACGTCAATAATGAGTCTTTCCCAATTAAATAGCATAGTAAATTGGTGTTGGATGATGAACAAGTGCGATATAAATTAACTGTTGGGACAGCCTCTTAAAAGATTGGTCTTGCGTAAACTTTACAGTATGTAACCCTTTCCCACATACAACAAATCTACAGCAAATCTGCAGCAAATATATGGAAAATCTCCATAAATGACAGTTCAATTATTGAAAAGAGGTGAAAACATTTTGACAAAAGGAAAAATTGCTCGTTTTAATGAATTTCGCATTTTGTCCCAATGTTTTCAAAAGTCTGCTGCAGCACAGGGTTCAGCAATCGTCTTTATGTGGGAAAGGTATGGCCTGACTGTGAGCTGAAAAATCACCAGTGCTGTTCTTAAAGGACAGTTTCGACCGGTAAACGACACAAAATACTTCAATACAGAAACTTACGTCGATTCGACAATATTAACGCCCTTGCAGCAGACGATTTATAAAAAAAACATAGTCATTTCAATTTGTAACAACCCTAATTTAAAAATTTTAAAAATTTCAAGAGGTTTTCCTCAGAATTTTTAAAAAGCAATTTGTACTTTTTTATCATTTCGCTGATGTTGAAAAACCACACATGGAATTGATACAAACGCAGAATCGTAACTAAACGTTTTCCATGTGAATACCTGGATTTTCAAAAGACCTATTTCATGGCCTCGGTGGTGTATTGCAGCTGTAGAGCGTCTGCCTTGGGTGCGGGATCAAACACTTTGAACATGGTAGTAATCACTTTCTTTCTTTTGCGCTCAGGGGTGTGCGGTTGTCATAACAGCTGCCATGAAAAATTGACCAGTGGTACCGGTAGCTTACCCAGGAAACGCCGTGATAAAACTGAAATTTGTTTTGAATGCGGCCCAAAATACCATATAAACTCTGCAATTATGTTTAAAGTATTTGGTATGACTTGACCGGGAATTGAACCCACGACCTGGAAGTAAAAGGTGTATATCCATCGTTGTCTAAGGACTGCAAAAGAAAACTATAGATTACTGAATCTCTGAAGAGCAAACACCTTTCAAAACAGCAGTTAATTGCTCTTTCATCGCTGTCTAAGGACAGCCAAGGTAAATTACAGATTACTGAACCAGTGAAAAGCAAACGCCCTTTCATAACAGGTTAATTGCTCTTTCACAAGTTGTACTTTTAATGTGAATTAACCTCTACGTAGCGGCTACTCTTTAAACAAACTATAGTTCATTGCTTCCGACTGATATTGATCTGTAGCGGTTGCTTTGGATATCAATGTAATCACATACATATTTTATATTTGAATAACCCCCTACTTAATAGTAGCCGTGGTCGAGTGGTAAGCGTCAGGGAAATTTAGACCAGGGAGTGCCGGGTTCGTTCTCCAGTCACCGCAGTCATCATGAGGTGCTCTAGGGCATGGCGCATTTCCTAGCCTAGTACACGGGTTGTTTATCCAGGGATCATGACTAAGTAAACTATTGTCGTGAATCAAAAACGCAGTTAAACAATACTGATACAAACGAACTCACTGTTGTCAAAGTGTTTATTTGTACAAAGGCGTTCGTATTGAAAGGGGCCAGACATTAATGAGTGACGAGACACTTTGTCGTGAACACATTTTATTTCCAAGCCATTTAGTGTAATTATTCAGCTTACCGGCGGCTCACCACACGTTCATATCGATACAGACCCTATTGTTAAATCACTAGGATATTATTTCAACATATCTTAATAAGTCGCCTGGCAGAAGCCCGCGACTTATTTTTTTAATAGCTTTTCGGAAATGACATGGGAGGACGAGTGATTCTTAGATGAAAACAAATTTAAATGTCTTGAACATGTTACAATTGTGTTTGTTTAAAAACACCGAGTTATGACACATCTAATATGAGATAAATAATCTGATGTTTCAAGTATTTGCAGTTTCTTTATTTTGAATCGCATTTATGTTTTTTTGTCTTATTTACGAAGACAAAAGAATCCCCGTTAGACTTGCTGCAGACTGTTATGTGTCAATATTGAGATAAAAATCACGTCGAATTCTCCTTTTAATAGCAATTTTAACTCACTGAATGTTATTTTCATATTCAAAGAGATGTTTGATTTGTGAATAATTCATTTAATAGTATTTATCCATGTACATGTATATCTAAAATATGAACTGTTTCTAAGCTAAAACTGTTGATCACGTGACAAGCGAATGCCGACTGCGTAGATCAATCTCCTTTAAAGAGAGCCGTTCTTTACACTCACTTACACAAAGTTAATTATAGCTGATTTGAGATGTTTATTTGGTTCGAAACAAATGAAGAAAAGAACAAACTGAGATAAAACTAATTTTAATAGAAATATGACTTACCTTGAATGAACACTCTGCCTATAAAGAGAGTGTAAAGAACGAATCGGGTCTTTCGCACAGAATTATTTCGTCCTTGACACTTTTAAATGTGTCATTAGAATCCCTAAAGGCAGTTTGCTTGCGTTCTGCATATGTTATGCATCATTGACACAAGGGCGCTCATTATAATATCATTTTAAAACATGTTTGTTATTTTCATTATAAAAAAGGAAGGAAATAATTACAATAAATTAACATGTTGTAGGGTTCAGCAGTTTCTGTTCGAAATTAAGTTTGAAATTATACAACAATTTCAATGAAATTTAACTGTTTAGACGTGAAACGCCATATAAACAAAACAAAAGACTTTTGACGCAACCAGACCAGTTTCTTTACTACATGTTGTAGGGTTCAGTTTCTGTTCGAAATTAAGTTTGAAATTATACAACAATTTCAATGAAATTTAACTGTTTAGCCGTGAAACGCCATATAAACAAAACAAAAGACTTTTGACGCAACCAGACCAGTTTCTTTACTACTGGTATTTAAAAAAACGTCCTGAAAATGGCTGAAAAGTAGATTGAAGATCAAAACAATGTACATACGCACTGCATGATCTGAATGAAGACATGTAGCTGCCCGAATTATATAATCAAAACACTGAAGTGCTGACGGCTGCAGGAAAGTTGGAGAAGTAGGGACAATTTAAAAGGAAATAACAATTGCAGCTTATGTATTTATTGTTAAGAAGTTGAAATATTATATCAAAAATAATTAATATTATGAAACTGCTAATTCTGAAAATAGAAGGACCTTGTTGGCACTATATCGCTCACCTCAGTGCAAGTGCTCAGAAGTAGACACATTATTCAAAGGCCAATTTGACAGCAGGTTTAGGCAGAATATTTTGAAGAAATAATTCTCTAAACAATGTACTAGACTGGGAAAAAGTTTTTGAACAATGCAAAACTCATCAAGACAATTATTCTGACAAAGCTTCAAAATGCAACATCCAGAGTGTTATCAAGATTTGCCTTCATTTGGGCCTAGTGACCTATATGACCCATATTCGAACATGGACTTGATATCATCAATGCAAACATTCTGACAAAGTTTAAAGCTGCTGAAGCAAACAATGCGGCCTCCAGAGTATTAACAAGATTTTCCTTCAATTGGGTCAAGTCGCCCGGCAATGACCCATATTCGAACTTGGCCTAGATATCAGAAAGATAAACATTCTGACCAAATTAAAAAAATGTGGCTTTTACAGTGCTGACAAGATTTTCCTTCAATTTGGCCTAGTGACCTAGTTTTAAAACAAACATCACCAATATTCAAACTTGGCCTACATATCACCATGACAACCATTCTGATACAGTTTCATCATGCTCAAGTTAAACATGCAGCCTTCAGAGTGTTAACAAGATTTACCAACAGTTTTGCCTAGTGACCTTATTTTTGACCCAATATGACCCATATTCGAACTTGACTTAGATATCATTAAGATAAACATTTTTACGATAATGCGGTTTATACCTGCACAGCGCTTGCGGGGACCTGCACAACCTGATCGGGTTGCCCAATTGAGGAAGAGATTGGCGTTTGCTCGCTCCCGGTACAACAACAAAAATCCTTTCCTGAAAGTGTACTGAAAATGTAGACTCCATGTGTTTTGTAGAAAACATCAATTCTTTTCGATTTGTACTTTTAATTTTAGAATATATATATTGATATGCAACCAGAAATCTATATTTCAAAGTTTATTGTACTTTTAGGCCACCGGCCCATATACATACAACATACATACATACATACAAAAATACATACATGTATTTACATTCATGGGTTATCAATCACAATTATATACGTTATTTAAGGCTATATTTCTTATCCTAAAGGAAAAGTAAATAAACATAGACAAATGTCTTAGAGTAGACTTGCCATCAGCATATGTAATTTGCTCATATTTGGATAAAGATAACAGTTTTTTGGGATAATCTGTATATAGTGGACACAACAAGGTAAAGTGATATTCACATTCAATGATATTTCCACAATATACACAGTTTCTCAAATCTCTTTCAAGTCCAATATGGCGCCCCTTTTCTATCATTAGGTTATGTGATGAATATCTGAATGAGGAGAGGCTCTTTCTAAATTTAGGGATAACTAATACTGACATGTATGATTCAACGCAAAAATGCTCATCAAAATATTTCAGCTTGTTATAGCATTTTATTACATATCGTTCATCTGGCATTTTAAGAATCTTTATCCAATATTCTATATCTTAGTCCAGAAATGGCAGTAAAAGTGATCAAAGCAAAATAGTCTATAATTATACTGATATTCCCTCATTCTACCGTAGACAATGCATTTATTAGTCGCCGGGCAGAAGCCCGCGACTTCTATTTTTAATAGCTTTTCGGAAATCACATGGGAGGGCGGCTTATTATTAGAAAGAAACAAATCTAGATGATTTGAACATATTACAATTGTGGTTGTTTACGAACACTAATAAATGACACATCTAAAATGAAATAAATATTCCGATTTTTTAATGTTTGCAGTTTTTTTTATTTCACTCGCATTTAAGATTTTTGTCTTATTTACGAAGACAAAAGTGGTCCCTTCAAGACGTGAACCAACACCCCCTAATGCAGACTCTTATGTGTCATCATTGAGGTCAATTTCGGATTCTCCTTTTAATAGCAATTTTAACTTACTAAATGTTGTTTTCATGTTCAAAGAGATGTCTTGATTTGTGTAGAATTCATTTAATAATGTTAATCCATGAATATCTAAAGTAGGAACTGTTTCTAAGCTAAATATAGACCCTATTCTGTTGTGTAGTTTCGTGACCTTTAACATCGATTTTCGCGCATGCGCATTTCGATATGAAAAAGCGAGTGATATTATTTTATTTTAGACAAGTACAAGACGAATGTTTGACGCAAAGCGTCAAAGAGAAGCCGCAATATTTCGTTGTACATGTAGAAATAAGAAAAAAAGAACATTTTTAAATCCACAAACAATAGAACAATTTAAACTGTAGACGGTGATGCTGATATATTTCTCCTTTTGAAGACTTTTGTGTGTTTTTTTCAAATTACCTCCCTTTAAAGCAATACCAGGATATTTACCTTGTGATTCGAATAAGATTGACAAACATTGAAATTATATGAATGAATACTATTATTTAAATAAGTAACAACAGCAAAATTAAATTTAAGCCAGATAAATGTGTACACATTTCGTTAATTTGTTATAGATACCCTAATGTATAGGTATGAATATAAACTTTATAAGCAAATGTTTTCATTTCAACGTTCCTAATGTTTGAATAGACTAAGGAAAGTCAAGAATACATAAATAAATCAATGCAGTCTTTTCCGGCGACATTGATGCCTTGCATCAACTTTCTCTTGTTCTTCAAGCTTGAATAAGCAAAAATACCAAGACGTTTATCATGCCCAGGAACAGAATCGGCCATTTTTGACGTCCATGATTGTTCAACGTATACGTTGGTTGAATCAAGTTCGCATGAGAAGTTACCGGAATACAAGCTCGTGTCTACTGTACTTGAGATTGTGATTAACTCTACCTCGTCAACGTTATAGGCCCACACATAAATTTCCGACTTACATACCTGTCTGTCGAAGGGATATTTACCAACGTTGACAGAACAAGTGGATTTCAATAGCCCAACAGGATTCCAAAACGTCAACTCATTGGAAGTGTATCTGATGAGCTGCCATTATTTACCAAGTGTATCAATTTCGTCTGATGGTGTATCAACTCCGGGACCCAGACGTTTTGATAAGATACCATAACAGACCAGATTCCTCTATAATCAGCTGGATCCCAAACCATTCCAGCATCTATCCATTGTAATGCAAAACCGCCGCTATATGCAAATACTTCGTGGACTTCGTCAAACTCTTTGATGTACTTCATGAAAGCAGTGACACTGACATTAATTTTTAAATCCTGGTCGGAAACTGGCTCGTCACATTCAACGATATACTGTTAAAAGCAGTTAGAAAATATAAAACAGTCCAAACATTAAGAGGTACCATATTGTTTACTTATCCAGAATGACGAAAAGTAAATAATATAATTCTATTTAGATACTGCGTTCTTCAAGACAGTTATTTTTATAAAATAAATGTATATTACAAATGATTTATTAGACTGTCAGCAATCAATTATAAGTTTTAAGTGCTTTTTTTTTTTTTTACTTTCAAAATAGTTTTCCGCAATTATATTTGTTGTAAATCAAACTTAATTGTGTCCTTTCTAACGCTTTTCTGTAATATGCAAATATAGTTCATATGCATGTGCTTGTGATAAATAAACTTCTATTTTATTAAAAAGTATGTATGTTTAAGTTTCATTTTATAGCTCTAAATATTTCAATAAACTCAATAGTACTAAGTGACAAAACGTCTTGTTTGTACTGCTGAGTACATTTATGAATAGTATGTGTACATCGTCCATAATGGGTTTTCAGTAATTTTCATCGATAAATTAATACTGAATGATGATAATTTTCGATCGATTTTAATTTAAGGTTAGAAATGTGCATCTATGGAAAATATATATTTATCATTGTTAGGCAATTGTGATTTTGATATGACATGACCGGGAGGTGTGCTTAGCAGAAACTCTCCACATAACAGATACGAATTATGTATGTCAAATTTGAGTATATCGATAGACCACCATACTGTGTGTACAGTATGTTGCGTTCAACTCCTTTATCATCCAATATATGGACATAATAAAGTGCTTTTGTAAAGTGTTCAAGTTAGACTTTTGGTATCGGGAAATCCATGTCCAAGTGTGATCTGCAGTAAGTCTCTTGCTGTGAGCACTTTCAGTGGTTTGATAACGCAAAGGTTTCAACTATATTCAATAATTACTGTCCATATCTTTCCCTTGGTGTAAGGCAAAATTGCTCGATATCATTCATCTGTGGCAGGTTATTCAAAATGTGTTTGAAAGCAGAAAAGGGTAAAAAAATGTCTAAAGTAAAACGTTAATATATCTTAAGTATAAAATGAATTATTTGAAACGGGTTTGAAAGCATTGTGAGAAAAGGAGGAGTTGCTCATTGTCAGCAATGGCTTCATTTTCCACAATGTGTTCAATATTCGTCTGTTATAGCATCACGGAAAGAGTTCAGCTGTCATGGAAATTATGTAACCCTTTCCCGCTTACAGACGCTTTTTGACGCATTTGCAGCAGACGACATTCGAAAACATCGTGATAAAAGGAGAAATTGCTTATCGTAGGCACTTTCTACTGTTGCCACAATGGTTCAACTTCTTTCAATAATTGAATTTTATTTCCAGTGATTTGCATATATCTTTATATGTATTTTAAGTCCATTGTTGTAGATTTGTTTTGGTCACAGCACGGTCGACGTTATCTCACAAGACTGACATTGAGGTCAATCATAGTTCAGAGTGTGTTTTCACTCGTTGGAACTCTTTTGACTCATTAATGCAAGCGGATAGATTTCCGTTATTCGGTCGAACCAATGAACTCATTGTAAACCAGATGGCAAACCAATCAAAACGCGACTTTCGGAGATTTAGACAAGTGTTAGATTTGGTTGCAGCCGTAAGTTAACTTTTCGAAAAACATGCTAGGAATGCCCTTTCCACCCCTATCTTAAAAACTACATGATTCTCATGCATCACATTGTTTTTGTTTGTAATGCAGAAACCGAGTATACAGGGTAGAACACATCTATTATTTTGATTGAATGAAATACGGCATCTAATTCGCATATTGGATCTATAAATTACGTGCATCTGGTTTTCTCGAGGCATAAAGAAACACTTTCAAAAACAAACTAGTCGCGACTTTCCCCTCTCTTTCTCTGTATAGTATTTTACGCCGCTTTCAACAATTTTCCAGTTATATCATGGCGTTTGATTGTCAATTTATTCTTAAACTATGAGATCATAGTTATGCTATCCCTACAAGTCAGAGCGCCAAGGATGGAAAGCTATTACTATTATCTTGTATGTATTTGGTATGAACCTACTGGAGATCGTACCCAATGCGGACGCTTTGCCACTACACATGCGAGGCGGCTTTAAATTACATAGGAATACATCGTAATTGTCAAATCAGAGGACAACGTACGGTGTATTGGGACCGTTCTACTATTTGTTAACCTTGTTGTTTGTTGTTTGGAGTTTAACGCCGCTTTCAACAGCTTTGGTCATATCACGGCGGTCAGTGCACCTACCCATGTTTTCCTGGCTTTCCCACACCAGTACTTACACAACATTCTTTCGAAGCCACTGACTACTTTCTCACATAGATCAGAGGTGAGAGGCAATGGAAAACATCGCCCGAAAGAATGTCGCCGCAACCGGGTATCGAACCCGTGACCTCCAGATCACGAGTCAGATACGCTACCAATTGAGCTACCCGGCCGGGTTGTTAACCTTGTAGAGACTGTACTGTTTGTTTTATTTATATGAACGTCCCAGTTTCGAGTTCAAATGATTTGTTTGATATACGGCCTCCGGTCTTTACAAACATGAAACACATTCCACAATAAATCTTCAGTGTTCACTTTATTATTGCTTCATTGTGTTTGTTAAACTAATTAGAGTAGCATTGTTTCCATATGCAATGCGTTATTTATGCTAATTGTTGTGTCACGCGGTTGAGTAATGATGCGTGGTGCGACAGTCAGTTGGTTTACGTCATTTATATCGACCAGCACTGTTTAAGTCTGTCCGTGCGAAAAGGGACCCGATGGCTTATTGTGAATAGTGTATATCCAGGTCAGCCTGTACATCCGCACATTCTGATCATAAGATGTACATTGTTCACATATTACTAACGTAAGCTAATTACAAGGTTTGGCGCACAGAATTGTTGGATTAGCATTACCACTGACTCGTTGTCAGGATAAATGGACCAGCAATACTGGTAACTTACCGAGGAAACCCGGTGATAAAACTGGTAAAAAGTAAGTTAAAGACAGCGCTTAACACCATAGGAACCAAGAGAAGCGTATGTCCACTTATGTAATTTCTAATGAAACGTTAAGATTACAATAATGGGTTGAACCTATACTGTATAGAAAGACCTACTAGTCGAGTGGGAAATTGGTTCCCATGCGCCATCAGGCTTAATTGTTTAAACTTCATTTTTGTTATCCTAAATGAAGCTAGTAAATGAAAGTTTATGTTCCAAATGCGAAAAATTGTACCATGGGGGCCCATTGGCAGCTATCTTTGATTTCTTACGAAATTTGAGGATTTTGAGGAGTAATTTGGACATTGACAACGACTGAGAGGAATTTTTTTTTTATAATTACACGAATATTAAAACAATAAAGGTAAAATAAGATATATGAAGAAAACTTGTAAACGTGTACCTTTTCGCACGGACTAGATTATTTTCAAATAGTAGTAAATCATGGATCACTGGAGAGTATATCACTGTAAAGTGTATTAAATGGAACAATAACATGTTTCAATCTGACCACATCGGCCTTAATTTCGACCTCGGACGTCATTCATAAGGACGCTATCTGACGCCTTTGCATCAAAAGCTTTTTGAAAACATAATGTATAAAGGGGAAATGGCCCTAAATGAGCAGTTTCCCCTTTTGCCACAAGGTTTTCAGCTTTATTCAATACTTGTTCTGTCATTTTTAGAGATTGGATGACTAAATATTTTTAAAAGTTTTCTGCTGTTGATTTGTTGTATGTTACTAATTGGTATACCTCGAGAAAATTGAACTGCCGCTGTCACGTGATATCGATAACAATAATAATAATAAAAATAATAGTAAAGTTACTACTACTACTACAACTACTACTACTTATAATATTAATGATAATAATAATAATAATGATAAGAGTTATAATGATAATAATAATAATAAAGATACTACTACTGCTACTACTTATAATACGACTACTACTACTACCACTACTACTACTTATAATAATACAAATTATAAAATATAAAGATAATAGTTTATTTTGTAATTTAGGTCTCTATCCAATTATACACAATGTCCATAACATATACAAATACATAAAAAAAAAAATTGTAGCTAGTATGTATTGATCAATTTCTTTGTAAATTTTCAAAAATGCATTTATTGAATGTGCAATTTAATAAAGTGTTTTAAACGATTCAACTCAGCGGTATACTATAGGCGTCATTGGCATTAAGTAAACATATCCTAATGGAATGTACTGCGTAATTCACCCGTTGATTTATAATGGCGTTCTTTCGATTTTATTGATTTGACTGAATCGATGTCAACAGCCCATGCAGCAAAAAAAAATCACCAATAAACCCACCCCGCCCCCGCAAACATTCGGATCCATTCAATGCCAAACTTGTGGGAGACTTATTATTCAAATTGCAAGGGTACCGTTGTGAACTGGTTAGAGTGTCCGCCTTGATAGCGGGAGATCAGTGTTCGATCCCCCGTCGGGTGATAATTTAAGACCAATAATGGTAACAACAAGAGAATGTTGATGCAACGCATCAATGTCGCCGGATATCCATAGCGCAGTTATGCATAACACTAACATTATAGTAGTTGAATAAATAGTTATCAACAGAGGGGCATATTGGAACATCAGGGGTGGGGTCAAGTGAAAATGTATCATAACTTGCATTGTTTTGTCAACGAAGTGAATGATAATTGAAGCCTTTCATTGTTTATGATCAATCTCCATTCCAAAGTAGGTTGACCATACACACAACCAACTAATTACAGTGCTTTCATTATGGAATAATTATAAGGTTTGTGAATTCCACATACACTTTTCAAGATGTTTGTCAGAATATTTGAATTTTATTATTTTTCAATAAAACCACAAAACAGACAATTTAGGATTTGCATGCAATAGCACGTCATTTTACCTTTCCTCTATTCAAGTCAACAGTGGACACCTTTGCAGCAATCTACTTTTAAAACAATGAGATAAGGGTTAAATCGCTGAAGACATGAGTTTTCTCTTTTTCTCAAAATGATATTAGCTTGGCATCCTAATTATATCATACTTTAACAAATGTTGAAATGTAGTCCAATATTTATAAATTAGACCACCTTCGAAATATAATATCAACTATGCAGTTAAATCTCATTGAAATTGTTGTATAATTTAAACTTAATTTCGAACATTAACTGAGCCGTACAACATGTTAATTTATTTTAATTCTTTCCTTTTCTTTTTTATAATGAAAATAACAAACTACTCATGTTTTAAAATTATATTATGATGAGCGCCCTTGTGTCAATGATGCATAACAATATGCAGATCGGAAGCAATATGCCTTTAGGGAATTAAATGACACATTTAAAATTGTCAAGGACGAAATAATTTTGTACGAAAGACCCGATTCTTTCTTATACGCAGAGGTGTCGTTCTTGAAACTCTCTTTATAGGCAGAGAGTGTTCGTTCAAAGTAATTTTTCTATTAAAACCAGTTTTATCTCGGTTTGTTCTTTTCTTCACTTGTTTCGAACCAAATAAACATTTTAAATCACCTATGATTTACTATTTGTAAGTGAGTGTAAAGAGCGGCTCTCTGCAAAGGAGATTGCTCTACGCAGTTGGTATTCGCGAGTATGTAAACAAATTTAGACTGTGCGACGTAAAGGTTTGTAGTTATCGCAATTTGATTACACGTAGTATATAGTGTAAAATAAAGTATACCAGTCTAGCTAATAGGTACTGTTTTGTCTTCGTAAATAAAACAAAAACACATAAATGCGAGTCAAAATAAAGAAACTGAAAATACCTAAATCATCGGGATATTTATTTCATTTTAGATGTGTCATTACTTATTGTTTTTAAACAAACACAATTGTAATATGTTCAAGACATCTAAATGTGTTTTTTTCTAATAATAATCCCCCCTCCCATGTCATTTCCGAAAACATATTAAAAATAGAAGTCGCGGGCTTCTGCCCGGCGACTAATGACATTCCTCATTGGCGCTAATGGTTTGAGATGATAACATTATGAACGATGTAGCTGTGTCTAGATTCAAAGACACGGTAGTAGTGGACATTTACTCATAGATCCCCGTAATATAACTGAAATACTGTTGAAAGCGGCTATAAACCCCACTCAATCAATCAAACAATTAATCAAATCAATCAATCACTTCATCAAACAGTGTGTAAGAGTTCACAAATCCACGTGGGATAAAGTCCACAAGAGCCGACATAAATAACACTCTAATGGCTCCAAAACCATAAAATTTAATCTGTGCTCAGAATTTGTGCTCAAGTATATGATTGGTCAGGAGCGAATAAATTCGTTCTCCAAATTGACCACTCAGAAGCCTTGTTTGGAGCATGGAGTTCATTTCTGAGTACCGAGAACGTTTACGGATCCTGGGGTGGATTCGGTCCGGAATGAAGTCGAACATTGCGAGGATTTCCACCATCCCTACTTTGCGTTAAGTAATACATAAAATGATGGTTGGATCACATTCCAGCATTCATGTTTATCAAAATATTTTAGTAAATGACTTAGTTGACGTAAATTGTTACCTTGTTTGGTGCATGTTAAGAAATGAAATGTTTTGACATTCTTATTAGGGAAACAAAATGAGCTGTTCCACGAGAAAAATAACCCTATGAACTCTGCGTAATGTATTGACCTAGATCAGCAGTCCGCACAGGCTAATCCGGGTTGACACATTCCGTCTAAAGGGGGTATGATTCTTTAAGCTTAGGATAATCCGGTCGATACTTTACGCAGAGTCCACAATGTTGGTTTTCTCATAGAAAAGCTCAAATAATGAAAATGATGAAATATGCTTTTCAGTATTTTTAAATACAGTTCCACGTTACAATTAGGCAAACGGTGATACATGGGGGTGGGGTCAACGGATTTCAATGAAACTATGTGACCAATAATACAACATTGTGTTTATTCAAAATATTACTTTTCACCTAGCACGGTTGGTGAAATAGGGTTCATTTTGATCAGATCACGGGGCATATTTATTTACCAATTAACCTTCTCCCAAATGTTGGCGCGTTCTGTCGCCTATAAAGCAGCTGAATCTTTAAATTATTGTTGAAAAAGGATACAATTGCTCATCAAGAGCAATTTTGTCCTTTTGACGCAATGATTTATACTACATGTATGTACAAATAATTTACTTTCATTTATGGAGATCTAGTTCATATTTTGTCCCATACATGTTCTAAATCGTCTACTGCAAACTTGTCGTATGTGGGAAAGGGTTAAAACAGGAGTGTTTATGACAAAGGCGCGTATTTCGTCTCGTGTTTAACTCAGTATAACGCACTCTGAATGAACACAAGCGAAATGACATCTGCTTTCAGTGTAGATAAATAAAACAAAACAAAGCCTTGCTAATTTCTAGTAGTATGATAATAATTATGGGCTTGCACTGTTTGTCAATTAGTAACGGTACGTTTGAACACATATCGAGATAAGACGAATACAATGTACGAGGGGTGTCCAAGATGATGATGAGGATGTATTATCGGAAGCGGTACATTTAATTTACATACACATTTAATTTACATACACATTTAATTTACATATACACATTTAATTTACATACACATTTAATTTACATACACATTTAATGAAATATACATAGGATTCCATGTATATTACACATAACATAGACTACAAATCCATTTGGGGTATTAATGACACTTCGATTTGTCACCAATTAAAACATATATTCGCATACAACTAGTCGGGTTATACTTCTAGTTGTCTGTCAGAATGTCCAATTAGGTTTATGTAACTTATATACGGAAGACCAAAGAAATGGTGAGACTGGCTAGCAATAGTCTTCACTGTACGTAGATGCATTAAGATGCATTACGACAACAACAATTTAAATAATTGAAACAGTGTACATGTATAACCAACAATTGCAATTAGCACTTTTCCTTTCTCAGTATGACGTGTCACAAACACGTGATATTCAAAAATTGTTTAGCTGCGTATACATTAATTGACTGTTCCATTCCGAAATTAATATAACTTTGATTGTTTCATTTATTACATTTTTGATAATTTTCATTGTTACACAAATGTCGAGACAGAAAGGTTGAATTTCATTAAATTAAACAATATCTTAGCCCGAAAGGGGTAATCATTTAGAGCTTTTTTTCCTCGCGCCTTCCGATGTTTTAGCAATAACTTCAAAAGGTTCGAACAAAATAATCCTCCAACTTCTTTTCCATATATATCGCATAACCGTTTTATGCATGTGAAAATATAACAAAACAATTGAATTTCCAGATAAAAAACACAAACGCCTCTGTCCCACCTTTTCTTAATAAATGTTGCTTTGGTAACTGTAGATTATATAGAACTGAGGAAGGACATACCAAAAAACTTTGCGTGCGATTCAGATATGTGCTTAGGTACTTTAACTTGAAACTTCATACACACCAAATACAATGGGACCTGTTAATAAAGACCACTCTTGGATAACAAATAATCTGGTGTTTATTCTCAGGTGGTCCTTATCTGCAGGGTCATTTATGCAGAAAATTGGTAATTTGGTAACTGAGCATGTGGATGCACTGTTGGTCTTTAGTGCATGTTCGACAGTGTACACAACAAATTCGCAAAAAGAATGACAATATTCATCCGCGTTATATTGGAACAATCCTCGTAGATAAAAATGAACGGCGGCAACAAACTCTACACGGACGATCAAGCAATCAACAATAGTGAATAAATAGTGCCAAGTGTCAATCGTTTACATGGTACGAATTTAATACCGACTGCTTTGAAAACACAAGAGGAATGTAGATTGTAACATATGGTTGATAGAAAGTATGGTATCTATATAGAGTTAAAAACAAAGCTGGAAAAAGATAAATCGCTCGATTTTAGAAATTCTTAATTTAACAGATCAAACTTAGAATTTTAAGAAACCCTTTCCCACATGCAACACATCTGCAGCAGACAAGTTTAAAATCATTAAGACAAAACTATGGAAAATCTATTTAAATGAATATGTAACTATTGAATACAATTGAAAACATTGTCGCAAAAAGAGAAATTGCTCGTTTTGAGCAATTTCTTCTTTTGACACAAAGTTTTTGAAAGTCGTCTGCTACAGAGGCGTCAGAACGCGTTTTCATTTGGGAAAGGGTTATTCTAATGTCTAATCAATAGAGATCTAAATGTTTGTTGTTCCGTTCATATTTCAATGTTTAAGAATTTTAGAGATAAGAGTACAATTTATATAATCTTTTTCAAATTTACTATTTTCTAAGGTTGGCTGCTTTAAAAACCGGATGAGGTATCAACACCATCGTAAGGAATCATAGCATCGTATTCCAAGCAGAAATTGCTTTAGATGAATAATTATTACATCTTTTCATACAATATATTCAACTTTCATCATCTGTACGTAGATGCATCGGAAGTCGTCTATACCACAGTACGAGGGAGGAGTCGGGGTTAACATAATACAACGCGCCTTCCTCTTCCATTAAGCTGTCAATGTTTGCTCATTAGTTTGTTTGATATTCTAGTGTTTCCTGTTAAACGCGTGGCATGATTGATTTTCGTTAAACTATAGATAGTGAACTCAATAAAGACGCATTGTGTTTGATAAACGCGTGGCATGATTGATTTTCGTTAAACTATAGATAGTGCACTCAATGAAGATGCATTGTGCTTGAAAAAGCATTTGCCCATTAACTCTCACCCCGTTGAATTATTGCACCAATCGTAATGCTTTCCCAATATACAACGGCGTCCAGAAGGGGAACCATTTTAAAAACCGTTGGTATGACTTTACCGGCAATCTAACCCTGGTCTCCCGCTCTCATGTCGGACGCTCTAACGACGAAGACAAACACTTATGTAACTGGATCATACTAACCAATAATTCGAAGGTGGGGTTACGGTTGGCGTGCTAAATAACGATACTGAGACAAACAATAGTGGTGTGTGTGGCGTGCTAAATAATGACACTGAGACAAACAAGAATGGTATGATGTATATTTATTATATTGATCTCGTCTTTGTTTTGAAACGTCATTTCAATTCAATTCATTTATGTAAAAGGTAAAGCCCCGATAGTTAACGTCGGCTGTCTATAGAGGAGGTCATAGAGTTAGACAATTTATTCTTTCCGATGAATTACATGAGTTATATTTCTTCCACCAATTAGCTAAATAGTCTATATGGGAAGGTAGCCAGTTGCCCAGGAAAAATGTTTTGTTGCTTGCTTATGCGAGAAAGCCAGTAAAAAGCACGTTATAAGAACTGGCCGCAATGATAAAACTGAAATACCATTGAGTACGCCGTTCAACTCCAATCAATTTAAAATTTACCCGTTTGTCCATTTTATTCACTATCAACAGACACGAACACTATGCAAAATGTATAACTATGAAACTCATAAAGCTGTATATGTGTACACATGTAGAGATACACAGGAAAATAGATTTTCGGACATGCGAGAGTTGCGCAGATCCAGATCAGCCTGTACATGCGGACAGCCTCATCAAGATCTGCACTGTTCGCAGTCACCTAAATTGTTCAAACATAATCTTCATTTAATCGACCAACGCATAGATAAATCAATACAGAGAACGTACGTCGATCTTAATGTACATGTACACCAGCAGCAAATAATAACAATTATTTTCTCCCTGGTCATAATTTTATTACAAGACATGTTCTTTTAACCCTTTCGAACCTGCAAACACTTTTTGATGCATCTGCAGTAGACGACATATGAAAAATCGTTTTAAAAGATGGCTTACAATGTAGATGAATACGTTTGATTACTATTTAGCACTTTCCAAAACAATCATACATACAGCTTATACAAAAAGCTCACATCATGCTCAAGATAAATAAGTGTTTTCATGCCCCGAAATGGTTTCCACCCTGTTACGTTAACTCTTTCAGCGCCGAATTGTTTAAAGTAGACTCTTCCATGTTCAAAATCGGGCGTCTCCATTTCTCATATAATACAATTTTGGACAATTTTGATAACTAAAAGATTTCAGGTGAGACAGCTCGTTACGAGCTGACTCGCCTGAATCAGTATTGTTTGCAAAAACCTGAATATTGCCTTTGTCGCTGAAAGAGTTAATAAATAGTCAAACAGTATCTTCATTTATTCGGAATTTATTTTAGTTTCTATTAAACATCGATTTCTTTTATTCATTTTGCAGAGATATACATAATTTTTCGTATGACACACTATTAATATAATGAAGTTAGCAGGTATTAGAATTAAATTCGCATCTTTTGAAGTCGTCGGTCCACACGAGCCCGCGTGGACATGGTCGTTTGTCGTACATCAACCCTCTAGAACAGGTAATGTATATTTTACAATCGGAACATGACTGGTAGTCTCCGTCAGCTATGCCTTCACATGTTCGAATACATGTTCCTGAAATAATGATCATGTCAGTTTAATATACAATACTTGTATATAACAGGTAATTTAAATATATAAACCGAAATATGACTGGTAGTCTCCGTCCGCTATGCCTTCACATGTCCGAATACATGTTCCTGAAATTATAACCATGTCAGCTTAATATACAATACTTGTCTAAAACAGGTTGCGTAAATATCAAAACCGAAACATGGCTGATAGTCTCCGTTCGCTATGCCTTCACGTGTCCGGATATATGTACCTGAAATATTACCATTTCTTAATATTTATAATGCAAAAATGTGTATGTGACAAGAAACGTATATACCATAACCTAAACATGGTTGGTTTTAAACAGAATACACAGCCTCTATTCGACATCTTTTCTAAATGAGTCACGGCACACGTTACACTTTTTTGAAAAAACAAATGGCAAATGGCAAATGGCAAATGCGATGGCGTTGCCTATTTTACAATTGTCCGGCGCTCTTCGAAAACTAACTTTAGGGCATCTGCGATCACTGGTGATATTGACCAACCTGCCAGCCCACTGCAAGTTTGTGATGGTAGATCCTTTTTCAAACGGGTAATAATTATCCCTTTCTCACATACAAGAAATCTGCAGCAGACGATTTTGAACACATTTGTCAAAAAAGAGAAAATCTCTATAATTTAATGGATAACCAACGACTAAAAATGGAAAATATTGTGGCAAAATGAGAAATTATTCATCATGAGCAATTTCTTCTTTTTCCACAATATTTTCAAAAGTCGTCTGCCTCAAAGGCGTTAGAAAACGTCTGTATGAGGGATATGGTTAAGCTCATGTTGGTTTTTACAGACACTATAACGCACATGGTTTTTGTACCGGATATACCTTTGAGGATGATTGAATGACTAGATAGTTAGATCCCTCAAAAACACAGGCAGATGTTTGTCTTTGCTGATCGCAAAATCCCGAAGGTCGCTTTTTTGTATTTTACCCCAAAATAGCAATCTTATTATAACTGAGTTCAATTAGTAACTATTTTCGTATTAGTTTAACCATTTAGTTTTTAGAATGAGGATGATTTTCAGTTTTCTTGATTTTTGTCAGATTCAAAATGAATCTATTCATACTATTGGTTGTTGTATAGGCCTAATTTACGTTAACTTAACTCTTTAGAAGGTAACGGCAAATTTCCTCATCCGTTAGGGACCTTTGCAAACATTTTGGATCTACATTAGGCCCCACGAAATATGTTGGGACTTATCTGAGATCTAAACTAATCCAGCACAAATTTGGAAGAATAATTATATTTTTCAAAAGTGTTGCAGACAACAATATGGCAGGCAAATTTAAACTGACGTGCAAAGTGTTAAAAGATAAAAAGAAAATGCCCTCCGATCAGCTTAAATCAATTCTTCCCCAAGTTTTACATTATCATTACAAAAGGCAAATATTGTATGAACAGTGCGTAACGATATTTTTTATTTTTTATTATTTCATTATCTTGAGGTTCATGACAAAACCAAATGGAACAAGAAATATCTTTAAACAAGATAAACGGCAACACTAGCAATGGATCATGCGCATATTATTTGACTTGAATATCAGAAAGGTTTTGTTAATAATCAAAACAATCAGTAACTTTCCATGAATTATAAAATTTGCGCAATAATCTAAGTGTTTATCAAAGGCTAATCGGCCATCTCCATCCAGCTTCAGTTTCTATAAGTAGATTATCAAGGCCGTGAATATGTCACATGACTGGAGATTACGCGAGGCTCCCAAATAACTGAAAACTTATCATGTTTCAAAAATAATTAATATTTTGCTCTTAAATATTATATTTTATACGTTTTCACTGATTTTTTTCCCCGAAATTTATTTCTTAAGGAAAACAATTAAAGGTTAGTACATGTATGCAGAACCATTCATTTTAAAACTTCATCTTATTAGTGCCTCTCGTAGGATCGCCAACTTAATTATGAACCAATCAAAACGTTTCATTTCTTTTATTTCTTCGATATTATTCATTAAATACAACATTTGATTGGTCTACAATCTAGATCATGTGTTTAACATCTTTGTTAAACAGCTATCGCCGAAAAAAAGAGAAACTAACCGAATACGTTACCAACTGCTAAAACAATGATTTTGAATGAATGTAAGATGAAACCTCAAATACGTCATATCTTCACTTCGAGACACAGGGAATCAAAGAAACTAGTTGTTTTAAAGTAACTTACTCGAACCGATTTAATACTATGTAAGCAAGCTACTGCAAACCGAGCAGCATAAACACAATTCGATTCCCCGTGCTTCAAGACAGTGAAATCCTTACCTACAGACGGCCATACTAGTGAAGTGTTGCTGGTTGGCAAGGGAGGTAAGAAGTTGCGTCTTGTTGTCAAGGCTGGTAGACCGGTTTGTTTGCTGTAGCAAGTATTGGACTGGTAATCACATCGGCGCAAATCGTCTGTCCACACAGTTCCACCAGGGCAAGGACGTTCATCGTAAAGCGTCTGTGCGACGCAGGTGGCGTAAACGTTACAACCTAGACACGATTGGTAATCACCGTCAGCGATAGCTTCACATGTATGTATACACGTACCTTGAACAAATGAAAACAGAATCATTCTATTTTTTAACTCGTCAGTTTATCGAAGAAAAAAATCGGGGTATTGTAATAGCCTTGGCTTCGTCGACTGCGTTGTCTGCGTCAACGTCATAAAACATAAAAACCTTTCCTTAAAACTCAGAAACCGTTTAGCATTTGCAAATGAAACATCGTACACATATTCCTGGGAACAATATGCATGTTTTATACCAAGTAACATAACTCTAGCTATACTAATTATTCAGTAATGCCCCTTTTTCGCTGAGCGTTGACGTTCGCTTGCGGCGCTCTTGTTAATTACCCCGCCATTCTCCTACACTGGACCAGTACATAACAATCTTCGTGCATGTGTGTCCAGGCAAATTCCAGATCAGTCTGTACTTAAACAGTCTGATCAGGATCTTTTACAGATTTGCGTGTGACTTAGCTGTTTGATTTATAAATATACGCTAACAGATAAAAAACTTATAAAGAAATCCGCGATACACATGCAAGATTGTTATTCAAAAAGATGTGAAATTATTTTATATCTGTTTATATGTAAATATATTATAATTCAATTACACTTCATTAAGTAGTACTTATATTAATACATGGCGGGTTACGCATACGTGTCATTCATATGGATGGGTAGTTGGCACAATATATACAATTATTGCTCACAAATGGAAAGTTAAACCGTTGTATAAATCTATTGCATATGTATATATATATTTATATTAGGGATGGGAACGAGTATTGATATTAGTACTCGGGTACTCGTATACCCTTCCGATCGAGTACTCGGGTACTCGCAATAAATCAAATAAATAAAGTATACAACTAATATTAATCTACATATTTGGCATTATCTGGCATGCACTGCGACTCTAACACCACTACCGATGTTTTTCCCAGTGCATGTAGCCTATACCAAACCGCTGCATTTTCCCTGTGTGTACTCCTTTTCTAACTGCAGAGATTCCCGAATGCACAGATAATACGGGAGAACTGTGTCCATTTTAATACAGTTTAAACAATATTGTTGGGATAGTGAAAACGTTACAAATCTCCATAATGTTTTCAAATTTCGTCCTTATAATCAAAGAAATGTGATAGAACACCCACATCAGTTTACACTCACCAACGGCTGGCCTTGCAATATGGGACCGGGTTGTTGTTGTTGATGCTGTTGTTGTTGTTGTGATAGTCTTATGTGGAGTACTGCATGTGTGACAGCAATCATACGTATGCTTACCAACAAGTTGATACACTTGGCATAAATTCTTGTCGCAACCGAAGGCATGGTCTCCATATTTGCAATCTGAAATAATGACGTAAATGTTTTCTGGTGTTACTGAAAGATGCCCACGTTACGTAACAAAGTACTTGCATTATTTATTCTAACAACAATGCATCAGTCAATATGTTATACCCGCAACCGTGGGAGTAACATTAGGAAGCATCACCACCATTTTTAAAGTATTTGGTTGGCCAGACCAGGGATCGAACTCTGGCTTCCCGAACCCTAAGGCGGACGCTCTAACCAATTCTCAATGGAGACTGTCAAAATTAATGCTTCGACGCGCTAGATGAAAATAGTGAAACATTTAATATGAATGTCAATATATGATGTCAGAATATACACTAAACAAACAGTTTATACATCCACTTGATATATTCTAACATGTTTTAAAGGAGTATAGTGACGCTAAGTGACACGGGCTGACTGTCAATCCAAGTGTTGTGCTGTCGAACCCCAGCTCAGCCAATATTTTTTCCAATGGTTGACACAAGTCGATGCGACAAGTGCCATTCGTCTTTCACCAATGGCCTACCAATCTCTGTTGACAAACAGCCAGTTGCTTGACATGACTGATGCGAAAAGGCCAGGAAACACATGGGTATGTGAACTAGTTGCCTTGATTTGACTGATTAGACTCCACTCAATCAACTTCATTTTAGTCTTGCATATTTCATTTGATATTGATAACAAAGGATGGGCGTTAACGCAATTTTCTAACAACTTAAAAAATAACAATTGATAATCAAATGAATTCAGGTTCGAGTTTGTCCTCCATTCACTTTAATACCGGCACGACAATTCGTCCTCATTGAGTCAGCTATCTCTGAAAGGAATGCTGGTGGAAATATGCCTTCATATAGGATATAAATTATGCTGCTGCGGTAGGACCCTGCCTATCTTATCTATTAAAACAGCAAACTGTTCAATGGAATTACATAGAGGAACTTTGCTGGTCACTGGAGCTTACAGATATTTTTAGTTACTAGAATATTCTGAATGCCTCTAGCAGCTTGTTGGTGAACATTATCTCGCGCCAACGACAATTCGCGATTTGCCCGGAAGCGAGGTATCAGTACTGAATATTGGTACCGCTTTTAATTCAAGTTGCTTTGGATTTGGACGATGGGAACATTTGTGCAGCCTCCATCATTTGGAAGACACATGCCAACTACTGTGCCTCTAATATACAACTTTGAGTATTTTGCTTTCCCCAACGTCGGCGCGTCCGTCTTTATGACGGAATACATCGACCGTGTGTATATACCCTTGAGTACCATAAATGTATTTTTGGACCATCCTTAAGGTGTTTTGCAGCAAGAGTTAGAAATTTCAGGTTATGAATGACATGGGAATGACGACTAATTGCATTGGCTAAATAATGAATATTGTTGATAACGTAAATTACAAATAAATAGGCAACGTACTTTTCCTTTTATTATAGACCATGTTTTACGTTTAAGACAGAATTTATATTCTAAACAAAGAAATAACATAGTTTACCTATACAATATAATTTATGATTAACCACTCCCAACTACCACCTTTTGAATGACGTAAATAATATGTCAATGACGTCACATCATGTTTCAGTGACGTACCATTACCATACTTAATACCGAGTTTGACCTAGTCAAATACGGAATTTTGATTCGTCGTGTTTGAACTGTTCATGACCTTATGCATGCATTTGCGCCGAAAAATATGCAAGTATATACTAAATCAATATAATTACCATTAATGTTGCTTAATCGTTCAGCATGGCGTTGACAAGTACGGCAGCACTGTTTCTTGTAATAGGCATAGTAACACCTATAAGCATATTTCTGTGGCTCGACCTCCTCTTCGCATGTTCCTTTATCTTTCCCTAATTTACCGGGAGAATCGCCGTACAAACATTCACCTGTAAGTAACCCTTATCCTGCTATATTCGTGGTGTAATTAGTGCCATCCCCTTGGGTTTGTGATCACTGTTTTCGACGATTGACACAAGTCAATATGTTATCCATCAATCGACAAAATAATTGATGTGGAACGACAGACATTTTCCTGGGAATAATGTTGTGTGGAATATGAGGACGTCACGAACAGACATAAGTCAATGGATTGGCCACAGTGGTATGACCGAATTGCTGTTGAAAACACATTAAAGCCATAACAAAATAATCAAAAACGGATTTGCGATACGTTCTTCACTTGTTTGGCGACTCAAAACGAACAATTTCACCTTTTGTCACAATGTTTTGAATTGTATTCATTGGTTATACTTTCATTTACAGAGAAAGGGTGATTCATTCCTTCTGTTAGTTATATATTTATCTTGGCATACAATCACTGTAAACAACATTGAGGGCATTGCAGATACAACTGTTAAGGAGCAGTAAGATTGCTGGTAATACCATTCGCTGTTGAAATATTTTCAGGTTTCAGCAGTTAACCTTTATAAGCACAGAGCTCTAAATAGGGGGCGTTTTTCCATATTCTAAACCCTTATTTGAAACATCCAACCAATGAGAATATTCTATTTAGTACAGTACCAGCCAGCATCATAGTGTTTGGTTGGATGTTTAGAGAGATAATCGAGGGCTTGGCGTGAAACGGTTGTAACTTAAAACCTATTTTGAAAACCCTGGAGCAATGGCACCTAAATTTCCATTGTTTACGAAGAAAGGTGATTTTACGCTTATAAAGACTTTATGGCGAGGTGATAAACGTTGGTAAAAAAATACCAATTTTAGTTACAACCGTTTCACGCCAACCCTCATAATAATCCTTATCTGGACCTCTGTAGGCCATTTAGAATTAGAATTGTAGGTTTAAGGTTATACTTTTGTCTTACCATTTGTTGGCACCAGAGTATATCCACTTGCTTCACAATGACCAAGCTTACAGACCTGTTCATACAAATTAAAACATGAGAGTATCGTAGAAGATAAAGGAGCCTGAATCCAATAAGCGAGATCAATAACAATTTGTATACGTAACAACATGGGGACAACATGTTCATTATCTCGTGATATGTTTAGTTTAAACTTATTTATTTTACATACATGTAGATTGCGAAACAAGCTTTCAGCTTATGTTAAGCACGCTCGATGTCTGCTTCCTGGAGACTTAACCAGTACTCGAGCCGTTGTCTGGAAACATTCCAAAGTCAGAACCCCGCTCATCACGGTACTCGAACACAGGACCTTTGGTACGAGAGGCCGACGCTCTATCACTGCACCACTGTTTTCCACAAAAGGGTAGCGAATGAGAGTTGGGGGCCTCTTACTGAATCCAATTAGCGAGATCAGTTACAAATTTAACAACATTGGGGCAACATTTTCATTATATTATGAGATGTTTCATGGAGGGTTGCTTCACAATATGAAGGCTTTGATGAAACTGAGTTCCTTCTATTTCTCACTGATCGCATGCGAAAACAGTTCGACACAATAAATTCGAATCACGCGACAAGAGCTTTAACACACGCTTGCTAGGCTATTTTAAAATTCGTCTGCTGCAGAGTTGATGTAAGTGAGAAAAGGGTTAAACACGTATCTATTTCCTGTTACACTGTTACACTTTCCCCAAATTATCCAATACGTGTAATATATAATGTCTCAATAGCGATTGAAAACACTTTGTCAACATTAAAAAAACATTAAAAAAAACACCATTCCACGCTTTTTTAATTATGAGTGTTTTCTAAACATGTTTTCAGAGCAAGTGACTGATTCTACAGCCTTTCAATGCTGAATATTTAAGATGAACTTGTCAAGCTTTGTAATTGGAAGAGTTCAAAGCCAATTTTCGGAATATCAAGATATAATTATTGAATTGGGCGGCCAACAGTATAGAGCCTGGTCTGACGGCGCGGATGTGTTGACTGGCCTGGCTCTATACTGGTGGTACAGGCTTCCAGCATGCAAACGGTTAAATATATAAACAAAAATAACAAACCTTTCCTGGTCCACATGTTGTGCCTTCCATAGGCGTTATTTTATAATAATACCCGTTCCTATTCGGAAGTTCACATGGCATTTTGGTACAAATGTCCGAAAAATCGTTATCGTTTATATACTGAAATCATAAATTATTTTTATATGAAACTTCTTTCATTGAAATTCTACTTTCGGCAAAATATAACTAAAAAGCAATTTATTTCTAGCTTAAGTAAATCTTTAAAGAGGGAGGCATAAATGAATCCTTAGCTAAAGTATTCAAATCCTACAAACTGATAATTAAGTGACTAGTAAATAACAAATACCAATATATAATGCAACGCCCCAGCATCACACTTCGTAGGTTACACACAATGGTATAGAGCTTATTCTATGCAATTTCTTTTTTTGCCACAAAGTTGTTTAATTCGGTTTGATAATTTTTCTCTCAATTACAGAGATTACCACGTATTTCTCTGGGTGTTTCCGTGTTGCTTGTTGCAGATTTATGTTTGAGAACAAAAATGTACCCGTATGAAAGAAGAATTTTCTCCGACAGCATTTTGACATTGTATATCCGGGCCGTATATTTGACCTGGTAAGTCATGATCATATCTGTCAATAATATTATCTTCTGATCTCGTTGACAGACAGTTCGTTCCTAACCTGAAATCATAAATTAAATAATTATGTATAATGCAATACTCATAACGAGGACTACATTTACAAAACAAAAGGTGTTATGATAGTTATAATAATATTTTTAGCTCGTCTGATTTTCGAAGAAAATATGTCGAGTTTTGTGATACCTTTGGCATCGTCGGCCTAAAATCTTAAACTTACGTCATAGCTCCAAACAGTTTCGCGTATTCATATAAAACTTTGTCCACATGTTCCTAGAAACAATACGCATGACTTTACCAAGTCATATCACTCTGAATTAGAAATTAATACAAAAAGTTAAACCTTGCTCTTATTAAACCTTGCTCATATTTCCAAAAAAAAACTTGGTACACATGTTCCTAGGAATGATGTAAATTTCTATACCAAGGCACATACCTCTGGCTATGATAATTATTCAGAACTGCCCCCTTTTTAACTTAGAAAATATAGCCCAGCGTTGGCGTTCGCTCCGCGGTGCTCTTGTTGTGTATCTGATAATTCATCATACAGATTCTCGTTTTAGCACCTCGCGTTGTATATCTGATAATTCATCATACAGATTCTCGTTTTAGCACCTCGCGTTGTATATCTGATAATTCATCATACATATTCTCGTTTTAGCACCTCGCGTTGTATATCTGATAATTCATCATACAGATTCTCGTTTTAGCACCTCGCGTTGTATATCTGATAATTCATCATACAGTTCCTCGTTTCAGCACCTCTCGTTGTGTTCTTAATAACCCTTTTTACATATATACACTTTCTGATGTCTCTGCAGAATCAAAACATTGAGGCAAAAGGAGAAATCGCTCATAAAGAGCATTTTCTCCGCACTTAATAATTGTTATTTCTTTTCTACTTTTATTTCAATGTCGTATGCTTCAGATTTGGTGAATGTGGAAATGT
This sequence comes from Serripes groenlandicus, assembly GCA_031761405.1. Classification (NCBI taxonomy): domain Eukaryota; kingdom Metazoa; phylum Mollusca; class Bivalvia; order Cardiida; family Cardiidae; genus Serripes; species Serripes groenlandicus. Next base: position 211,925,388 of record JASEVX010000001.1, on the reverse strand, counting down.
TGAACAAGTCGGTTTACTATGACGAAACTTAATATAAAGTTCAAACACAAACAAAAATAGTTTTACATTTAACAAAATAAACTTGGATTTGTCGATTCATGTTTTCCTCCTCCACCTATATATTTATGGTTCTTTTTTTAGAGGGTCACTCCTATTCTGTACTGTATTATCCCATTGTGACTTATAGTTATTGAAAGCTTTTGAATATATTTTGTAGTGTCGGTAATAGGTTAGGAAATTTAAAACCTCATATTCAATTTGATAAAACCACAAATTCATATCAATGCTTTATTCGCTTGGAATAGATCATTTTATGACAATGATGTTAGTGATAATTTTTGTACAACGATAATTATCATAACAAGAACCAGGATGATCCTCATGGTTCTGGGATGTCTATTTATATGTACAGTAGAAGTGCGATAACTCGAACATGGGACAATTCGAATATATCGTTTAACTGGAAACATTACCTTGAATCAATCCGTCTTTTTTAAACAGCGTAGTAGTTCTGATTGCTCATACGAGCAAACAGAATTGTTGCTGCGCTGTTTTCGTGATATTACGAAGATGACAATATATAAATGAGTTGAGCACAATCCGGCGATCTCTTTAAGATCCCTTTTAATTTCGAGTTATCGCGGAACCACATGTAATGTCATAAAATGACTAATTATATCTTACTTGTTCAATTTAATGATGTATTGTTGAAAGTAGTCTTTGGAACATTCAGAAAACAGCCATTGTCTCTGTATGAAATAGATCGGCTTTTTTAGTGAAGTCTGTCTTGCCGCCATTATGTATCCATCGTAACCATGGCAACTGTTATCTTCGTCGTCATCATGCTGCGCACCGAGGCTGTATAGCAAATAAATGTTTGTTTCTATTTACTCAGTATAATGTCGAAACATATTTTCACGATTGGAAATATCTTTTTGTTGGTGTAAGTGCCAGTGTAAGATCATTATATGGGCCGATTTACGTGATAACCAATATTACGGACAGGGCGTAAAGTATCGACCCTGATCAGCCTAAGCATGCCGTGCAGGCTAACCCGTACAGACACTTTTCGCCTCCTGTGGATGTTCTGTTTCAGGAATCATTACTCTATACATCTATGCCCCTGAGACGGAATGTGTCGGCCCGGATAAGTTGCGCGGACTGCGCAGGCTGATTTGGGTCGATAAATTACGCCGAGTCCATAATGTTGGTTTTCTCACGGAACGGATTATATCATGTCACTAAGTGAACAACAAATTATTTATTTTCACGAATTACAACAGCTTGTATGAAAATGAATATGCTAGTGTACACTAACGGATATACATCCCGGTCTTTACAAACAAACAAACAACCGTTCTGTTGATTTCATTTACTGACTTAATGTTTATGTCAATTTCATTTACTGACTGAATGTTTGTCAATTTCATTTTCCGCGTTTATTTTCTAGTGCTCATTTAAAACAGATTTAACTCTCAAGAGTATGTTTATTTACAAAACGACGTCAATACTCACTCCATTGTGTCAACAGTGACGTCATCTGAAGGAAGGCTTGTGGCATATGGAGAAATTGCACGTTTTGGTTTCCAAACTATTTTCTAATCTATTCAATACTTATACTTTAAATTCATTGGATTATTTTAATTCTTGATCTGACATACAAGCCGTCTGCTGCAGATTTGTAAACTGTGGGAAAGGATTTACAACTTGTTACTAGTTGTGGTAATTTTTCATACTCATGGCCAAGTTCGTGGGTCGCTGTTACAGCTGCGCTTCCTCTAAAACCGTCCTCAACTACAGATTGCCTGGTGTCGGTACATGCACTTGCTAGATATGCTACGCCTGTGATATAAAATAACGTTTCGGAATAAACATCTTCTCTATTTGTTTTTATCATATATAATTTGCGAAATTGCCATGAAGATAGAATTCTGGAAGCAGGACAAAATATGAAGAATTTGATGATCGATGCGTTTGGCTGATAGACTCGCAAACAAGGAGAGTATTTCCAGGCTGAGTAAAAAGCAATTAACCCACTTCCAGACGTATTTTAACGCATTTGCAGCAGTCTTCTTTTGAAACCATAATAACGAAAGGAAAAGTGCTTAGAGTAAGAAATTTCACAACTTATTCAATAGTTATATTATCATTTCTTGAGATTTATTTTGATTCATTCCTTTAAATGTTGTTACTGTCGTCAGTTGCAGATTTGATGTCTGTAGGACATTGTCAACCAATAACCATTCTAGCTTTGATTTTGGAAATGTTTTACATGGAACTGTGCATGAACTGGTATCAAAAGAAATGCAGTGGATAACTCGAACATGTGATACTTTAAATATATCATTTAGCTCGAACCAATTTCTGAAACGGAGCTGTCTTTTGAAAACAGCATAATCGGGCGATCAGAATTACTCAATCGCTGTTTTCTTAATATGATCTTATCACGTGTTTGATTCATACTAAAACTGTAAGTATAAACAAGAAGAATTTTGATGCAAAGCATCAAAGACGCCGCGTTTGCTTTTGAAGCATGACTTAAAGGAAGCAGATGCAGTTCAGTACATTCAAATAACATATGCAAGCAGACAGGATGTAAATATTTCGAACAAGAAGACTAAATTTCCCTTTATTTCAAACAAGAAGGCCCAGATATGCCGATATTGCTACCATAGCCTATATAAAAAGGTTAACAAGAGAGCAAAAAGGGTTAATATTGATGTAGGAATAAAACGTTTTACATGCTACGATCTATGTGATATTCAGCACGTGAAGTTTAGTCGTGAAATGACAAGGTTAGTCCTGAAACCATTTGGTTTACGGTTTGCATAACATTCACTGCAACTATAATGTGTCATACAAGCTGAAGTTTCTCAAATTCTGTTTACCAATAAACTTTTAAATCCTCTAACTAGATCCATTAGATAAAAAAAAAACCATAGGTGCTTAAATATTATCATATATAAAGGTGTATTGCCTCTAGTTATAAGTTAAGTGTGACACAAGCTTAGGAAGGAGAGGTGGAAGTCTATTATCCTTCCAGTTTAGCAGAAGTATGATAGCAAAAACAGGAGTACATGAACAAAAAAAACATAGTAATTAAAAAAGAAAAAAAAAAGATATGTATGGTCAAGATTGAGCATTATGAATTGATTGATTTGGGTTTAACGCCATTTTTAACAATTTTTCAGTTATATCACGGCGGCCAGTTCACATACTCATGAATTTCCTGGTTTTCTCACACCAGTACTGCACACAACAATCTTCCCAAGCAACTGGCTGCTTTTCCACATAGACTTAGCCCATTGGTAGAAGACAAATGACGCATGTCGCATTGACTTTTGTCAATCGTCGGAAAAAAAGTTGGCCGAGCCAGGATTCGAACTCTCAACCCCTGGATTGACAGCCCGCGTCGTTACCGACTGAGCTACCGTGTCACATGTATAGTCAATATATAGCAAGAATTATTAAGTCTGTTTTGTTTGTTTGTAATGTCACTTTAATCGTTTTAAACATGCCAGTAGAAAACTGAAAAATAAACAAAACAAAATGGTCAAGTCAGTTCCCCAAGAGCGAAAACCAGTTGGTACGAATCGTTCATCTCGAACGAAATACGAATCTAATGAATTTTAGAGATTGGATGAAATCGTGAAAACAGCGAAGGATTCATAGCGGAAGGAAGCAGAGACAACTTAATTACTCAATGGGAACCGATGACACCTTGTCGTCTATTAAATAAGAATGAACAAAATCGCCAAGCGATGACATGCTGCATTTACAAATAATAGAACGGGTCACGTTACGGCCATGCGTATTGCATAGTTGGATTAACGTTGTTTTTACAATTTCTAGAATTATACTGTAATATGTAGTAATTAAAATGAATCATTATTGATTTCTTAAAGATTATCCATTTATTTAAAAATCTCAATATCGAAAATAGGCAAAAACATCGCCAGAAACTTTTTTCTGAGCTTTGATGAATCGGGTTGTAAACCAAACTATAAAAAAAGCGTAGCCTAGGAAGTTAGGGGAAAGTTATTAAATACCCATTACATGTGTCTAAAGTTTTGTAATAACGGTAGAAGACAAACGTATTTTGTATCTTCCTGTTTCTTAAATCAGTTTATACAATTTATTTATTCATAAAGGTTATTTTTTTCAAACATATAACAGAGTTTTTCTTAATAATAATAATGTTGGTTGCTCCCTTTTCGATTACGTCACCCCATGGTACAAAATTAAAACCTATCCTATACTGACGCCGCGCTTCCACGCGGCGTCAGCGAATTACGAAGCTGAAATTACGCACATTAACTCTTTCGGCGCCGAATTGTTTAAAGTAGACTCTTCCATGTTCAAACTCGGACGACTCTATTTTCATGTAATAGGATTTTTGGAATATTGTTATAACTCACAGTTAAGCAATGCAGATTTCAGGTGAGACATCTCGTTACGAGCTGACTCACCTGAATCTGTATTGTTTGCAAAAAGCTCAATATTGCCTTTGGCGCTGAAAGAGTTAATTTAGCTCAAAGGAATTTATTTCGACTTCGAGTTATCCCGAATCCATTGTCTTACAATGCCAGCACACTGTGGTAACATCGCTGTTCATGGAAAATACTTCGACAGAAAAAAGTGGCTGTACTGATGACGTTTTTAAAAAGTGCGCCGTCTTATCTCGACATGCAATTATTCGTTTAATTTAATGCCGGCTTTCTCACATTTGAATTTGAAAAAATAAAACTACCTAGAATTTTTTCACGGTCTCCTGATTCTTCATTAACGTTTGTGAGGTTCATCCTGCAATAATTAATTTAAATAAACAAATGAAACACCAAAAACCAACAACAAAACACCACACACACAAACAAAATACCCACCTCACAACAACAAAGTCAACAACTAAAACAGAACACACAACAACGGACATTATAGATCTACTTTCAGTCTCGCGTTCAGTAAATTTCGCAAAAAAAAACCGGTTACGTTCAATTGGTTCACATTAAATAGTATTTGCGATATTTACATGTCGAGGGCTTGGCGTGAAACGGTTGTAACTAAAAACCTATTGTGAAAACCCTGGTTTAGGGGCAATTTTGACCCCTTTGTAAACAATGCAAATTTAGGTGCCATTGCTCAGAACGAGGAATGGCACCTAAATTTCCATTGTTTACCAAGAAAAATGTTTTAACGCTTATAAAGACTTTATGGCGAGGTTATTAACCTTGGTAAAAAAAATACCAATTTTAGTTACAACCGTTTCATGCCAAGACCTCGATGTATACAATCTTCATATTTGGTTAACCTTGCTTTCTAGCACCAGTTCTCAACATACCATTTTCCCCAGGCAACTGACTGCACACCAACGTAGACTATTTTTGTCCATTGGTGTACAATAGGAAAGATGGTTTGATTTGTGATTTAATATCGTTTTCAACAATCTTTCAGTTATATCAAGTCGGCGAGATCACCTACTAATGTGTTTACTGGGCTTCTCACACCAGGACTCCATACACGAGTACTTCGAAGCATCTGGCTGCTTCTCCACATATACTGTTAGCTCTTTGGTGGATTAATTTTTACCAAAAGTAGAAGGAAAGATGGATGGCTTAGCTGGATTTCGAACTCACAACCACTTGCTTGAGAGCCCGTGTCGTTACCGACTTGGGCTCAAACTCCGGACCATTGCATGCGGCTTTTCTGTATCAAGAAGTTGCGGTCGTATATAAGTGTTCAATATCGGAACAGATCATAAGCATATGTAACAAAGTAATTTGTAAACTATTTTACCTCATACAGATGTATTTTGACGCAAATACAGCAGACGACTTTTAAAAGCATTTCGACAATAGAAGTTGTCTGCCACATATTTGTTGTAAGTATGAGGAATCCGCCGTGGCCTAGCGGTTAGCGTCAGGAATTCGAAACCGGCGTTCCGGGTTCGATCTAAAAATCGCGACGGACACTCTGGGATATCATTGGGCAAGGCACATTTCCTAGTCTAGTACTGGTTTATTTTACCAGGGATCATGAATAAGTGAACCGTCGTCGTGATACCACTGAAATAATGTTGAAAACTACAGCGAAATACCCAAATAATACTGAATTGTTGTTTGTAGGAAAATATGAAGATTTATTATGTACGCATTCAACCGCCGTTCGTAAATTACATTTCATGTGTAAAACGTGTTTATTATCACCAGCGATTTTTACGACTTCCTCCGTAATAAAATCTGACCCGAAAACCCAATCTATATTCACCCAGACGCTCGCACGTATATAGATCTGATGACTGTCCAATATATTTCGTCTCAGATTGATCTTTGCGTCAGCTCAACAAAGTGTTGCTTACTAATGTGTACGGTATAAACAGGTAAGATAACCCATTTATCTAAACGATATTAAGAAGCGGTGATTGTCGAGTTCTCCGATTGTACAGATCGGGCTTTTGGTGTATCGTGCGATTTAATTGGACATTAAAACCAAGCACCTGCTCATGAGTATTTTAATGAGGGCAAGGTCAATCCTAGACGACCTTTTATGTGGGGTAGTCAGATCCAATATACGTTCAGCGAAGTATTTTGCTCTGATTTAAATGAGATTGCTGGAAATTGATATGCAAATAACCGTGTCAAGCCCCGCCCATACGTATCGATAATTATAATCAGGACAAAGAATGATTGAAAGCATACTTAGTAAACAGCATGGCATGATCGTGTTTCTTGATCACTCTGCTCTGTATTGTCCACCAGGCTTGGAAATCGTCCAGTGTCTGATCGGCGTCTATCTTGTCATCGTTAGCACTTAACCGGTTCTTCTCTGTCCATGGGGAGGCTGTCTTTCTCTGTTACACAATACACGGTGCAAAAAAATAAATCATTGAAATAAATAAACAAATGAATAAATTAACGAATGAATGAAAAGTAAATAAACAGTGAATAAATATATAAAAAAATAAATAAATGATTAGAATAAATCAATAAAATAACATATAAATAAAAAGTAAATAAATACATAAAAAGTTTATTCACATTTAGATAAAAAAGTATATGAATAAATAAATAAATAGCATGAATACTTTAACATACGTAACTAACTAAATAAATATACATGTATACAAAAATAAAAAATAAATTGAAATAAAATAAATAAATAAATGAATAAATTTCTCCTTTATTCAGTTATTTTACTTTCATTCATTGATATTGTCAATATTTCTATCTATATTTTTTCAGAGTCGTATGCTGCTGATTTTTTGGATATGGAAAATGGTTGTTATCGCTCAATGCACCGATATTGGGAGAACTGCACTTTACATGCATATTAACACGTTTGTGTTGTCATTGTATATATATAACCCACGGAGAAATCGACGTTCGGCAATTATAAATCAGGGCACACCTAGATCAGTCAGCGCTACGACACACTCTGATTAGGATCCTCCCTTATCGGTACCAAATCAATATTGTATCATTCTTGCTACACTTTGTTGTGACGAAGACGGCGACGATAATGATGATGATGATGATAACGATGATATTGATGATGATGATGATGATTATAATGCTGAGGAGAATTATGACGATGATTGTGATAATACTGTAAATAGGATGAGGATGCTGATGGTGTGAATTATGATGATGAATATGGTGGTGATGATGATGATGATGATGATAATGATAATGATGATGATAATGGTACCTTCGATGGTGATGATGACCATAATAAAACTATGATGATACATGGTTTCATTGTATTTGACTAAATTTTAAAGAAAACAATTCCTCTTATACCCTCTTATATCAGCCGAGCCCCGGTAGCTCAGTCATGATGATGGTGATGGGGATGGGGATTATGTCGGTGATTACTATGATGATTGATGATGATGATGATGATGATGATGATGATGATGATGATGATGATGATGATGATGATGATGATGATGATGATACTGATGATGATGATGATGATACTGATGATGATGATTATGATAATGATGATGATAATGACGATCTTACATCTGCTATATGAACACCAGTCAGTAGCACACGAATCTTGTAGTCCCTGTCGTCAAGTGTTTGATATCTAAGATCCACCTGAAATAAAGGGGCACTCTCTTACAACAGGTCTTGCTTAATATATTTAAAGTGTTCTCTCGATATCTCGAACTCGCAAGGGATCCATAAACGACTTCGACTTATCGGGTTATGAAAAGCGAGCCAGTGATAAAATCATATCAGGAAAACAGCGCAGTAGCAGTTATGATAGCTCGCTAAGCTGTTTTTTAGGTAGATAAATTCCATAAAAAGGTTCCTGTTAAACGATACATTTGAATTTGTCCTATTTCGAGATATATGTATCGCTTGTTTACTTAAGCTCTATTTTCCAGAAAAAACTCCTTAGGAGTTATTGAAAAGTAACCTATCATTTTCATACCTGGCGTCGTGACGAAATGTGCCCCTGTAAGTTTACGGCTTTAAAATAGCTGCGTAAGACAATAAGGGGCATTGTTGCATATCCCTAACTAGGTTTTGACCGATATTACCTTTATAAGACAATGTTACATGTATTAATGGTGACCACTTGTTAAATCCCCCGCTTTGCCTATGTTAAATCCCCCGCTTTGTCTATGTTAAATCCCCCGCTTTGCCTATGTTAAATGCCCCGTTTTGCCTATGTTTAATCACCCGCTTTGCCTATGTTAAATCCCCCGCTTTGCCTATGTTTAATCACCCGCTTTGCTTATGTTTAATCCCCCGCTTTGCCTTTGTTTAATCCCCGCTTTGCCTATGTTTAATCACCCGCTTTGCTTATGTTTAATCCCCCGCTTTGCCTATGTTTAATCCCCGCTTTGCCTATGTTTAATCACCCGCTTTGCTTATGTTTAATCACCCGCTTTGCCTATGTTAAATCCCCGCTTTGCCTATGTTAAATCCCCCGCTTTGCCTATGTTTAATCACCCACTTTGCTTATGTTTAATCACCCGCTTTGCCTATGTTAAATCCCCGCTTTGCCTATGTTAAATCCCCCGCTTTGCCTATGTTAAATCCCACGCTTTGCCTATGTATGAGCACAGCCGTCTGAGTTTATATTTGTGACTGAAAAACACGTTTCTAATAATAGCAATATGTCATATTCTGAACAGTGCTTCATATACTATTATAATTTATTTAGTGTATTGTAACCTATATAACATGATAAATATATGCTATTTAAAGTAACAAGGTTACGGGTTTTTCCCAATTTTATAAACCGAAAACTCAGACGCCTGTGATAAGAGTTGCACCTAGTTACTTGGATTCTTATTGACTCTACGTAACGGAAAATATTAAAAGTAAATTGGCGATAAACAAATGGAGCTTCAATTCTAGTATTGTTGTCAAAAGATACATCTAGGTCTATATATAAGTTATGTAGACGCACAGTGAAGGTCCTGGTGAGACTCTGCGGATACATGGGCTCGCTTGAGTCTTCACTGCGAGACATGAGGATCCTCGCTGAACATGTTACCCCAAATATAATGATCAACTTTCTGTCAACATTCCCATAACTTTTACAAAATATAACAGTTATAAATGTGTTAAGGGTCGGCAAAAGACGAATTTAAATTTTAAAAATCACAAGCGTTGTACTTACGTCATTCATAATCAACGCATAATAATGACGAATATTATTTTTAGCGTCTCTGTCTTTTTCCAGGATCGAGTTTGCTGCGGAATGATGATACCAACTGGAAAAAACACATCGGGTCGCCATGATATTATTGTATTGTACAAACATTTATCAGTTTATCTATATATCTATCTGTTTTCAGTTAATATTATTTATTTGTTTTATTTATATATTTAATTATTATATATCTATCTGAAACAGATGTGTCTTGTACGAGGGACGTTCGGAAAGTTTTGAGACAACGTCCATTTAACACTGTTCCTTTGACAAATCGTTATGAAACTTAAGCATGTATGAGAATATTATATTTCAAAAGCTTATGTTCAGATTATAGTATTGTGATGTCAGCCATATTTTTATATTCGTATCCATAGCAACATGCATTGTAAAGACCCGTCGCAAGCCTAAATTACTCGATTACACTGCACTATATTGAACACACAATCCAATAAAAACGCGCGAAACTTTGTTAAATATACATGACGTCATATTTGATTCATAACATCATTTGCTGAAAGTATTACGGAAATAATATTTTAAATACACGCACCTAGATAATCATACTTACTAAGCGCATAATGCAGATGCAAACAAAAGAGGAACAACGGATTTTCATTAAAAAATTGGGTCAACCTCGGGAAAACGCCACTGGAAACAAAGGAGGGGCTTATAACTGAGAATCTGTGAGCAGGGCACTTGTATTGTTGTTAATGTATATATTGCGTTATTTGTATGAAAATTGTACCATTCAGTAGATTATAACTTAAAGATCAAATGTGCGAATTTGTGTTCACTGTTTCCGACTTATTATTAAAAAACAAAGACAGTCTCAAAACTTTCCGAACGTCCCTCGTATGTAGTGTTTCATGCCGCTTTTAACAGTTGTTTCGTTATGTCAGGTCGTTTCCTATTTAAGTTAGGCTTAACATTTAGCCTTACACCAGCATGTCAGGCGTAATGCTCCATCAATCCTTAACGCCAATGAAGAAAGACATTTATACCATGTTTAACTCTTGCACCCTAGGCGCAAGCTAATAAGGTAAACTAATGCATTGTTTTTCGAATCTTTCCAATGCATATGACTCTCAAAAGATCACAAACAAAAATAAATAAAACAAAAAACAAGTAAAAAAATCCAATACATCGATACTGAAGTACAAGTACGGATCGTGAGAAGGACCACAACTTACAATTGGTAGACCGAATAATCCAGGACCGCCAACACTTCTACTTCATACGGTTTTATGTAACTGCGTCGACTTCTTCCGCCCTTCGTCACATTTCGATGAGGAGACGAAATACCTAAGAGAAAGATGTACGATGTTAAAGTGTTTTTGCATTAGTGTCTGTTTATGTTTTCTCGTTTGAAACGATAGTATTTACGGGGAAATTAAATCATTAAAACGTGTTCCAGCGCTGCATATCCTGAGCTCAAAGACGTCAATGAGAAGAAGTGTGTGCACGTTGTTTGATATTCTAACTAGTCTACCAAATCCGCAATTCTCATAGCTTCACCAAAATTCATTGAGGTATTATGTTTTATATGTTAACAAACAAACATTTCGATTTTTCTCAACGATACAACGCCGCTTTTGTGACTTTTGAAAGAATATATTGAAATGATAAAATACAAAATATTTTAGTAAAGCTTAATATCATCTTTCATATATGTTACATATAAAATACGTTAACAGAAAGATATATAGAACTTATTCAGGTCACCAATCACTTGCAAGTGTGTGTTTGAATGTCAATTATAAGGATAACATTTCAAATCAAATTAATTGATTTTTTTGAAGTCTCGTCAATTTACCGTCATATATACATATTATTCAAAAATATATATAAGCAGGTCATACGTAAAGTATGTTAAACCAGAGGCGTATAAACGTGTTTATATGTCTCTGGTTAAACAAACAAATCTGTTCAAAATGATAACAATGTAACAACATGGTATAATCAAGATTCGGATCCTAATTACATATAAAAAATAGTTCAAGCATACAAATAAAATTATGTGTTTCCCGTAATATTTGACAAATGCGTAGTACCTACCTGTTTTAATGTAATCAAATTTGAGGTGATCTAATGGTATTGATGTCAAATTGTATTTGTTGCTGTCTTTTGCGGAAGGTTGAATTACGACTGTTTCGTTAACGTAGTGTAGTGTTCCAACCTGTTAATAAATACAATGAATATGGTACTGTTTAATTAGGATTGTTTCGTGAATACAAGACTCTGAATTCAAAATGTACCCGTCGCAAGGTATCTAATCAACGGTGATTATTTCTCCTGATAAATATAACCTTTCACGCCTCTTCAAGAATAATCACTTATAAGCATTTGGTAAAATGAGAATTTATTCCATATGTCAGTCGTACAATGCTGTTAGACTTAGTATAGTTTCCGTATAGTTTTATTTTAATTTTGATGAAAAGTCTAAGAAAATATTTCAAGCAACAGGTTCAAATAATAAAACCTTGAAATAAATGTTCGGTGCTCGATAAGCCATATTTGGTTTCGAAATAACCTGCACGGCAATACTCAGCATAATAACCTGCACCGCAATACTCAGCATAATAAATAAATTGATTGGAGTTTAATGCTGATTTTAGAAGTTGTTTTTTTCTCTTTCATATCTATCACGGCGGATACTTAACATAAAGTCTATAACTACACTATAAATGTCATATTTAAGGGGAAAAAAAAAAGTATTTCAATAGAAATTGCAGATTATGAAGATAAAAGTTCGTTCCTAGAGCTGACAAACAGGTCATACTTACGAATCTGTAACCTCCAAGTTGCTTGGTGTCCGACTTTGTTGACATTTTAGTAACAATAAACGATGCGGACGAGTTCTTGTCCTGGTAATAGGAAGTCATCTAAAACAGATAAAGAAATATTATTATTTGATAGATATAGTTAACATCTGTATTAAATATAAAACGATACATTCATTCCATTTTAAAACATTTTGCTATTCATTTCGGGTAATTTTATTTCATTTTAAAAATTTTGATGTTGATTCTTGATTAGCAATCAAAATAATCGGAACTCATTTACATTCCCTTAAATGGACAACAATTTGTTATACAGTATGTTCTAAACTATAACCAACAAACGATTGTCTTGAAATAATAACCTGTTCTGATCCTTTCCAACATACAGCACTTATGCAGCAGATAACTTTCAAATCATCTAGACAAATTATAGAAAAGTTGAACATTTGCTGAATAAAGTTTAAAACATTGTGGTCAAATGGTATCTCGCTTATTGTGAGCAATTTCTCATTTGGACACAAAATGTTTTCAAACGTCGTCTGCTGCAGATGGGTCAAATTGCGTCTACACATAGGAAAGGGTTTGATTCCAATCTTCCTTGTTTTCTTAACCTATTCGTGTTGGTTTGTTCAAACCGGTGAATATTTATATACAACTACTTATCTTGTACGGCTGTTACTTCAAATAACAGAAAAGTTTAACTCTTCCCCACATGCAGACGCAGAGTTAAATTACTCTTTTCACAATATATATAACTTAGTAATTTTTCTCAGTGACAATTGCTTATGTGCATTTTACTAAATGTATAACTTAGTAACTTTTCTGACAATTCATTATTTGCATTTTACTAAATATACAACTTTTCTGTGAATTCCTCACGTGCATTTTACTATATATATAACTTAGTAACTTTTATGACAATTCCTTACGTGCATTTTACTTAATATATAACTTAGTAACTTTCTTTTCTGACTGAATTCCTAACGTGCAGTTTACTACATATATAACTTAGTAACTTTTCTGACAATTCCTTACGTGCATTTTACTAAATGTATAACTTAGTAACTATTCTGACAATTCCTTACGTGCATTTTACTAAATGTATAACTTAGTAACTTTTCTGACAATTACTTACGTGCATTTTACTAAATGTATAACTTAGTAACTTTAATGACAATTCATTACGTGCATTTTACTAAATATAGAAACAAGTAAGGAAGATTAAGGATATCTGTTTTCCCCTTTCTTCATTTGGACGATTTCCGAAACAGTACGCAGCAGTTGTTATTTTAAAGAACTGATTGAAAAGAAGAAATTGCTTAAAGAAGAACATAAAACAAAAACCTAAGATCTGCTTTTAAAATGAACTATTTCTTTCAGTTCTGTCGCGTCATAAGCATATGTTTTAGATATTACTATTTTTCCCCTACAATGTAATGGGAGGTAAATAGTAATCTTACTCGGTAAGCGGTTACATCACTGAAGTTTATTCGCATTTTGGTGCATCTACAGCAGAGGAACTTTGAAAAACAACAACATCGTGTCGAAAGGAGAAATAGCCCCACACTGAGTATAGTTTGCCTATTAACTATACTTTGTAAACATAGAGGCGAAAGTATGGAAAAGATATCGATAAAAGAAAGTTATAACTATGTTTATAAAGTCATCTAATACAGATTGTTTGTATATGATAAAATGGTTCGTCTATGTACAACAGGAGATCAAGCATCAGGGGCAGAGGTCCAGATAAGGAGAGGCCGGGTGTACAGCTCATTTTCCCTCAATATTTGTCTTATTATCTAACTAAACCCTATGCTGTAGAGACTATTCGTTTGAGTAGACCTACCCACAACATAGGGTTAGAGGGTCAAAAAAGGATTTTAAAACATGTTAAACGCCCTTTGTCTATAACTATTAAAATGTTCGCGCAAAAAAATGTTAGACACATATAACACCATCAAACGTAAACCTTACCGCTTGTAACTGATTTGCGACTTGACCATAACGGTTGAACACATTTAACCCTTTCCCTCATATAGACGCTTTCTGACGCCTCTGCAGCAGACAGCTTTTTGAAAACATAGTGACAAAAGAAGAAATTGCACAAAACGTGCAATTTCTCCTTGTGACACAAATGTTTCCACTTTTAGTCATAGGTTATCTATTCAATTATAGAGATTTTCTATTTTTTGACAAAATATGTTCAAAGTCGTCTGCCGCAGAATTGTCATATGAGGGAAAGGGTTAATCACATAAAAACCACATAACACATATGAACCTTACCTCTTCTTGCTCCACGAATTGATACGCTATTCGACCATTCCGTTCAATCGTTATGGGTATGTCTTGTTTCATCATCGAGTTTCGCGTTAGGTTCAAATTAATCTGTTTGCCTCCTTGCGTTATCCGAACACTCATCTTGTCCGGAAACATGTGATTTGTTCTCGCATCTAAACCGTCATGGTCGGTTGATTCCTCCAGTAAGTCGATGTTAACGTTTTCTAAAAATGTTAAACACAAACTAGAAAAATGTTTTAATTACTGTTTATAAAATATGTGACTTTTGAAGACATTTTGTTGAACGACGTACAGTCTAGTTATTCAAATTCCGAACCTGCTTAAAAAATGCATTCGTTTCTATGGACGAGAAGTCTACTTGCTAGAATGATTGATGAGAAAGGTAAACACAATTAAACGGTAATAGTCAATTCAATTCAATTCAATTTTATTCAGGCAAATCGGCATATAAGTACCATTGGCCATTTACAAGTATATACACGTGAAGAATATGGCTCAATGACGTAAAATACATAACATTTACATAATTTATATACACGAATACAAAAAAGATCAATTATAATATTTCAGAGAAGTACTATTATGTTTAGATAACCAAGAATCTTTGTTAATGTCACTTTGTTTTCAACTTTATTTCATGATTAAAGCTTTTTTTATGGAAATATTTCACGTTTTTGCAAATATGTTTTGTATGTGGGAAAGGGTTAAAGACATGCAGTAACAAACATATTTAGTTCAGTTTACATTTCAATACCGCATATACTGCCGAATTGTAACAAACATATTTAGTTCAGTTTACATTTCAATATCGTGTATACTACCGAATGGTAATGAACACAGTCGACAATTACCGAGTGCCAGGTTAAACCAGTTTTCCAATTGATATATGAGCCGTCCCGCGAGAAAACCAACATTATTGCATATGCGTAATGTATCGACCGAGATCAGCCTGCTTAGTCCGCGCAGACTGATCCGACCGACACATTTCGTCTCATGGGGATAGAGGTAAAGAGTAATGATTCCTGAAATAGAAAATCCTCAGGAGGCGAAAAGTGTCTATCCGGGTATGCCTGCGCGTTATGCTCAGGCTGATCCGGGTCGATACTTCACGCAATGTCGACAGTGTTGGTTTTCTGGATGGCTCATATATAAAATTTGCTTTTCAATTTACTTGCATTATCAAAACATAAACAATGAGTCCCAGGCGTGAAATGTCAACTTTATCATAACATAATTAGAAGAGGAGGATGGGTACTTCTTGATAATATCGATTCAAATGTTTTAAATACAAAATGTCTGTGTTTGATACTGAAGATAATTGCTTATGATAAGCCCTTTCCCACATACAACAAATTTGCAGCAGACGACTCTGAAACCATCTGCCAAAACTATTGTTACAAAAGGTTAAATTGCTCGTTTTGAGAAACTTCTTCCTTTGTCACAATGTTTTCAAAAAGTCGTCTTCTGCAGAGGCCTCCGAAAGCGTCTTTGTGGGGGAAAGGGTTAAATGTTACCATTAGCGAAGTATTTTTATGTTAACGGTCTTACATTGTTCTGCAATTTTTTTTTTTTTTTTTAAATACATTTGCAGAAGGCAACATTTGAAAACATTGCGGAAAAAGATAAATATATGACAATATAGACAATTTAATAATTCATCTGTTATAAGTGTTAAAACGTGTGATACATACATTTATTCAAAAGTGAAAATTAACCATTTCCCAACATATGACAAATCTACAGCAGACGGCTTTGAAAACTAATCGGTAAAATATTGAATATAACATTTATCGAAAGTATGATTAATGAACAGAAATGAAAACACAACATGAAATTGGTCATCATAAACAACTCCTCCTTTTGACACAATATTTATCAAAAGCCGTCTGCTACTGTTGCGTCAAAATGTGATCTCAAGTGCAATATCTGAAATCCGATTTTTTTGTTTGATGTTTATTTCTTCTTCTTGTAAAGCTGCTGAACTCCAGATAATTCAAGACAATTTTTTAACAGTTTAAAAACTTTGACTATAATATCTATTTTCTGAAGTTCAGCTTAATTACAATAAAATAATTAAGATAATAATAAAACAATATTACATGTATACATACATTCCTCATAAAATGCCAGAAGTCGACGATATCAGAGAACAAGTTCAAACCTGCTGTATAAATCACTTACCGGTTACTGAATCAACTTCCAGTGGAATATGCGTTAAACATTCGGCCCCGCTCCATATAACCAATGAAATGACCACTAAGATATACGTTAGATTTACAGCCATTTTTGTTGGTGCAACAGGATAAGCTGTTTTTGTTAATATATTCGTGTAGGCTTGTTTCAGAGTTTATATAGGTTTCACTTTTCCTGGTACCCGTTTTAAAAGAGCCAATCAGAATGTGACACTATAATCGTCTCCAGGAAGATGATAAGTTACCCCTTGTCCACATATTTGACAAATTTGATGCAGACGACATTTAACAAAGTTAGACAAAGATATGTAAACTGTCTATAAATGAAAGTATTTGTATAGAACAAAGTTGAAAACATTGGGACAAAGAGATAAATTGCTCATGATGGGCAATTTCTCCTTTTGCTACAATGTTTTCAAAAGTCGTCTGCTGCAGAGGTGTCAGAAAGCGTCTGCATGTTGGCAAGGGTTACCGGCATACCGAAAATGGTAGGATAGATAAGCCACGGCACGGAGATGTCTACCTTACAAAAATGCATCCAATGGCAAATTGAAATAGGACTGCATCTACGCGCTTCAGTCTGATCAGAGCTGTGCATGTTGGTCCTCCTGACATTTAGTATTTAGATGGACACCTTACAATATGACCACGATGATTTTCTGTAAGGATGTAGCATTTTCTAAGTCGTGCAACAGCTCTTAGATATGGGGCGTGTTGCATGTTCTTAAATCCTTATTTGAACATCCGACCCTATGTTTTTGAGCACTTACAATAATCGTCTCAATCAGACGACTCTTGCGAGTTCCATCATCATAGGGTTTGGTTGGATGATAGGAAATACATTGAGGGGGAAAGAAATGCACACAGCCCTGTATCTGGACATTTTGTCACGAATTAGCACTCCAACCTGTGTTTAAGGACCACCCGTTGGAAGAGAACAATCTGGTCTTTGCTCACAGGTGGTCTTTAATTGCATCATCATTTATGCAGAAAATGAGTAATTGTGAAATTTAAAGTGTTGTTGCTATAGGTAATTGCTATACAAAGGTGGTCCATATCACAGGTTTGAATGTATTAACCCTTTCCCTCATATAGATGCTTTCTGACGCCTCTGCAGCAGAAGGCTTTTTGAAAACATAGTGACAAAAGAAGAAATTGCTCAAAACGAGCAATTTCTCCTTTTGCCGCAATGTTTTCCACTTATAGTCATAGGTTATCCATTCAATTATAGAGATTTTCTATGTTTTGACAAAATATGTTTAAAGTCGTCTGCTGCGGAATTGTCGTATGAGGGAAAGGGTTAACTCACCGAGGGTAGATTTTCCCCTGGTTGGTATGGCTCATCATCACGGTCTCGTCGATATACGTGGCTTATCCCAGGTATGTGTGGCGTGTTTTATATGTAACAAACTACTTACCTAAAAAGGGGACCGGAGCGATTGAAGTTTCGTTATCACACTGACATGCCAGCACGGGGGAAGAGTCATGTTGCTTAGTTCACCCTTTTTGAAAATACAGCCAAATCTGTGCTATAGAACACATTTGTTTATCAATTCCCTGTTAATAGCAATCACACTTTTAATGCTCAAATGACCCTGTAATTAAAGACCGCCTGTGAACAGAGACCAGATTGATTTCTACCCATGGGTGGTATTTAAACACAGGTTGGACTGTTCAGAGAAACCGACGAAGGCAAGCAATACTTTTTATATCCATTGATATAAAGTTTCAACCTTTCTGCAAATGTGTTAAATATTTCATTCTACAGACTTATTCTTCTGACTTGAAGCAGAACAACAGAGTCTTCGGATTTTTCAGGTTATGCACTGTTCGCCATCAATTTCATGATGGACTTCTTATCCCTTTCTCCCAAAAAAACAGAGAACTTTAAAGTCATATAGGCAAAACTATGGAAACCTGTATGAATTAAACCATAATGATCCGATATAATTTAAAAGAATTGATATGACAAAAAGGGAGGAATTGCTTTTTTAGACTATTGCTCCATCTACCAAAATGATTTGTAAACGTCGTTAGCCTTTGGGTGTATCAAAATGCGTCTGCATGCGGGAGAGGATTAAGAATCCCTGTCCGTAAAGCGTTCGAAAATGTAATTTTTCTAAGAAAGTGTACGCTGTTCTGAAATTGAGCCGTCCCGCGAGAAAAACCAACATTATTGACCCAGCGTAATGTATCGACCCAGATTAGCCTGCGCAGTCAGCGCAGTCTAATCCGGGCCGACACATTCCGTCTAACGTGGATAGAGGTATAGAGTAATGATTCTTGAAACCGAAATACCACAGGAGGTGAAAAGTGTCTGTCTGGGTTCGCCTACGCGGCATGCTTAGGCTGATCCGGATCGATACTTTACGCAGGGTCCACAATGTTAGTTTTTCTCGCGGGACGGCTCAATTATACTTGTCGGAAATACAACCGTCCCCATAGCATAATGGTTTGAGCGTTCACCTTCGGAGAGGGGAACCAGTTTTCGGTTTCGGTTCCGGTTCATCTATTTAACACGGTATATTACTGGTTTTCCACATTGGCGCTCAGCATTGCAGGGATAGCATTACGACTGATTCATCGGCGGTGCAAGGATGAATCTGACAGAAAATACTTATAACTAAGATACTGTTGAAAAAGAAGTAAAACGTCATTCAAACAGGCTCGTAACGAGTTGTCTCACCTGAATTCAGTAATCTTTCCCTTTAAAGTTATCAAAATATTCTAAAGTTCTCATTCCATGTATAACGCAGTCGCTCAAAATTTAACATTGAAGAGTATTCTTTAGAGCCGAGCGACGCAAGCTGTCAATCTTGGGGTTTTTAGTTCGAAATCCAGCTCGGCCAACACTCTTTCCGACTAATGAGTTTAAAGTCACTGTGGATATGCAGCTAGTAGCTTGGAAAGCATGGTGTGCTGAGTACTGGTGTGATAAAGCCAAGAAACACACGAGTAGGTGAACTGGCTACCATTATATGACAGGAAAATTGTTAAAAACGGCGTTAAACCCAAATCTATAAATCAATCTTTAAAACATTCGGCGCTGAAAGGGTTTAAAATGTGTGTTCATTGTGCCATCTTTTCCTTGGAAAGTTTTTGTGGCTTGTAACGTTTGATGCTGTGTTTATACATATATAATTAAAACGAATTGAAAAGGTTGTGGGAAAAAATGAAAAATTCTGACCCGATCTTGCTATCCTGTGTGTATTTTAGAACTTCTAAAAAAGACTGCCTGCGTCATATCACGAAAAAAATCGCAGTCAAAATTAATTGGAGATTAATTTAACGTTTAGATGAAACGTTTCTGTCCGTTAGCTTTCCAAACTGAAATGCTTGTGTTGTTTAACACACAGTTAATAGTTTCAACATTTTCACTCATGCATCAGCTTTTAGACACCTCTGAAGCAGACTACTTTTTAAAATATACTGGAAAAATAAGAACTTGCTTAATATGAGCGTTTTTCATTGTGTTGATAGTTTCTCTCCTACAATTTGCAACAGTAATTACAAAAACATGATGAAAAATAAAGATACTCCGCTTTGACACTGTTTTAAGTTATATTATAATTGCTGCGGCTACACTTTTAATTCTCCAAAAGATGCATTTAGGTCAATATAACATAAATGCGTACAGTGCAGACTCTGGTTAGACTATGCGTTCGCACAGGGTCAGCCGAGTCTTCACAATACGCAGATGCATTTAATCAGCTCCCACATGCAAACATAAACACCCTTTTTCCAATTGGAGGGCGGCTAGTACACGTTTTATCTTAGATATTCTTTAACCCTTTCCCTCATATAGACGCTGTCTAAATGCAGCAGACGGCTTTTTGAAAACATAGTGACAAAAGAAGAAATTGCACAAAACGTGCAATTTCTCCTTTTGACACAATGTTTTCCACTTTGTGTCATAGGTTACCCATTCAATTATAGAGATTTTCTATTTTTTGACAAAATATGTTTAAAGTCGTCTGCTGCAGAATTGTCGTATGAGGGAAAGGGTTAAGCAAAGAGTACATGTAAGATGATAATCGTTTTTTAAACCACGCCTCCGTACAACTTCCTCATTCTAATGCTCTTAGTATATTGACATTAGCCATTCCCTTGTACGGTGTTATACTGGGGAATGCACGGACATAGGGATTCCCTTTTGCGCAATGGTTTCAACGTCGTATGTTCAGAATTCCAATGTTATTTCTTTTTTCTTGGTATGTTTATTTTCATAACCAGACAACCTCATATCACATTGAGCAAATCTTTTCACCAGTACAGTCCTTTTATATTCACTCGTTCATTGCAGTAATTTTTAGCTCGTCCGTTTTTCGAAAAGTCTATTGTGATAAGCTTGGCGTCGTCGTCATCGTTGATATCTGTGTTGTCTGCGTCGTCATCACAAAACGTTGACCTTACCCAATAGCTCAAACAGTTACACATATTCAAATGAAACTTGGTACACATCTTCCTAGAAACGATACGCATATCTATACCAAGTCACATACCGCTGGATTTAATAAGCATTCAGTTATGCTCCTTTTTGGACTTAAACAAACATCATACAATAAGTTTAAAATTGCCCATAAATCAAAAACCGTTCATCATTTTCTAATTAAACTTTGTACACATCGAGGGCTTGGCGTGAAACAGTTGTAACTAAAAACCTATTTTGAAAACCCTGGTTTAGGAGCAATTTTGACCCCCTTGTAAACAATGCAAATTTAGGTGCCATGCTCAAAACGAGCAATGGCACCTAAATTTCCATTGTTTACCTAGAAAAATGATTTAACGCTTATGAAGACATTATGGTGAGGTGATTAACCTTAATACCACTTTTAGTTACAACCGTTACACGCCAAGCTCTCGACATGTTCCTAAGAGTGTTACGTATGTCTATATTAAAGTCACATAACTCTGGCGGATTTCATGATTATTCCGTTATACCCCTTTTCCCACTTAGACAAAACAAGACGAGTGTTGGTGTTCGCTCCAAGGCGCTCTGGTTTTCATTTGTATGACACACTAGTTATGGGACTTTGAGACCGATGCAGATCTTATTTATAATGTTCGTAGACGACTTTTGAAAACATTGTAGAAAAAGGAAGACATCACTCAAAATGAGAGAATATTATCGTCTCGAATGAGAGGAAAAGATTGACGATTCATCGTTTATAAGTTTACATTGTTTGACTTTAGATTGATGCCGTTTTCAACAGTATTTCTGTTATATCACGGCGGCCAGTCTTCCAGAATTTCTTGCACAAGGACTCCACAAACCATTAATTCCAGTTAACCGGCTACATTCCCACATACAATATTTAGTCATTTGGTGGAAGGTCAAAGGACGCTGGTCACAATTACTATTATTGTTCACCGGACAGAATGAATGGCCGAGTCGGGATTCGATACCACGACCCCTTGGTTGTAAGTCGTTACCGACTGATTGATTTAACGCCGCTTTCAACAATTGCTCAGTTATGTCACGCCCTTTCCTGGGTAAGTAACCGGTTCTACTGATCCATTTATCCTGGTGTTTATCCTGACACTAGCCAGTATTATCAGGGTGTTTTCTGTGTAAGTTACCAGTACTACTGGTCCATTTATCCTGGTGTTTAACCTGATACCAGCCAGTATCATCAGGGTGTTTTCTGTGTAAGTTACCAGTACTACTGGTCCATTTATCCTGATACCAGCCAGTATTATCAGGGTGTTTTCTGTGTAAGTTACCAGTACTACTGGTCCATCTATCCTGATACCAGCCAGTATTATCAGGGTGTTTTCAGTGTAAGTTACCAGTACTACTGTTTCATTTATCCTGACACCAGCCAGTATTATCAGGGTGTTTTCTGTGTAAGTTACCAGTACTACTGGTCCATTTATCCTGATACCAGCCAGTATTATCAAGGTGTTTTCTGTGTAAGTTACCAGTACTACTGGTCCATTTATCCTGATACCAGCCAGTATTATCAGGGTGTTTTCTGTGTAAGTTACCAGTACTACTGGTCTATTTATCCTGGTGTTTATCCTGATACCAGCCAGTATTATCAGGGTGTTTTCTGTATAAGTTACCAGTACCACTGGTCTATTTATCCTGGTGTTTATCCTGATACCAGCCAGTATTATCAGGGTGTTTTCTGTGTAAGTTACCAGTACTACTGGTCCATTTATCCTGATACCAGCCAGTCATTTGTAATGCCAACCACGCAATCCTGAGCGCAAAGGAGGGTAGTCATTGCTAATAGTTTAAAGGCTATGGTATGACCCAGCCGGGGATTGAACCCGCGAACTCATGACGTGGACGTTCAACCACTTCAACAACGAGGCGGTCACTCAGATATGCAATGGACCGGCAATAACACGTTGCAATTAAGTTGATGAAAAATAAACTCAAAATAGGCGTATATATGTCTTTTTGGTATCTACTACCACAGTACATGGAGATTATCATTTGAATAATTGTTCCTCCCTTTGTCACATGACGTCGTGTGATGCAATTACATTGTGACGTGGTTGTAACGTTACGTCATGTGACGGTCCTGATGTATATAAATAACGACGTTTCTTTGACGATAACGTTATAAAGACGGCATTGTAGAAAGTAGAAGCATCGTTTTCTACTCATCTTAAAAGAGGGATTATACACAGAAATAAATATGGCAACAACATATTTTACAGCTCATGAAACATCAGAAAATAAACAACGGAATGTGTTGAAAATTCCGTCTGTATTCCAAACAAAAATGGATCCTTCAGACGCTAACTATCGCATGGCAATACTTGGATCTGTACCAGAAGTAGGAGGTTGGGACAGGGTCAGTCCGGTAGTGGCTACATATAACGAAGATGGAGGGGTATGGCGTGTACACGTTAGTTTACCTGTAAGACAGGACATCGAATATAAGTGGATTATTTACAACACGCTTCTTGGTAACATTGTATCTTACGAGTCAGGGAACAACAGACACATTCGTGTTGACAACCATTCCCTACTAATTGATGATGAAGAAAATGGCATACAGAATATCAGAGAAATTAACGAAGAAGAAATGAAACAGTTAATACCTAATAATCAGGATAGATCCACAGTAGAAAACAGAGATGTTCCAGCACAAAACAAGTCGGGTGAATGCATTATCTCTACCGATGGTTCTGTCAAACATGATGCACATCTAGAACAACAACTGAAACAACTTAACCCAAGAATCTACGTGGCAGACGAATTCAGGAAAGCTGGAGAACTATCTAGTGAGGCGAGTCCAAAAGCTCTGTCTGTTGGGAGTCAATTTTATGATGTTGAAGGATCAAATGAAGACGCTGTGACAGATGATAATGGATCGTGGAGCAAATTGAAAAATATGTTCAGCAGAAACAAGGATTGCGTGCTGAAAATAGGACTTATTGCCGGTGTATCTGTTACTGCCGTATTTTTGTACAGAAAGTTCTTTAAGTGAAAGACAGGCGAACTTGATTTAATTGACATTTAAGGTTTCAATTTTAAGGCTGGTACGTATGATGTATATATATAAAATAGTGTTAAAGCAAAACTAAAATATTGGTAATAAGAATAAAGATTTATTTTTTCAAAAACCGTGATCTGTTATTGTTTGTTTCTTAGAACAGCCCCACCCATAAACATCACGCACTCGACGTAGTCTGGCTGCCATGTTATCAGTTCGCCGTCGATCCATATACATGTAGGTATTATGGTAGCCTATAATCGCACACTTTTGCAAGGCGATGTTTTCAGTTCGCCCTCGATCCATATACATGTAGATATATGTATCATGGTAGCCTATAATCGCACATCTGCGCAAGGCGATGCTCTCGATGTCCCTCGGTCCATATACATGTAGGTATTATGGTAGCCTATACTAACACATCTTCACAGTCCAAGGCTATACGTTTATAATATGTAATGGCCAATTAACCCTTTGCTTGTGAATATGATACGCGCATGCAATCATTTTGATCGTAAATAGCGCTCATTAAAAGAACGTCTGAGTGTCTGCTTTCGTAGAATATGGTACGTTATATGGATGATGTACTCATCCGACACGTCTGTACATTTGTTCAGATTTAACCCCTGGAATAACAGCCAACTTATTACTCACGCACTATGCAGCAGACGATCTTTGAAAACAATGTAGAAAAAGGGGTGTTTTTGTTTTCTCTTCAAAACCCGCACTTTCTTATTTTTCGACATGTTTTATATCAAGAGTATGCTGCCAACGTTATACGCTGGAACATTTCTAACAATGAAAGTTTAATGATTAGGTAAACGTTGTGACAACAGGATAAATTGCTTGATTTGAACAATTTCTGCTTTTACAACAATACTAAGTATACAGATTACACATTTACAAAGTTATGCTTTGATCGCATAATGTTTCTGCCTTATAATATATCCAAAAGTGTTATCACTTTAATGTTTTAACACAAAGAGCACTGTCTTAATAAATCAGAAATTAATGGAAAGTTTAGATAGAATGTTTTCTCAGGCTTTCTTAACTGAAATATATGTATTATTTATACGAACACATACCAGTTTAAAACTTATACTCGAACAGGCGACTAAAGACGCATTCGCAGCAGACGACCTTAACAAAAGCATGGTCGAAATAGGAAACTCTTTAATAAGGAATAATGTGAATGTGTATGCTGCGTTTATAGATCTTAAGAAGGCATTCGACTTCGTAGATAGAGAATGTTACTAAACAAACTGATCCTAAATGGAATAGACGGTGAAGTGTACAACTCTTTAAAATCAATGTATGCTTGTTCCGGTTCGTGTAATAAGTTGAATGATATATATACAGACTGGTTTCCGTGTAATAAGTTGAATGATATATATACAGACTGGTTTCCGTGTAATAAGTTGAATGATATATATACAGACTGGTTTCCGTGTAATAAGTTGAATGATATATATACAGACTGGTTTCCGTGTAATAAGTTGAATGATATATATACAGACTGGTTTCCGTGTAATAAGTTGAATGATATATATACAGACTGGTTTCCGTGCAATAAGAATGTTAAGCAGGGTTTAACAGTTTTGTCATTTTTTTCTCCAACAATGTTTGCTATCTTTATGTATGACCTCGTAACTGAGATAAATAGCCATGACCTCGGAACGAAGGGTGTCTTTATTATTATATGCCGACGACATTGTTTTTACCGCATCATCCGGAAACGATCTACAGACAATGCTTAATACTCTCACTGACTGGTGTAGCAGGAAATGGCGAGTTTTAATTAACACATCAAAATCAAAGTGTATGCATTTTCGACCCAAACGGCATAGAATAACGGAATATCAGTTCATTGTTGGCCTAACTGTGCTAGAAATTGTAAATTCGGGGTTATTTTCGATGAAGAATCCGCTGTGGTCGAGCGTTTAGCGTCGGGAATTTGAAACCGGGTGGCCCAGGTTCGATCCCCAGTCGCGGTCATGGTGTTGTGGTGGGCAAGGCACATTTTCAGGCCTAGTGCTGGTTTGTTTACTACGGATCATATCAGTGAACTGTCGCCGGTATATAACTGAAATAATGTTGAAAGCGGCGTAAAACCCCAATAAAACATAAAACATATTTTCGATGAATACTTGGGTTATGCGAGGCAATATCAAAATGTGCGGGTAGAGCTTTGGGTGGAATAATCTCGAAAGTATACAAACTGAACGATTTTGGTTTCAAGTCCTATGACAGACTTTTCTATTATTGTGTAGTTCCCATACTAGATTTTGGGTCCTCAAAGTGGGCATTTAAAGCGTTTAGATGTATAGATAAAAAACAGAATCGCTGTATGAGATATTACCTAGGTGTTTCATAAATTCGTTTCAGTGGCAGCATTAACTGGTGACACGAGATGGCTACCGAGCATGTTTAGACAGTGGTTGACAATTATCCGATTTTGTAACAGACTAATATTGATTGACGAAAACAGATTAATCAAACAGGTTTTTTCAACATGATTATAGTGTATGCGAGAAAAACTGGTGCCATACTGGACAAACCATGTTTACATGACTATTTAACAACATACTTTGTATTAGAATGAATATAACAAAACAACGTATACAAGATTATTTCATCAACCAATGGGCTTCCAATGTACAACAATCCCCAAAACTGAGAACTTATACTCTATTCAAAAATACTTTCCAACTTGAAACATATGTCAAACTAAATTTATTAAAAAGCGAACGCTCATATTTAGCTCAGCTAAGATGTGGATATTACCTCTAAGGAGACTGAAACAGAAACTCAGTTCGTGGTAGTTTGTGATTGCTACAGTGAAATACGTAGAAATGTATTTGGTGATATACTTGAAAAAGTCGACTTTGTACACCTATCACCAGAACTAAAGTTCTGTTTTTTAATGAAACATTATGTGCGAAAGTTATGTAAATATATTGCAAACGCGTTTTGCCATAGGAGGAGTTTTGTATATAATCACCAATGTAGACATAGATGGTTGATTGATTGATTTATTTATTGTTTGAACGTGAATGATTGATTGATGTGTTAATTGAATAGTTGGTTAATTGGCTAGTTAATTCATTCGATTATTCATTAATTCATTCGTTCGTTCGTTCGTTCGTTCATTCGTTCATTCATTCATTCAATCATTCGTTCATTCGTTAATTCATCCATGCATTCATTCATTCATTCATTCGGATGATTGACGATGTATTGGTTGTACAGTTGAGTGACTGGCTGATTGATGGATTGAATGATTGACTGATTTGCTCGGTGTTTCATCACTTTGTTCATATTGATATTATGTCGTCTGCCAGTTTTATTTGAAGGCTGTATGTTAATGTGACCTTTTCGGTAAAGGCTTGTCAAACATACATGTTATATTAATCACACTATTGTTAGGAATGTTTCAGGTTACACAGGTTTATTTTGCATCCGTGCTACGTCTCATCTCAAAGCAGGGGCGTCATAAGCGGCTGCAACATTAAAACATAGTTCAAAACATACGAGATACGCAGTAAATGTTAATACTACCTGTATTAACATGATTCGTTCAATAATGTGGTTATTTCATATTATAGTATTGTACCAGGGACGTAGATAGGAGGGATAAGTAACTAAATTATATACTAAAATATCACCCGTGCCGACATTTGTAGCAAGTAAAACTCAAAAACTATTCAAGATATGAAAATAAATATTTTCTGGAAGCTTAAACATTCTTCTATTGCAGAAGATAAAAATATTATAATATATTACAAGTTTTGAAAATATGTTATCCGTATGAAAAATGTCAGTCTATTAATTTTTGGAAAAAAATAATATAATTCAGAAATCCCAATATCGGTGTCTTTTAAAACAGTCATGTGTTCAAAATACAAAGAAATTCCAGTTATTCATTGTATCTCTAACTTTAGTTGAAATGTTAAGCTTTCAGAATATGATTTTTTTGTTTATGTGCCAAAAGTAACTTCAAAGTTTTAATTGCTACAAAATGTGAAAATTTGGAAAATTTTATTTCTATGTGTGATATTTTAACCAGATAACAGGTGTACAGGTGGAGTTGCCTATCCCTCTTATCTATGTCCCTAATTGTACTTATAGAATCAACTCAATTTGCACGGACGATTGGGTTATACCGATTTCCTTTTGTAAATACATAACGTAATTGAGCGCTTATAGCACTGATGATCAGTAATTGTATTTATACGTAAGTCAGTACCGTAACGGATTATCGATCTATTAAAATGCATCAGTAGAATCCTTATATGTTAAAACACGTTGCTTTCAAAAGTACGTCATACCTCCTAAAGTTCTTAGCAACTCTGAACTATTGATGTCCAATATCTGCATCATGTACGCTTCGGCCTGCCCGAACAAGGCCCTCGATATAATTATAGATGTGTATATGTGTATATATGTATGTAGACTCCATGAACCACACATTTATAAGAATACATGAACTTACATACATATAGACATTACTTGTATACATAGTGACATATAGTCCCACGGGGCCGGGTGTTTTTCCAGCGAACTTTGTAATATGTTTTATTTTATGTTATACGCATGTCACTTTAATAAAATATTTACTTACTTACTTGCTTACTTATTTTTGCTTTCTAGCACAAGGTCTCCACGTAGCTTTATTTAAAGTTCCCTCACTAACTATTTCAGCGGCTGATAAGCAAACTGGTAGAGAATGCCGCTAGTCAAAATAAATTGTGTTACTCATCGGAAACCATCACTGACTATGCCAGGGTTCGAACCACGACCGATAAAAGTCGACATTAATTATTTGTCTTAACAAAATGAAACTCTCCTGTGAGTTATTACACCAGGTCAAACTACCTGTAAGAACAAACTGGGCTGAATGTACATTGGTCGCACGACACGTGATTTGGTTTTCACTACAGCACATCTCATATATAGGGCAGTAGCTAGATGTAGCAATGCAACACTAATAAAGATGAGCCCTTCAACGGGAAATACCAACAGTGTGGACTCTGCGTAAAGTATCGACCCGGACCAGCCTACGCATGCCGGGCAGCTACTCCGGGCTGAAAAACTTCGCCTCCTGTGGAATTACTGTTTCGGGAATCATTACTTTATATTGTTATCACCCTGATACGGAAAGTGTTGGCCCTGATTAGCCTGCGCGGACTGATCCGGTCGATACATAACGCAGAGTCCATAATGTTGGTGTTCTCACTGAACGGCTCAGATGTCAATGCTACGAGTTGTAAAATACAAAGCCGAGTTAAACTACTGCAATATAATTCTTCGTATATTAAATTTTAAGGGGGAAAAGGACACATTATATATATTAAATGTTTTCTATCTTGAAAAACCACATTTTACACATGAAATAAAATTTAATACTGGGGTTTGAATGACGCGACACTATCAAATTCTGAACGACGCCATCGTATATTTCAATGGCGTCGCATCACCATATGTGTTACCGTGATTGTTCTAGTCGAGACTTGATTCTGTAGTGATGTATTTGCGCATGACAGTTTGCAAATGTGCAGATATTTGATTATAGAAATACAAATCACTTTATCGTATTCAGGCAAATGTGTCTAAAGTAAGTTATATTTTATGTAAAACTGTACAAATAATGATCGTAATATTTTACGAAGAACAGTATATATAAAATCAAAGCGCCGATGGCACTGTAGTGGCGATCGTATAGAAAAGCCTGTAAAGTAACAAGCAGTATCTCGGTGTAGGCCTTACGACTTTCAATAATATTGCACTCTGGTGCGGTTACATATGAGAAGAGCTACATCTTTTGACAGTAGAATAATGTTAGTTTGCCAGAATGTTTGTCTTGGCGATTTTTAAGTTACGTTCTAAAATTGGTCATGATGTGTGAAAAATCTAGTTGGTACTCGATAGACTACCGTTTTAGCTCATTAGCATGTTTGTCTTGGTTATTTGTAATCTAAATTATGTGGGTTATCCCATGTTCATCCCTAGGTCGCTAGGCCATATTAAGATAAAATATGTTGTACACTTTAGAAATGACTAAATTATCATAGAAAGGAGAGAAAACAGTATCCATTAGTTTGGCGTTTGTTTCAATGATGTCCGATATTGAACAGGTCTGTTCAATTTAGTTCCTTCACATTGAGGGTTTTCTCCCCAGTGTTATCATCTAGACGCTTTCATATATTGCAACAGCCACAAAATGAAGCGTTTATAATATTCAGATTTTAGAACAATCGATTACCAGTCTCGCGAGCTATTTATAGAACCTTTTGGAATTTCCAGATGTGCTTCTACTGCGTCATTGATATAAATTCAGCTTCCCGTTTTTAGGTCGCTTGTCATTTTAGTGAGGTTGGTGACTAAATGTAATAACAGGCTTTAAATATTTAGTCCGAAAATGGAATTTTGCAGTCTTAGTGAATACGGGACCAGGTACGAAATTAGTACTTTTCACTGACATGAGTGTAAACCTCGTAGGTCTCTTCAGAAATTACGAAAGTAGTTTATGGGCCGTTTTATTTTGGCGAGGTGTTTTGAGTATCATGAGAGTTCTTTGCAATGCAGATAGAACGCACAATGATATTTATTACATGCCCAAACATGAAGAAAGATAATATTTACATATGTTAACTCTATGAAGATATTATCTCGATAAATCTCGAATCTTAGTATCAATCCGGTACCAAAGTAGCACTGACATGATTATTATTAATCGTGTCTCTGCATCACTGATGGAACTATATACTTGGCGGTATAACGGATGTAGGTTAATTGGTTTGCAGTAGTGAATACAAACGGGCTGTTCAAAACTGACTAAGTAATTGTTTCGTTGTTGTTATTTCTGTCAGCATTATGGCGATTGTCAAACCAATTGCCACAAAAATCAAATATAAATTATATAAACCGTAAGATAAAATCTCGTCATATTCGTCAAAATCTATAACATAATTTGATAAATGTTACAGGACTGTTGACATATGTAAATGAATTGATTGATAGATTGGGTTTTAACGCCCTTTCAACATGTTTTCAGTCATATCACGGCGATCAGTTCACCTATTCATGTAATGAAGACAATACTGTAGGTTTCTCTGCGTCCATGTTAAAACCACTCAGTATTTATTTATCGATGAAAATAACTGAAAACCCATTAAGGACGATGTACAAATACTATTAATAAATGCACTCAGAAGTACAAACAAAACGTTTAGTCACTTAGTACTATTGAATTTATTGAACTAGTAACAGCTATAAAATGAAACTAAAACATACGGCGCCCAGAGATTTATCAACTGTTCTTGATTCAAATTATTCATTCAAAATCGTTAGAGATCTAAAAGTTCAATTTAATAAAAAAGAAGTTTAATTATCACAAGCACATGCATATGAGCTATATTTGCATATTACAGAAAAGTGTTAGAACGGACGCAATTAAGTTTGATAGATAATCTATCACTTTGTAATACACATTTTTTAATATATGTTATAATACTAACTATCTTGACGAACGCGGTATCTAAATCTAATTATATATTGACTTTTCGTCAACATGGTACCTCTTAATGTGTGGACTGTTTTATTGTTTATAACTGCTATTAACGGCAAATCATTGAATGTGACGAGACAATTGATGAAGGATTTAATGAAGAACTACGATAAAAACATAAGGCCAGTGTCCGACCAAGATTTAAAAATGAATGTCAGTGTCACTGCTTACATGAAGGCCATCCAAGAGTTTGACGAAGTCCATGAAGTATTTGCATATATCGGTGGTTTCACATTACAATGGATAGATGCTGGAATGGTTTGGGATCCAGCTGACTACGGAGGAATCTGGTCTGTTATGGTATCTTATAAAGATGTCTGGGTCCCGGAGTTGATCTTGACAACACCATCGGACGAAATGGATACTCTTGGTAAAGAATGGCAGCATATCAGATACACTTTCTATGGGTTGGCTGTTTGGAACCCTGTTGGGCTATTGAAATCCACTTGTTCTGTCAACGTTGCTAAATATCCCTTCGACAGACAGGTCTGTAGGTCGGAGTTTTATGTGTGGGCCTATAACGTTGACGAGGTAGAGTTAATCACAACGTCAAGTACGGTGGACACGAGCCTGTATTCCGGTAACTTGGCATGGGAACTTGATTCAACCAACGTATACGTTGAACAATCATGGACGTCACAAATGGTCATCGAATTTCACGTTCAGCGCAAAGCAGGATATATTGTCGTTAACATATTGATGCCGATTCTGTTCCTGGGCATGATAAACGTCTTGGTATTTTTGCTTATTCCGGAGTCGGGCGAGCGCGTATCTTTCTGTATTACTGTGTTACTGTCCATCGCAGTGTTTATGACCATCGTAAGTGATACATTACCAAGAAGTTCGGATCCGATGCCTTTCATATCATACAAACTTATGTTGGACATGACCATTAGCTCTCTGATTACACTTGTCACGATCCTGAACCTTCGCTTGTACAATACTGACGACACGAAACCTGTACCAAAATGGCTGATATCTGCGTATTCTCTTCTGTATCGATCCCGACCGCGTAAAGGTGAAACAATTCACAAAAAGATACACCCAGCACAAACTGAAGATGTCATGGTTCTCACTAATGTTGAAGAGAAAGATTTAATGAATGCAGATAACGCGCTTTCGACGATTTATGTTGCAAAGAGAAGATCCTCTTTAAAAGTGATGCCCGATGCAGCTGCGTTAACAAAGAAGAGTGATTCTTTAAAAGCCAAGCCGGATTCGATAGAAGCTCGTCTGGACAGGTTGATATCTACCAGTGAGAGTGAAACCATGACTGTTACCTGGAGGGACATCAGTATACTTATAGACTATGTCGCTCTGGTCACTTTTACTGCCATGACTGGAATAAGTTTTGCTGTTTTCATCATCTATGTCAATATATAGCATTACAATTAAAAACAATCAGATGTCAATCTAAATATGTTGAGTTCTAGCGATTTAACATATACTATTTAGTTGTGTTTACTTTAACTACCATGACAGGAC
This sequence comes from Serripes groenlandicus, assembly GCA_031761405.1. Lineage (NCBI taxonomy): Eukaryota > Metazoa > Mollusca > Bivalvia > Cardiida > Cardiidae > Serripes > Serripes groenlandicus. The sequence continues at coordinate 211,891,937 of JASEVX010000001.1, read as the reverse complement.
TCAATGTCGCCGTTTTACTCATATATGTCAGTGTCGATTTAATATTTAAAACACGCACACGGATTTCGACGCATCTGAAGCACAAGACTTTGTATCAGTATTTGGAACAACGAGATATTGATTATAAAGATCAATAACTGATAGTTAATGGATTGATTTGTTTGGTGTTTTACGACACCATGAACATGTTTAACCCTTTCAGCGCCGAATTGTTTAAAGTAGACTCTTCCTTGTTGGAAATCGGGCATCTCCATTTCGCATGTAATAAAAGTTTAGACTATTTTGATAAATGAATGGCAAACAGTGCTGATTTCAGGTGAGACAGCTCGTTACGAGCTGACCCATCTGAATCAGTATTGTTTGCAAAACCCTCAATTTTGCCTTTGGCGCTGACAGGGTTCAATTATTATCAGCGTTCAGGTAATTTGCCCAATACTGCTGACCTATTTTTTCTAACACCAGCCAGTCAGTCGTAATGCTAACCCTGAAACGCTGGGCGCCAAGGAGGGCAGCCATTTCTACCATGTTTAAAGTCTTTGATATGACGCCATTAGATGATAGAGTTTGTTCGTATTTTGCCTATATATTTTCTGGTGTTTGCTGTAGATTGATGTATGTTAAGTGTTAACCGTTTACAATAGTTTTAAGATTTGTTCGATTGTTGTGTAGTCATTTTAATACAGAGTTAAAAACACTGAGAAAAAGGAGAAATTGCTTATGTTGATGATTATCTCTTTACCCTCCATGCATTCACATTTAGGCATCTGGTTTAATTAAACCCTATACCTCATTGTCGTATACATGCTTATCCGTTTAACTTCTGAATCTTGAAAACAATTTCAGAAAGCAATGAATCATTCGTGCCTACATCCATACTGCATACCAGTCGTTATGCTTACAACGAAACGCTGGGCGCCAAGCATTACTACCATGTTTAAAGTCTTTGATATGATCCCAATAGATGATAGAGATTGTTCATATTTTGCCTATATATCTTCATATGTGTTTTATTGATGTATTTTAAAAGTTAACAATAGTTTTAAGAGTTGTTTGATTCGAATTCAAATTTGAGAAAAGGAATATTTTAAACATGTGTAGTCATTTTAATACAGAGTTGAAAACACTGAGAAAACGGAGAAGATGCTAATGTTGATGATTATCTCTCTCTTTACCCTCCATGCATTCAAATTTAGGCATCTGGTTTAATTAAATCCTATACCTCATTGTCTAATACATGCTTATCCGATTTTCTTCTGAATATTGGAAACAATTTCAGAAAACAATGAACCATTCGTGCCTTCTCCCATATAGTTAAAGAAGGCATCATCTTACATCTGTTAAATCTGTCTCAAACGTCAAAGAGCGTGGTACTCATCGTATTATCCATGAACTTGTATGAGACGGTTAAGTATCGCAAATACATCCTACAATATAATCTGCACTATCATCTGTAATAAATGAAATTAAACATGTGTATCGTAGAAATATTTATGTCAATAAAACGCAATTAGAGCCACTCTAACGTAATCAATTTTGTTTGTGGAATACCAACCATCAATGTTTGGTGTTGGTAAAAAGGTTTATCTTTTATCGATCAGGTTATCGGATATATAAAACCTGCATTATAAACTAAAAGTTTATAATTGTGTCTGATATTTTTAGGATTTGTTCATTGCGTGTTTTAGAAAACACGTGACAATGGGACTACTTTTGAACAATTTACATTATCATGCCAATCCTACGTAAGAGACCCCGAGCAAGGAACTAGAATACAGTTCGAAGAAAATAGTACGTATCTATTGTTTAAGCCTATGTAGCGGATATTCATTAGATCATACAATGACAACACTTTTGAATCCGATTACATACCAAACAGGAGTCCTACCATGTTTTTTAAGATAGCCGGCGAATATTTATATTCAGTTAGTTCCTCCTTATAAATGCATTGAGTTTATTTTCTGAGAGAGACATTTAAATGGCATTTCACCATATATTAAGATTTTAAAGATTCCTGGTTGCTTATCAATAGTTATTTTAAGATTAAAAATACAAATCGAAAAGCATTGATGTTTTCTAGAAAACATATGGAAACATCACATTCAGAAAATGTTGGACATGTAACATAGACATGGTTATTCACTTGGGATCATTTCAATTTATTTTGAGAAGTTTTGATACGGATTCTTCTTTTCATCCAATTCTGATACATATTCCTCTTTTCATCCAGTTCTGATACGGATTTCTCTTTTCATACAGTTTTAATACAGATTCCTCTTTTTGTCCCAATCTGAAACGGATTCCTCTTTCATCCAGTTCTGGTACAGACTCCTCTTTTCATCCAGTTCTGATACGGATTCCTCTTTCATCCATTTCTGGTACAGACTCCTCTTTTTATCCAGTTCTGATACGGATTCCTCTTTTATCCAGTTCTGGTACACTCTTCTTTTTATCCAGTTCTGATACAGATTCCTCTTTTTATCCCGTTCTGACACGGATTGCTCTTTCATCCAGTTATGGTACAGACTCATATTTTTATCCACTTCTGACACGGATTTCTCGTTTTTTCCAGTTCTGATACGGATTTCTCTTTTCATACAGTTTTAATACAGATTCCTCTTTTTATTCCAATCTGAAACGGATTCCTCTTTCATCCAGTTCTGGTACAGACTCCTCTTTTCATCCAGTTCTGATACGGATTCCTCTTTCATCCATTTCTGGTACAGACTCCTCTTTTTATCCAGTTCTGATACGGATTCCTCTTTTATCCAGTTCTGGTACACTCTTCTTTTTATCCAGTTCTGATACAGATTCCTCTTTTTATCCCGTTCTGACACGGATTGCTCTTTCATCCAGTTATGGTACAGACTCATATTTTTATCCAGTTCTGACACGGATTTCTCGTTTTTTCCAGTTCTGATACGGATTCCTCTTTTCATCCAGTTTTATCCAGTTTTGGTACATACTCCTCTTTTCATCCAGTTCTGAAACGGATTTCGTTACATCTAGATATTCTGAAATCGTATTTTGATACTCGGAGTATGTGAAAAGTTGGCATCGCACTCAGCTTTCGGTCGCACACTTTTTTCCTCGCGCCCACAGAAGTACAATGCAAAGTTACGTAACGCTACAGTCACATAATATTTTTTATTTATCATACTTATACCTATATCTTTTCCGGCGCTAAATAAATACATGAAATAAAAACACGAGGAAAAACACTACCACGGTTTAAAAACTTCGTATTGCATTCTTCTGCATTATCTTTAAGACTTTGTACTTGGGTAAATGTGCATCCCTCAAGATAATCTGTTTCGCGTGTCATATTTCTTACCACGAAGGAGAAGTACAAAGAAACGAAAACAGGACGAATTAGACAATACGTTAAATAAAGTGATATGAAGTCAAAATGTGGCATTGTGACGTCATTCACACACCATTTGTATTTGATATGAAAACGCGTGATTGATTATTGAAACTAATTCAATCTATATAATATGTCATTGTAACTTCTCAAAATTTACGAAAGATATATATTAAAATGGAGTATAATGCTATAGTATCGTTACGTGGATTTGTAATGTGCTACTCAGCTTCTGATTAAATTACCATCTCTATCGAGATATCACTTTTTCACCACGCCTACTAGTTTGATACAAAGCCTCGTAAACTTACTGCAATATGTTAATCATTTTTTATTATAATTATTTACCTATACATTTCCGGCGAATTAAAATACCGTATAATACAAGCAAATACACCACGGCGGTTTACACTCCGTATTTCATTTTTTCTATCACAAATAGGTTACAAAATATAATAATATGTCGTCATTGAAAAATAATTTATCGCCATTGAAATATGCTGTCACGTTATATAAAATAAGGTAGTGTGAAGTTAATTTCACGCATTTGTAAATTTCATTTCTTGTTTAAAAATGTTTTATTTCATTATTAAAAGCATGTGTATAACTTGTTTTTCCTTATACTACATCGGCTTTGTATTGTGCTACTCGGAGGTAGGTAATATTTTCATCCATCTCGACCTTCGGTCTCATGATATATCATTTTAACACAAGAAGATAATATAGCGCTTTCTGCAACATAATATTCCCTTTTTTTTATCATGCCTACATATTTCTCGCCGCAAATATATGAACAAATAGCACTTACAAATACAACACGGCAGATTAAAAACTTTAGCACAAATATGTATTATGATGATACTAAATTTAAGTATCATTCAGAGTACGGTAGAATGACGTTATAACTGAGCCATTCATTCATGTCATTGTATGGGTTAAATATGTTATTCCATTATTGAAAACATTTAAATTTATATAATTTGTCTTAACAAAAAAACAAAAAACATTCCAAAACGTTGCTAGCAGGTACTTTCGCTTCTCGTCCAGCTTGTCGTCCTTCTGGCGGATTAGCGAATATGTCAAAGAAATAAACAAACGTAGGGAGAAAACTTTCACGATTTATTAGTATAGTTCGATAGAGAAATGAATTATTTATTGATTCCGCATTTCAATTACATATAAATGTTCGAATAATTTGAAACAAATGATTTGAAGCGAGGCGACCCCCCAAAACTGTGTCCACCCTTGTTGATATTCACGCATAGGTTCATATTTATTTTTAGAGGAGCAAGTGCAAGTGCCTGTGCATCAACGAAATGAAATAAAAGGTACAGTCTGCTTTTAAAAAAATTGTTACAAATTGAAAACCCTGTGATTTTAATAAATTGTCTGCTGCAAGGGCGTTACTATTGAGTGTTATTGGAAAAGGGTTATTTAGTACAATATTTGTTCATATGGTGTTGATTTTTTTTAACTAAAGAATTGCTTTTTTATAACGCCGAAAGGACGTAAGTTTCCGTATTTTAGTATTCTGTGTCGTTTACCGGTCGAACCTGTCTTTCAAGATCGATACTAACTGAGAAATGGTTAAAAACGGCGTTAAACCCCAATCAGTCAAGATCGATACTGGTGGTTTTTCACCTCACAGTAAGGGCATACCTTTTATACATGTAGACGCTTTCGGACGCCTCTGCAGCACAAAACCTTTGAAACACTGCGACAAAAGGAGTAATTTATTCTTATGTCACAATGTTTTCAACTCGATTTAATAATTGAAGATTTTCCATATTTTTGCCTAGATTATTTCGAAGTCTCGTGCTGCATATTTATTGTATGTGGGAAAGGGTTACATACTGTATCGCAGTTGTGTGTCTGTTAAAAGTTACGACATGATCAGCTTGTAAATATTCTCCATCTACACATGTTTTCGACGTCGTCTGCTACAGATTTAATGTATGTTGGCAAGGGGTTACAATCTGTATTTTGTTAAAAGTAATGGCATGATCAGCCTGTAAGTACTCTTCGTCTGAACATGTTTACATAATCTTCTTACAGGCTTACGTTGTTTGCTGCATATTCGCTGTATGTGGGAAAGGGTTAATTTGTTTAAAATAAGTTTGTCCAAGACCAATTAATAATAAAAAGCACTGTTCCAACAGTTAATTTAGATCGCACTTGATCATCATTCAACATAGATTTGCCGTGAATGGCCTGGGGCTTTAGCTCCTGGTCATAAAAGTAATACCATGTTTTTCGGAGTTGGCAGCCTGTCAATTGCTGTTAACACCAAACAAAGCATTGTAGGGTGAGACTGCGCGAGAAAAATAGTTCAACATGGATTCGACAAAACTGCATTTAGAAGGTTAAGATCTTCCAAAAAAAGATCATTATGATATTGTTGGAATATCAGTAAACAGCTTAAGACGTGAGCACTCCACAAATGTTTTCGAAATTAATGCGCCGAGAGCTCAAATATGGAAGCTTATTAACTATTAACATTCGCGAAGCAGAACGGAAAAGTACAAAGAGTCGAGTAACAAATGCAGCGGCGGATTTACCTGGGGGACCGCAGGGCCCGCGCGACTAAAGATTAATGGTTAACAAAAGTGTTGCGTGACAAATGCAGTGGCGGATTTAGCGAGGAGTCATAGGGCCCATGCCCCCCCCCCCCCCCCCCCCCCCCCCCCCCTCATCTCCGACGTTCCCAGCTCCACTATTTATTTATTTTGCTTTTTGTATATATTATCCAAAGAAACCCATTACATGCGATGCAATTTATTTATTTAATTGTACTGTTCCCTCCAGTTGATATAGCACTTAACGACGAGTCGGTAAATTTTATAAGGGAAGACCTGCCATCGGACGATGCATTCCAGCTGTGAATCGAGTGCTGGGGGGAAATAAGGTGGTGTATCACCCTTATCCTACCGACCAGTCAACGATTGACGACTTAATTAAGGAAGTCAAGCGATCATTGCACATTAATCGGCTGATGCATCACACATATCGGGCGAGCACCGGGCCAAATTTTGGATTACCCAGACAATCAAGACGCCGCTCAGAGCCCACTGTGGCTTGCTGGTTCTGAAAACCGGCTCATCGCTTCATTTACCAGATCATCCAGTCGCACTCTTCACAGAAGGTTAAGCCCCAGTTTATCACGCAAGTGTCAGAATAACAGTACTACAAGATGCCCTAGAAAAGATGGGATGACTGAAGGAGAAAGAGGGTGCAAAATCAACAAGAGATTGAGAGTGGCAGTGAAGTGAATGAGACCAATGCACCAATAACTAGGTTGTAGCGGTATGCTATCTAAGTCCAGTTGGAATATGAGTCATATTGGGTCAGAAACTAGGTCATTTGGCCAAATTGAAGGGAAATCTTGTTTACTCTCTGGATATTGCATTTTTAATAACTTGAGTATGTTGAAACTGTTTCAGAATGTTTGTTTTGATGATATGTAGGCCAAGTTTGAAAAACGGTCATGTCTTTTCAAAAACAAGGTCAGTAGGCCAAATTTAGGGAAAATCTTGTCAACACTGTATGGGTCATGCCGGGTTAACAACTAGGTTACTAAGCCAAATTGAAGAAAGATATTGTTAATACTCTGGAGGCCGCATTCTTTGCTTCAGCAGCTTGAAACTTTGTCGAAACGTTTGTAATTTGACAATATCTAGTCCATTGTCGAATATGGATCATATCATGTAAACAAAAACAAAAAAAGTCAATAAGCCACTTGAAAGGTAAAACTTGATAACACTCTGGAGGTTGAATTTTGGATCTTTGTCAGAATAATTGTCTTGATGAGTTTTGCATTGACCAAACACTTTCTCCCAGTCTAGTACATAGTTTAGAGAGTTATTTCTACTTGATGGAAGTTGATTTAACTTTGATATATTTCTCAATATCATAAGGCAGAAGCTTCAAGATATAGTACCAGCAAGGTCCTCCAGTTTTCTAATTAGCAGTTTCATAATATTTACTATTCTTGGTATGATTTTTCAACTTCTTAACAATATATATACATAAACATAAGCTGCAATTGTTATTTCCTTTCACATTTTCCCTACTTCTCCAACCTTCCTATTGATTTTGAAATAGGAAAGACTCATTATTGACGTTAACAATACACCATGAACTAGTAAACGAACCCGACTTTCACTCAGAACCGCAAACAAAACGAATATTGTCACTAATCACTATTGAAATATTGATATCGATAAATCCCATTAAATGAAGGACTCTGGTTCATTAATGATCATTACGGGATTGTATTCACTTAACAGAATATGTCAGAAAAAATACAATTAATTTTGATATCACACAATAATTCCATTTAAGAAAACTGTTTTATAATTCGAAAGTTAAGGTACTGGAACCATTTTAATGCTTGTTGAAAGTGCAGCAGTTTGTGACACTTTTTTTAATTAGATAATATATAACTGTCTTGCAAAGCACATCATTTGAATTTAGATTTTAAGATGCATTTCGTCACTTTCGATAAGTGAACAGCATGGCACCTTCAAACATGTGGATAGTTTTATTATTTCTTATTGCTGTTAATGGCAAATCACTGAATGTGACGAGACAATTGATGAAGAATTTAATGAAGGACTACGATAAAAACATAAGGCCAGTGTCCGACCAGGATATGAAAATGAACGTAAGTGTAATCGCATACATCAAATCTATCCAAGAGTTTGACGAAGTTCGCGAAGTGTTTGCATACAGCGGTGCATTCACATTACAGTGGATAGATGCCGGAATGGTGTGGGATCCAGCTGACTACGAAGGAATCTTGTATGTTATGGTATCTTACAGAAAGGTGTGGACCCCCGATTTGATATTGACAACACCATCAGACGAGATGGATACTCTTGGTAAACCATGGCAGTTCATCAGATACTATTCCAATGGGTTTGCGGCATGGACCCCTGGAGGACTACTTAAATCGACTTGTTCCGTTGACGTTGGTAAATATCCATTTGACAAACAGGTATGTAAGTCAGATTTTGACGTCTGGGGATATTATGTTAACGAGATTGAGCTAATCTCAGCCTCCAATACAGTAGACACGAGTCTGTACTCTGGTAATGTGGCATGGGAACTTGATTCAACTAGAGTTATAACTGTTGAAGATTCACAAGTGTCCGTCGAATTTCACGTTCGGCGCAAAGCCGGGTTTGTCATCGTCAACATACTGATGCCGATTTTGTTCCTCAGCTTGATAAACGTATTGGTCTTCTTGCTTATTCCGGAGTCGGGAGAGCGCGTATCCTTTTGTATTACTGTGTTATTGTCAATAGCAGTGTTTATGACCATCGTAAGTGATACATTACCAAGAAGTTCGGATCCGATGCCTGTCATATCATACAAACTTATGCTGGACATGATCATTAGCTCTCTGATTACACTTGTCACGATCCTGAACCTTCGCTTGTACAATACTGACGACACGAAACCTGTACCAAAATGGCTGATATCTGCGTATTCACTTCTGTGTCGTTCCCGAAAACGTAAAGGTGAAACAATGCACACAAAGATACACCCAACACAATCTGAAGATGTCATGGTTCTCGCTAATGTTGACGATACGGATTTAACGAATACAGATATCGTTATTTCGACGATTACTGTTGCAAAGAGAAGATCCTCTTTAAAAGCGATGCCCGATGCAGCTGCATTAACAAAGAAGAGAGCCTCTTTAAAAGCCAAGCCAGATTCGATAGAAGCTCGTCTGGAGAGGCTGATATCTACCAGTGATAGTGAAACCATGACTGTAACCTGGAGGGACATCAGTATACTTATAGACTATGTCGCTCTGGTCACTTTTACTGCCATGTCTGGAATCAGTTTTGCTGTTTTCATAATCTATGTCAATATATAGCGTTACAATTCTTTTTCAGATGCCCATCTAATTAGGTTGACTACAAAAAAGCATTACATAGACTATTTCGTTTTGTTCAATTTAACTACCATGACTTGACTAAATTTCGCCGTTTTACTCATGTATGTCAGTCTTGATTTAATATTTCAAACATGCAAACGGATTTCGACGCATCTGAAGCATGATACTTTTTGTCACATTATGGAACAGCGAGATATTGTTTATACAGATCAATAACTGATAGTTGATTTATTGATTATTTTTGGTGTTTTACGACGCTATCATGTTTTAGTTATATTACGGCGTTTCCTAGGTACGTTACCAGTGCTCCTGGTCTATTTATTTTGACACCAGCCAGTCAGTCGTTATGCTTACCCCGAAACGCTGGTCGCCAAGGAGGGCAGCCATTACTACCATATTTAAAGTCTTTGATATGACCCAAATAGATGATAGAGTTTGTTAATATTTTGCCTATATATGTTCAGGTGTCTGCTGTAGATTGATGTATGTTAACAGTTTACAATAGTTTTAAGAGTTGTTTAATTGTTGTGTAGTCATCTTAATACAGAGTTGAAAACACTGAGAAAAAGGAGAAATTACTAATGTTGATGATTATCTCTTTACGCGCCATGCATTCAAATTTAGGCATCTGGTTTAATTAAAACCTATACCCCATTGTCTAATACATGCTTATCCGATTTTCTTCTGGATGTTGGAAACAATTTCAGAAAACAAGGAATCGTTAGGGCCTTCTACAATATTGTTAAAGTAGGCATTATCTTACATTGGTTAAATCTGTCTCAAACGTTAAAGAGTGCGTTGATCATCGTATTATCCATGAACTTATAAAAGACGGATAAGTAACGAAAATATAAACTGCAATATAATCCGCACTACCATCTGTAATAAATGAAATGAAACATGTGTATAGTAGAAATATTAATGTCAATACAACGCAATTACTGCCACTCTATCGTAATCCATATTGTTAAAGTAGGCATAATCTTACATTTTTTAAATCTGTCTCAAACGTCAAAGAGTGCGTTAATCATCGTGTTATCCATGAACTTGTATGAGACGGATAAGTAACGCAAATATATCCTGCAATATAATCCGAACTATCATCTGTAACAAATGAAATTAAACATGTGTATATTAATGTCAATAAAACGTAATTGGAGCCACTCTATCGTAATCAGTATTGTTTGATGCTGGTAAATATGTGTATCGTTCAACCATCAGGTTATCTGATAGATAAAGCCTGCATTGTACACTAAAGGTTCATATGTCCGATGTTTTTAGGATGTGTTTATCGAGTTTTTTAGAGATCACGTGACCATGGGACTACTTTTGAGCAATTTGCATTATCATGCCAGTCCGACGTAAGAGACCCCGAGCAAGGAACTAGAATACAGTTCGAAGAAAATAGTACGTATCTATTGTTTAAACCTATGTAGAGGATATTAATTAGATCATACCATGACAACATCTTTTAACCGATTACACACCAAATAGGATTCCTACCATGTTTTATAAGATAGCAGGCGTCTATTTATAGTCAGTTAGTTCCTCCTTATGAATGCCTTGAGTTTATTTTCTGAGAGTGTCATTAAAAGGGCATTTCAACATATATTAAGATTTTATAGATTTTTGGCTGCTGATCAATAGATATTTTAAGATTAAAAATACAAATCGAGAAGCATTGATGTTCTCTAGAAAACACATGGAACCTACATATTCAGTCCTTTTTCAGAAAAGATAATTTGCCGTTGAACATGTAACATAGACATGCTTATTCAATCGTGATCATTTCAATGTATTTGGAGAAGTTCTGATACATCCATTTCTGATACGGGTTCCTCTGTTCATACAGTTCTGATACAGATTCCTCCTTTTATCAAGTTCTGACACGGATTCCTCAGTCATCCAGTTCTGGTACAGACTCCTCTTTTTTTTCGAGTTTTGACACGGATTTCTCTTTCATCCGATTATGCTACAGATTCCTCTTTTCATCAAGTTCTGACACGGATATCTCTTTTCATCCAGTTCTGGTACAGACTCCTCTTATAATTCAGTTCTGACACGGATTCCTCTTTTCTTTCAGTTCTGATACAGATTTCTCTTTTAATCCATTTCTGACACGGATTCCTCTTTACTTCCAGTTTGAATACAGATTTCTCTTTTCATCGAGTTCTGAAACATACTTCTCTTTTCATCCAGTTCTGACATTGATTCCTCTTTGCATCCAGTTCTGATACATACTCCACTTTTCTTTCAGTTCGAATACAGATTTCTCTTTCATCCAGTTCTGATACATACTCCTCTTTTCATCTTGCACACTTTTTCCCTCGCTCCCACAGTAGTACAATGCAAAGTTACTTAATTTAACGCTACTGCAACATAATATTCATTATTTATCTGCTTATATACCTATACATTTTCCGACGCTAAATACATACATGAAATAAAAACACGAGGAAAAACCGGTTTAAAAACTTCGTATTAAATTCAACTGCATTAACTTTAAGGCTTTGTACTTGGGAAAATATACATCGCTCAAGACGATCGGTCATGCGATATATTAATTTTTACCACGAAGAAGAAGTACAATAGAAAAAAACGAAAACAGGACGAATTAGACACATACGTTAACAAATAAAGTGATGTGAAGTCAAAAAGTGGCATTGTGACGTCATTCACACACCATTTACAAATTGTATTTGATATGAAAACGCGTTATTCATTATTGAAACCATTTCAATCTATATAATATGTAATTGTACCTTCTCAAAATGTACGAACATTATATAATAAAATGCTGTAGTAGCGTTTCGTGGCTTTGTCATTTTCTACTCAAAAACAGGCTAAATTGCCATTCTCTCTCAAACTCTCTCAAAATATCACTTTTTTACCACGCCTTATAGTACAATACAAAGCCACGTATACCTACTGCATCACGTTATTCATTTTATTTTATACTTTGATATTTTTCCTTCCATTTTCCATTTAGAAAAAGGATGCAGTATCCGTCGATATTGCACGGGCTGATTTTGCAAGCATTGATATTACACTTAGTTTTTTTCACTTGCTGCTAAGGACGGAGCTATTTCCATACAATAGCATTACAGAACGCTCCTATCCAAACTATGATTAATTTAGAGATCAGCTAACACTGTTTGGTTGATCCCTTGTACATGACACGCTATGAAAAATCGGTAGACGTACACAAAACCCAATCCAGTATATTTATAGCATTATCCACGTGTGTAAACTGTAAATACATACGTAGTTTCTGACGTTATATATGACGTGTTTTCAATGACATCGGTATTTGTATTTTACCATATATTCGCGATATTCATAGTTGTTTTTGATAGCCATTGACGATCGATATAAGTTTATCTCAATAAAACATGATGAACACAAGCAAGTGGGATTTAATAACTGCTAGGATGAATGGGCAAATAATTGTTTTAAAGGTAGGTCTTCTGATTATTGTTGTCATTCTCCGATGTGAAGTTTATGAACGCAGGATAGAAGATGTGTGTTCGTGTTACTGAACATACTGTGAGGTCAAAAGGGGCCCCTAACTCGTAATACAGAACACAACTATCCAGGCGTTCATACCAGAATAAGATAATACACGAGTTCCTTATGAAATACACTGAAAAAGCATTACATGTCATTTTGTCGACGATTCAATTTCGTGTCGAGAACAACAATGGCGGTTCGTAAATTATATTTTTCACGACCCTAGCAACCAACGGAAGGAGAGTTTAATTACGCGATAGATCGTAAATGTTTATTTATCTAAACAATCCAAAACGAGTGTTATTTTTTCTAAATAGTGAAGTGTTTCAAACAAACAAAACGATACATTTTAAAGAGCCAATATCAAATTATACAATAAAAGGTTATTGCATGATTATGGGAAACTATTGTGTTGGGACTCGTTCCTTCGGCGGAGTTGTGCCCTCGCAAGCTCGGGCAACTCAGCCGAAGGAACTCGTCCAACACAGTACTTTCCCATATAGATGCATTAACCTATAATATACTATAATAAGTTTTTTTCCGACGAATAACAATACAATATAATACAAGCAAATACGCCACGGCAGATTAAACTCCGTATTTAATTTCTTCTATCACAAATAGGTTACCAAATATGATAATATGACGTCAGTGAAATAGTATGTATCGCCTTTGAAATATGATGTCAAGTTATATAAAATAAGGAAGTGTGACCTCATTTTCACGCATTTATTAAATATTCATTTCTTGTGTAAAATGTTTTATTTATTTTGTATGTGTAACTTTTTTCTCTCTTCAAAGGTATACTACATGTATATATATATATATATATAGCAAAAGGGAAATAATGCTGCAGTATCTTTACGCGGCTTTGTGTTTTGATACTCAGAGGAAAAGAAAATTGTCATCGCTCTCGACCTTTCGTCTCATGAGATATCATGTGTAACGCTCCTCGTAGTACACTACAAGACAATATAGCGCTTTCTGCCACATAATATTCTCTATTTATATCATGCATGCATATTTCTCGCTGCAAATATATGAACAAATAGCACTTACAAATAAAACACGGCGGATTAAAAACTTTACCACAAATATGTATTATGAGGGGACGTAATTTAAATATGAGGTTATATCATTCTGAGTACGGTAGAATGACGTTATAAACAAGCCATTCATGAATGTCATTGTATATACAGTGCAACCGCTCCAGATCAATATCAGTTGGAAGCAATGAACTATGGTTGCTTTAGAGAGTTGTCGCTCCGTAGAGGTTAATTCCCATTACAAGCACATTTTATGAAAGAGCAATTAATTGCTGTTATGAAAGGGGGTTTGCTCTTCAGCGGTTCCGTAATCTGCAATTAACTTTGGCAGTCCTTAGACAGCGATGCATATAAAACTATTACCTCCAGGTCGCGGGTTCAATTCACGGTCAGGTCATACCAATTACTTAAACAAATTGTAGAGTTTGTATGATATTGTGGACTGCATTCGACAATTGTTTCCAGTTTTATCACGGCGTTTCCGGGGTAAGCTACCGGTACCACTGGTCAATTTATCATGGCAGCTGTTATATTAACCTCACAACCCTGAGCGCAAAAAGGGGAAAGTGATTACATCCATGTTCAAAGTATTTGATCCCGCACGGAGGCAGACAATCTACAGCAACACCACCAAGGCCATGATATAAGTCTTTCGGAAATGGCAAACCGTGTAATATATACGTTGATGTATAGGTTTTCACATGAAAGAAAGTTAAATTACAATTCTGCGTTCGAATCAATGCCATGCGTGACTCTTCACCATCAACGAAATAAAAATAATGTACCATCTGCTTTATAAAATCTCTTGAAAGTTTTATAAATTGAAAACACTGATTTTTAAAAATCGTCTTCTGCAAGGGAATAAATATCGAGCGTATGGGGGAAAGGGTTATTTAGTACAATATGTGTTCATATCGAGGGCTTGGCGTGAAACGGTTGTAACTAAAATTGGTATTTGGTTACGAAGGTTAATCACCTTGCCATAAAGTCTTTATAAGCGTTTAATCATTTTTCTTGGTAAACAATAGAAATTTAGGTGCCATTGCTCGTTCTGAGCAATGGCACCTAAATTTGCATTGTTTACAAAAGGGCAAAAATTGCCTCTAAACCAGGTTTTTTCAAAATAAGTTTTTAGTTACAACCATTTCACACTAAGCCCTCGATATTTTGTTGATTTTACTAAAGAATTGTTTTCTGTAACGTCGAAAGGACGTACGTTTCCGTATTGTAGTATTCTGTGTCGTTTACCGGTCGAACCTGTCTTTTAAGATCGACACTTGTGGTATTTCACCTCACAGTAAGGCCATACCTTTTCTACATGTAGACGCTTTCTGACGCTTCTGCAGCACACAACGTTTGAAAACGTTGAGACAAAAGGAGAAATTGCCTGAAACGAGTAATTTTTCCTCATGCCACAATGTTTTCAACTCTATTTAATAATTGAACTGTCATTTATGGAGATTTTCCATACTTTTGCCTAGATGATTTCGACGTCGTCTGCTACAGATTTAATGTATGTGGGAAATGGGTTACATTCTGTATTTTGTTGAAAGTAACGGCATGATCAGCCTGTAAATACTCTTCGTTTGAGCATGTTGACAAAATCTTCTTACAGGCTTACGTGGTCTGCTGCAGGTTCGCTGTATGCGGGCAATGGTTAATTTGTTTAAAATAAGTTTGTCCAAGACTAATTCCTAAGAGACACTATTCGAACAGTTAATTTAGATCGCACTTGATCATCATCCAACATAAATTTACTGTGATATTTATTTGGAAAAGACTCACTAATCTCGTTAAAAACACACCATGAACTAGTAAACGAACCCGACATTCACCCAGAACTGCAAACAATACGCATATTGTCACTAATTGATATTGAATGTATTGAACTATTTATATCGATAAATCCCATTAAATGAAGGACTCTAGTTGATTAATGAACATTACGGGATACAGTAATGGAAGTTGTATTCACTTTACGGAATATTTTTATGACAAGCACATGTGTATATATGAAAGTGTTAGAACAAATACAATTAAGTTTTATATCATAAAATGAATTAATTTAAATAAAATGTTTTAAAATTCAAAAATCACAGTAATGGAACCATGTTACTGCTTTTTGACAGTGCAGCAGTTTGTGACACATTTTTTAATTAGATAATCTATAATTGTCTTGCGAAACACATCATCTGAGCTTTGTCTCTCAGAGGCATTTCTTCATTTTCGATAAGTAAACAACATGGCAC
Organism: Serripes groenlandicus; assembly: GCA_031761405.1. Classification (NCBI taxonomy): domain Eukaryota; kingdom Metazoa; phylum Mollusca; class Bivalvia; order Cardiida; family Cardiidae; genus Serripes; species Serripes groenlandicus. The sequence continues at coordinate 211,875,863 of JASEVX010000001.1, read as the reverse complement.
CTTCAAACATGTGGATAGTTTTATTGTTTTTTACTGCTGTTAACGGCAAATCGTTGAATGTGACAAAACAATTGATTAAGGCTTTAATGAAGGACTACGATAAAAACATCAGACCAGTGTCCGATCAGGATATGAAGATGAACGTCAGTGTAGTCGCATACATTAAATATATCCAAGAGTTTGACGAAGTTCGCGAAGTTTTTGCATACAGCGGTGCTTTTACATTACAGTGGAAAGATGCCGGAATGGTTTGGGATCCAGCTGACTACGGAGGAATATGGTATGTTATGGTATCTTACAGAAAGGTGTGGACCCCTGATTTGATATTAATAACACCATCAGACGAGATGGACACTCTTGGTAAACCATGGCAATTCATCAGATACTATTTCAATGGGATTGCAGTTTGGACTCCTGGAGGACTACTTAAATCGACTTGTTCCGTTAACGTTGGTAAATATCCCTTTGACAAACAGGTATGTAAGCCTGAGTTTAATGTGTGGGGTTATGATGTTAACGAGATTGAGCTGATCTCAGCCTCCAGTACAGTAGACACGAGTCTGTATTCCGGTAATGTGGCATGGGAACTTGCTTCAACTAACGTTATAACATATGTTGAAGGTACGTGGTCACAAGTATCCGTCGAATTTCACGTTAGGCAGGCGCAAAGCCGGTTTCGTCGTCGTCAACCTACTAATGCCGATTCTGTTCCTCGGCCTGATTAACGTCTTGGTCTTCTTGCTTATTCCGGAGTCGGGAGAGCGCGTATCCTTCTGTATTACCGTATTGCTGTCCATTGCAGTGTTTATGACCATCGTAAGTGACACATTACCAAGAAGTTCGGAACCGCTGCCTGTCATATCGTACAAACTTATGCTGGACATGATAATAAGCTCTCTGATAACATTTGTCACGATTTTGAACCTACGCTTGTATCATAAAGACGACAAGAAACCTGTACCAAAATGGCTGATATCTGCATATTTGCTTCTCTGTTGTTTACGATTGCGTAATGGTAAACCAATGCAAACAACAATAAACCAAACACGACCTTATGATGACATTGTTCTCTCTAATGTTGACGATGGAGATTTAATGAAAGCTGATATCGCACTATCGTCAGTTTCTGTTGCAAAGAGAAATGCTTATTTAAAAGCGAGACCTTATGAAGCTGCTTTAACAAAGAAGAGGGCATCTTTAAAAGTCAAACCGGATTCTATAGATGCCCGTCTGGAGAGGTTTATATCTACAAGTGAGATTGAAGCAATGAAGGTAACCTGGAGGGACATCAGTATACTGATAGACTATATCGCTCTGATCACTTTTACTACCATGTCAAGTCTAAGTTTTGCTGTGTTTTTATTGTATGTTAGTCTCGCTTAACAGGGCAAATGATGCTCATCTAGACTAAAGAGATTGATATCAACCAGTAAGATCGAAGCCATGGTGGTAAGCTAGGGGAATATCAGTATACTGATAGACTAAGTTGCTCGGTTCACTTTTACAACCATGTCCAGACTAAGTTCCGCTGTTTTTATAGTGTATGTCAGCCTGGCTTAAGTATGTTCTTCATGCAAACGCATTTTCAATTGTGAATCGTAATCTCTTTAATCAATAAAGGTTACCATATATTCAAAGTTGTCAGGTGCAGAGTTGTTGCATGGTGGTAATGGTGGGTTAATAGTTCACCTTATGTGATTGTGTGTATAATCGTCTACTTTAAAGGAAATCTGACAACAAATGTGTTTTCTCAAAACATGGAAGTGTCATTTTGAATTAGATACTGAGTTTAAGGAATTGTGGGAAATGAAGAAATTCCTAATTTTGAGTAATTTAATTTTGTTTCAAGTTTTATTAAATATAAGTTCTATTATGTAATAACATTTTCAGCTGTAAATCGTCTGTATTATATTACCAATTCGATAAATGCACTAACAGTTTGTTTTTTAGAAACAAAAGCATTTTAGGGTGAAAATACAAAAGTTAAATTATTAAATTACTTTAATTATAATTGAATGTTTGTGCAAACAGTAAAAAATAAAAGCATTTTTAGGTGAACATACCGAAGTCAAATTATTAAATTACTTTAATTATAATTGAATGTTTGTGCAAACAGTAAGAAAAAACATGAAATAAATATTGTGAAAACAGTCAAATAATTGTGTATAGGTGCATAGGTAAATAATGGAATAGACAAAACAACAGGACTGTATTCTCACCTTTCCCTTACCGCTCTTTATCACTCCGCACTAACGGTAAATAGCAAAATCAAAATGTGGGACAATCGGGAAGACACCGATCTGAGTACCTCGATCTCCCCGACCGGTCAGATTCCGCGATTAAGCTCAACCAGATGTCGGGGGTCTACACAACCGAAGAGAGCCTCGGCCAGACCTTTAGTGGACCATACAAGATCAACTCAAGACCTTCCAGACTACTTCAAGATCACTTGCCGACACACATCCCGACTTCTACTCGACCTATTCTCGACCTTCCCGACCCCTTCCCGATGTATACCCGATCAACACGACCAGCCCGAATTTTCTTCGACCTCTACCCGACTTATACACGACCATGTACGATCGATCGGGCACGATCGCTGCACGATAGCAGCAGACCAGGTATAAAACTGTAGTATTTTGTTCGGTATTCAGTTGACCAATGACTATCGAAGAAGAAACATCATGGAAGTTATTAATCAGCAAAATATGTGACTAGATGTCTTTCCTACAAGCTAGACATTGTACACGAGTATACACGAGTTTACAATCAGCAAAATATGTGACTAGTTGTCTTCCCGATGAACTAGACCTTATACACGAGTATACACGAGTTTATCAGAGCGCTACAAGATGTATTTCAGACCGCTTCCAGACCGTCTGGCTTCTCGAGCGCTACACGGATGATTTTGACATGTCAAAAAAATCCGTGTAGATACCCCGACCACTACCGACCAAGGTAGACCGCTGCAGACCGGGCGGGACTCCACTGCAGACCGAGGGAGATCATTTCACGACTGCATGATCGAGTTTGAACGAGGTACTCAGATCGGCGGTGAGAACGCCCCATTAAGTAGATAATGCACACGTTTTTTCCTCGAGGTCAATATAATGAACGTTATTGAAATGGGGATCGATATAAAAAGAAATGGATGTAAAATATAGATCAATGCATGAAACTCCAGAAATTGTTGTTAAACCCATACATACATGTACTAAGTAATAATGATGTTGTGTGATCCTTAGTGTCAGTGTTTTCTTCCATTTGATTTTTTGTTTTTACTTGAATTTCAATTCTCATAAAGAATATGAGTAGCATCTGGCGATTTGGAATCGAATAGACTTTCTAGTTTACATTTTAATAAACTTAGTACATTGCATTTAGCCATTTACAAGTGAAGTATAGCAAAGACAGAAAAGTAAATACAAAGAAAATACAAATTAACCATTAAACAAAAGAATATAAAAAGCAAAAGCCAGGAAAGGAAGAATCATTTAAAGGGGGTATTACATGAGAGGGCTAAGCGGTTTCGTCGGGTATACATATTTCTAGAAGGAAAAAAAGTAATATTAGGATAAAGCGACTAAAGTTGACAAGAATAAGCAGCATCATAGTAATAACACTTCATAAATTATAATGCATGCAATAATAATGTTCAATACTTGTTTCCTATGGACATTGGTTCATTTATATATTGTGATTGTTTCGATAATTGTGTGGTGTTGGTACAAGACATTATGCCAAATAATATATTCATTTAAAGCCAATCATTATATAACTAATGTATATTTTGCGTAAAATGTCATACTTGGGGAAACATGATATGACATGAAATTCTTACTCGTCGACGTTTAAGTAACGTAATTTACAAAGACGATTACTCCTTAGCTAGACCGTTTCTCCTACCAGTTTCAATTTCGAGCGAATGGCAGCTAAATCTAATTCTGGTTAAACGTTTTCTCAGATTATCATTTGTAATCTTTGACATAAAATTCTTAAAACAAAATTCGGATTTGAATTTAAAAAATATATCAATTTAGATGTATAATTAATATAACTAGACCAAAATTGTATACACTGATCGCTCAATCTGCTTTTTAAAACATTGGACGGTGGAAATGTTGGCATAAGTGTAATAACTAATAAGTTAAACAGCCATTACCTAGATTTTCAATAACATATATGAAATGAATAACAGTGTCTGGCGATTTCAGAAATGTATTACAGAATTTTAAAGATTCAGAGGAAAACGTCATAGTTCACCGAATACTGCATAGTTTGGAATCTCTTGACTTTATTTACCAAAAAGTATGTGAAGTTAATTAACGGACTTATAGTTGTACATATCCCAAACCTCAGACCAACATAAAAGGATGGGAACGATCATTGAAAGACAGTCAGTTTACATTTTAAATTTAACTTAAGACGATCAAATACGCCCAACAGGCTGTGGTATACTTTCAGTGCCTGGTTATGTAACCTTTTAACAGCTGTGGTTAAATTGCCATCTTAACTGAAGCTAAACCCAAAACATACGAAATTGTTAACTTGCTAAAGTCCCATTGACACGTCAAAGATATCTGAAATGTGCATGTTCATATTCAATTTAACACGTGATTTTACATCTGAATACATTGATAAGTATAAAGCTTATGCCAACGTCAAGGGGCTTATTCCACAGTGCATTGCTATGCTCGGTGTCAAAGCACGCTCAAAATTAATAACAAATACACCATATCTGAGGCCTTTACTTATGTAAAAGAGACTTCAAGACAAAGATGGCGTTATATGTAGAACGACCATCGCAAAAACCAAACTGGTTCCAATTCCACCAACCTTACTTAGCGCAAATGAAATACTTAAATTATTAAAGGCACATTTCGTCATTTTTGTTAAAATGCCTTAATTTTTTTTTTTTATCAAATTTTGTTATTCAGCAAGGTCATTATTTTTGTCAACCTAGTCATTCACATAAATACAATCCACCATTTGCGTACACGTATTAGGGAAACAAACATGATGAAATATGCTTTTAAGTATTTAAGTATTACTTAGCGCTGAGTAAGGTTGGTGGAATTGGACCATCGTTCATTATATAGTCACTTTCACTTTATATATTAAGTCTTATTCTCAGTGTCGTTGGGAAAAAAAATGAAAGAGTATTAGCAATACTGAGTCATCTATAGTTCATCGGGATAGAAGGGTCGCATTTTATAAAGGTACTATGAAATCTTTTAAGTCTAAAAGGAAATATGCCACAATGTGTTCCAATTCTGTACTTTTGTTTTTCTTCAGCGCTGAAATGGTACATTTTATTTCATCTTTGGAAAAGGTTCGTCTAACTGGTTAATACCTAACTTACATCACGTTACCAATCAGACGTATCGTGATCGGAAAAGACAAAAATTGCACAAATTAGAAAAAAATACAAAAAATGCAAGTCCTCCAACTTAACATCGCTTGAAGGATTCTTTTTATCTTATTTAAAACAAAAAAACATACGACAAAAATTGTTTGGGGACATGCTTACTTAAATTTGAAAGTTTTTAGAGGCAAATGTAATTATATAATTATCTTTATTTACATCTGATCATTGTACATACAATGTTATATTTATAACATAAAACATACAATACAACATAAAAGCACAATGCCACGTCAAACCGGAGTAATAAGAGAATAGGTATGAAATTTGCCCTTAGCGTTCCGTTTTATTTAACTTAAGAAAGTCCAAACTTGTAAAATTGACAACTTATTTGTCTCAGTTTGTTTAGTATCATAATACAAAGCGAATTATTATTTCAATGACCTCAATTGAATATTTAAGATGTAAATTCTTTAACAATTCAAGCGTCTCCTTATTGAATAAAATAGATAAATGATCGAACTAAATCTTTTCTTTCTTTTTTCGACGTTATATATTTTTCAAGCATTTTTCTTTAATAGAAGACTCGCTTATATAGCGGTTGAAATGAAAAGCTTAATAATGTCGTTAAATCAGATATAAAAAGTCGATTAAGTATTGAAATGCCGTAAGTGCTGTTTCGACTGGTAAACCTCCCTAACTACCACAATGCGGAAATTCTCGTTGTTTCGACACAAAGATGGCAGCAGGAAATATTGAAATAAAGACAATTGAATACCCCTGTCTACATATCCAAACGTGTAATGTGGGGGAATGTGTAATGGATCATATCCTAAAATACCCTGTTCAATTTAAATAGTTAATTTAGATCTCAATTGATTATCACCCGCCGGTTATCACAGAAAAACAAACAACATTGTTCTAGTAAAGGAACCCAACATTTTATTAGAACTGCAAACAAAACGTGCTTGTATGACACTAATTGATATTGAAGGTATTGAACTAGTCAGAGTCATATAACCAATTAAACGAAGGACTCTGTGTGATTAATGAAAATATCGGAGTACTGTTAAAACAGTTTTAGTCAGTGTTTTAACATTTTGAAACGCGTTTTCATTAATCAGAATATATTTATTGCATTGCAAGCACACGTATATAGAGTGTTGGAAAAATACAATAAAGTTACCACAGAAAATTGATTTAAGAAAAATGTTTTAAAATTCAACCTTTAAATTACTGGAACCATTTTACTGCTTATTGACAGTGCATCAATTTGTGAAAAAGACAATACAAAGCTGTCTTGTAAAACACATCATCTATACTGAGTAGTTTAAAGGCTTTTCATCGTTTTAGACAAGTAAACAACATGGCACCTCTTAATGTGTTGACTATTTTATTGTTTTTAAATGTTACCGTTAACGGCAAAACATTGAATGTGACGAGACAATTGATGAAGGATTTAATGAAGGACTATGATAAAAACATTAGACCAGTGTCAGACCAGGATTTAAAAATGAACGTCAGTGTAATAGCATACATTAAATCTATCCAAGAATTTGACGAAGTCCGCGAAGTGTTTGCATATAGCGGTGCTTTCACATTACAGTGGATAGATGCCGGAATGGTGTGGAACCCAGCTGACTACGAAGGAATCTCGTATGTTATGGTATCTTACAGAAAGGTTTGGACCCCTGATTTGATATTGACAACACCATCGGACGAGATGGATACTCTTGGTAAACCATGGCAGCTCATCAGATACTATTCCAATGGGTTTGCGACATGGTTCCCTGGAGGACTACTTAAATCGACTTGCTCCGTTAACGTTGGTAAATATCCATTTGACAAACAGGTATGTAAGTCAGATTTTAGCGTCTGGGTTTATGAAGTTAATGAGCTAGAGTTAATCTCAACCTCCAGAACAGTGGATACGAGCCTGTATTCCGGTAATGTGGCATGGGAGCTTGATTCAACCAACGTGAGGACCTTAGTTGAAGGTACATGGTCACAAATTGCCATCGAATTTCACGTTCGGCGCAAAGCAGGATTTGTTGTAGTTAACATACTGATGCCCATTCTGTTCCTCGGCTTGATAAACGTCTTGGTCTTCTTGCTTGTTCCGGAGTCGGGAGAGCGCGTATCCTTCTGTATTACCGTATTGCTGTCCATTGCAGTGTTTATGACCATCGTAAGTGATACATTACCAAGAAGTTCGGAACCATTGCCTGTCATATCGTACAAACTTATGCTGGACATGATAATAAGCTCTCTGATTACATTTGTCACGATCCTGAATCTTCGCTTGTATCATAAAGACGAAAAGAAGCCGATACCAAAATGGCTAATATATGTATATTCTCTGTTGTGTCATTCCCATCTGCGCAAATCTAAACCAATGCATGCCAAAATACATCCAAAACAAAATGACGATGTCATGGTTCTCAGTAATGTTGAAGACAGAGATTTAATGAATGCTGATGTCGTACTTTCGACGATTTATGTTGCTAAGAGAAGGGCTTCAATAAAAGCGATGCCCGATGCAGCTGCATTAACAAAGAAGAGGGCTTCTTTAAAAGCCAAGCCGGATTCGATAGAAGCTCGTCTGGAGAGGTTGATATCTACCAGTGAGAATGAAACCCTGACGGTAACCTGGAGGGACATCAGTATACTGATAGACTACGTCGCTCTGGTCATTTTTACTACCTTGTCAGGGCTCAGTTTTGCTGTTTTTCTTATGTATGTTAGTCTGGCTTAACCGTGCGCCTAATGCCCATCTAGACTATATAGGTTGATATGTACGAGTTGGAGTGGAGCTATGGCTGTAACATCGGGGACATCAGTATACTTAAAGACTATGTCGCTCTGTTCACTTTTACTACATTTTCTCTGTTTTGCTATTTATCTCACGTGTGTAATTCTCGCAAAAATCAATCCTACATGCAAACGAAGTTGTTATGCATTCTTTGTCCACAATGTTTTTTATTAAATGTATTAATTACATATTTTATTAGACTTTTGATAATATCTTTTTATGGTAGTTTGCTGTAGATATGTTGCATTTGTCAATGGTGTTTTAGGCAGTTTTTGTCAATTGTTCAGTTATATTATAGCATTACATGCTTTAGTTACCAGTTATTAGGGTCTGCTTATACTGACACAAACGAGTCATTCGTAATGCTATCACCAAAACCCTGAGCACCAAGGATGAAAAGCCATTGCTACCCTTGTTAAAGTATTTGGTATGACCCGATCGAGGATCGAACCTGCGACGTCTCACACCAGAGTCGGTCATCCTAACACTACAAACCACCTAGGCGTTTTATTGCATGTGGGACAGTAACAGTGCGAATAGTGAGGACTCATTCAAGCTGTGCATCGGTACAGTCTAACCAGAGTGTTTCGTGTTTTAGAGTTGTAACCTTGTTATGTTTTACAGTTATTAACCTTCATATAATACCGTTACGGAGACCCAATAAAATGGACATCAAATCGCCAGACAATGATCATATGCATGTGTTTGTTCATATATTAAAATTTTATATGCAGTGTCAATCCTTGGGTTTCGAGTTCGAACCACAGCTCGACCAACATTCTTTCCAACGTTTGGCAAAGGGCAATGCAACAAGAGGCATTCGTCTTCGACCAATTGGCTAACGGTATGGGTGAAAAGCAGCACGTTGTTTGGAAAGACTCTTGTTTGGAGTGCGTGTGAAAGTCAAGGTAAACGTAGGAAGGTGAATTAGCATTCGTCATATGAAAACATGTTGAATCAAAGCACTGAAAGTGCTTACAGCAAGGGGCTAACTGCAGATAACATTTGGGCATGGATTTACCGATCCCAAAAGTCTAACTTGAACACTTTAAACTAGCAATTTGTTAGTTAGCACATTATATCCATATATTAAATGATAAAGGAGTAAAGCAAAACACTGTAAACACAGTATGATGGTCTATCGATATACTAAAAGTTGGCATACACATGCGCATCTGCTATCTGGATAGTTTCTGCTTAGCACACCTCCTGGTTTACAATGGATTTTTAGCCGTGTCTTTTTTAATGCAATTAACACATATACATTTTATATCAAAATCACAATAACCTAACAATGATAATTATATTGAGAGTCCAATTTTACTTTCAAAGCAGAAATAAAATCCTGTGTTATCTACATTTTCTTCAGCGTGCAATGACTGAAATATTGTTAAAAGCGACGTAAAACATCATACACACGATTTAATCATTTCTTAGTGTTTCACAACGCATAGGTGAATAGTTTTAAATGCATTGCTTTTGAATTCATTTTAAATCCCAACATTTTGAAAGAGTTTATTGCAGCGGTGTTAAATGACAATTGCACCACTGATATCGGCAATTTATAAGACAAAAAATATTATATTTTTCAAAAAAAAAAATTATCTGCCCAGAGCGGGAATCGAACTCAAGTCACCCGTTTCAAGGCTCAACTGCTAGCCGCTACGTTACGCGGCCACTTCGATAAATGTCATTTATAACATAATTATAAACCAATACACGAGTTAGCGAAATATTTAGTATTGAAACGTTTTATCTTGATAAAAAACAAATGTCATTTAAATAATTTGTTTTATAACTGGGACTTGACTATCTTATTCCGTCTACTGGGGTTGTTCAGGTTAATTTTGGTTGAAAATTTGATGTATTTACCTAGGAATCGAAAATGAAATACTCTAGTACTTAGATTCCAGATTAACGTTTCCGCTTATAATACATTTTATTCGAAAGTATTTTTGGAAATTACGACGCCTAGGCTCACTTGCACATTTATCGTATATATGTTATATTTTGTCAACTGTTTATTTTATTATCATTTAAATAATTTGAATGTTTGAGTATATATGTTATAATTGGGACTCATTTATCTTAAATTGTTTTTGAGTCGAATCGAAAAGTTGCCTTTACTCCATTCGATTTACAATATTTAGGAATTACCAATGAACTTTACGCGCGATCAAGTATGTTGAAAGCGTAGAAATACATTTTAGTTATTAATCATGTAATTCATATGTTTTAACATAACATTTTTTCGAGTTATTCCTTTTGGGTTAGTGATGTCGAATCAAATTAATTTTCGGCTTCATATGTCAACAAGTTACCGCATTTTGATTTTTAGACAGGAACTATTGGCGGTTCAAGATGACCAACATGGAAATTAGCTGGCAACAGTCATTTCATTTTTAACAAAATATTCCACAAATCATCCACTTTCATTGACATTATGTACGATCTGCAACCACCAATACATCTATATGAAGTCGAGATGGTGTTCAGAAACGGAGAGCTGATGTAGAAAGACAGATATGAAGTAATTCCATGCCGATATCGTAAAACGCCTGTCTAGATTCCAGTCTCAAAATGATGCGTCGTTTTCAAAATTAGCTACTATAGCAATTGGCTCTAAAGAGCCCCTTGCTAAAAACGACATTAAACCCCAATCCATGTAATTATATATAGTGTCCTTCAGTCAGATATCCAGATTACAATTACAAGGGTTGATTATTGTTGTTGAATGTTTTTTTCTTCCTTTTTTAGCTCGACTATTCGAAGAATAAGGGAGCTATTGTAGTCACGTCGCCGTCGCCGTTGGTTAAAGTGTTTGTGCAAGCTAGCATTAACCCTTATAACTTACATACGCCTAAGCCAAAGATCTTCAAACTTGGTATGGACATACTTCATAGCAAGTTGGTGATGCCTACACAGTTTGGAGTCAGTAGGTCAAAGGTCAACGTCACTGTAACTTTCTATATAGAAACAGTTCATGGTTAAAGTTTTTGTGCAAGCTAGCATTTACCCTTACAACTTACATACGCCTAGGCCAACAATCTTCAAACTTGGTATGGACATACTGCATAGCAAGTTGGTGATGCCTACACAGTTTGGAATCAGTAGGTCAAAGGTCAAGGTAACTTTAACTTTCTATATAGAAACAGTTCATGGTTAAGGTTTTTGTGCAAGCTAGCATTTACCCGTATAACTAACATACGCCTAGGCCTGTGGTCTTTAAACTTTGTATGGACATTCTTCATAGCAAGTTGGTGATGCCTACAAACATTTGAGTCAGTAGGTCAAAGGTCAAGGTCACTGTGACCTTCTATATGGAAACAGTTTATGGTTAAATTTTTCGTGCAAGCTAATATTTACCCTTATAACTAACATACGCTTACGCCTGTGATCTTCAAGTTGGTTTTGCCTCCTAGAGAGTTTGGAGTTATTAGGTCAAAGGTCAATGTCACTGTGACCTTTCTGTAAAGAAACAGTTAATGGTTAAAGATTTTGTGAAAGCTAGCATTTACCCTTATAACTTACATACACCTAGGCCTATGATCTTCAAACTTGATATGGACATACATCATAGCAAGTTGGTGATGCTTAGAGAGTTTGGAGTCAATAGGTCAAAGGTCAAGTTCATTGTGACCTTCAATACAGAAACATTCCTTGCTTTAAAACTACTGATTGCTTAGGCCTATGACTCTGAAACTTAGTTTGGGTAATGGTCATGATCAGCACTTGACTCAAACAGGTCATGGGATTATGAGGTCAAAGGTCAAGATCACTTTGACCTTTAACGAAAAAACACTATTTGTTGCAATAACTTTGAACTAGTTGTACCTAAGTTCATCAAACTTGATATGGACATTAGTCATGATCATTAATCAAAGAGTTTTCAGGTCAATAGGTGAAAGGTCACGGTCAGTGAAACCATCTATACGCAACCAGTCCTTGCCTTACAACTACTGATGGCCTACGCCTACAACTTTGAAACTTAGTTTGGGTATTGGATATGTTTTCTTCAAATAACCTAGAAATACTTTTGACTTAAGTTCATTAAACCTGATATGAACATTGGTCATGATCACTTAGTCACCCCACTGTGACCTTCATTACAAAAACACTCCATTCCTTATGTCACCCCTACACCTATGTAAACAATCAAGTACGATAACTTTATCGAGCATATAATGCAAATTATGGCCCTTTTTTCACTTAGAAATTATGGTTGGAGTTTTGCGTGCAACTACATTAAGAGTCCTTATCTTAGTAACTACTTGATGCATTGCATTAAAACCCTTCCCAACCATTACACCTATGTAAATAATCGAGTTAGATAACTCTATCCTGCATATAATGCAAATTATCAACCTAAGAAATTCTGGTTAATTATTTGCATGCAACTACATTAGAGTCCATATCTCAGTAACTAATAAGCGGTGGAAAAGTCGAGCGCGCTGTCCTCCGACAGCTCTTCTTATAAACATTCTAAACTGGTTTCTAAACAATCGGAACACTTGACAATCATCTCTTTTTTAAATTGGTTATCACCCCTGTATTTAAAAGAATTTCGTTGCCGAGAATGTTATTGGTTGACGCAAAGGTCAACCTGAGCAGAACTTTTTTATCAGATATATACGATGTATACACCAGCGAAGTTTAGGTCCGGCTTTAATGAGATTGCGTTTAAGAATATCATCAATATGTATCCAATGTAAATAGCATTATTGAATACCTCGCCATTTTATATGACCGGTGCGCCATGAAAACCAAACTAATCATAATTATAAAACGTTTGGAAAAATACCTGCCTGTGCACTCTTGCTACGGATCCAAATTAGTACTGCTTTACAGTTGACGAACAGTGTAGAACCATATCAGATTGCACGGATGCGTTAGCTAGTCGGTGTCTTCGCTGGTCGCAATCTACTCACATTTTATTTCATCAGACCACTATTCATATATTGTTAGATCAGCCATATTATTTTTAGGGGGAGGGTTATGCCGTTTTCAATATAGTTTAGTTATATCACGGCGACTGTAAGAGTATCCATGATCCATGGGTAAACAAGCCAGTACTAGGCTAGGACATGTGCATTGCCTAATGGCACTACACCATGATCGCCGCGACTGGAAATGGAACCCGGGACGCCCAGTCTCTCGGACGATAACCGATCGGCCAAGGCGGATTCCTGGATCAGCCATATACGTAACCATGTGGTCTACAAATGATTTCCGTTGTCCATGTGGCGTAGTCATGTTCATACCTGTCGTACTAATGAGAACAAATTCTAGGACGAGAAATTTATGGTGGATCGACAAAGGTGAGGCTCTCGGTCACGAATTAATGAGTTTTATTGACATGAATTTACTCGTCAAAGAGAGATAATATGATTCCAAGTAGATTTATAGATTTAGATACTGATAGCCGTTTGAACTCATTTCAGTCGTATTCTTTTCTATAAGTGTTAACAAAGAATCCATTCAGAAGGTCTGTACTGAGGCATTATGAATGTAATTATCGTTTTAACATTTAGCCTGCTGAACGATAATTACATTCATACATTTTCAACTTCAATCGCGAACAATGTAGATCCAGATTAGTCTGCACGTTCCTGTAAACCGATCTAGGTTAACAGTGTTTGCTACTAGCGTATCAATATTTAATTAATTCTACTCCTTAAATTGGTTAGAACTTGTAAAAAAAAAGAGAAAATAATAGCGATTGCGGGAATTCTGGTGGATAAGGGATTACATTGATGTTAACGGAGCATTTCCAATGTAAAGAAAATGTTGTGAAAAGAGGGATAGTTGGATGATTCTATTTAATGGTTTTAAATTAATGCAATCAACAGTCGAAAACCTACATCACCTTTGAATAGCAATTCCCAGGCCAACAGCTACTACACTTTCAGTTTCCCAATTACATACACATTTCTTTCTGGATATGACACTCTGTATAAAGACCACCCTGTGGATAAAAAATACCGTTGTTTTCCTATGGGTGGTCTTAATACGCAGGTTCCACTGTACATGGATTATATAATTTAGCCGCGACTGACGAATTTAAGTATTATTTACGCTCGGGTTTGGCACCAGTTCAAGTACAACCAGTGGAGTTAAACATCTGTGTCAGAATAAGCAATTTTGTTAATTTGCTATAAATACATTATAGATCCAGATCATTAACTTGCGTATATACTACTAAGACTGGACAGGTGAACAAAATGAACTAGAACTACACTGTTCAGAAATGCGCACATGTGCCTTTTCATGCAATGGTTCAAATGAACTGTCACGTAAAGTATTCCTTTAATGGTCCCATTCTGTTTAATTACCGTTTTCAACAAAATTCATAACTTTACATCACGTCGACAGTTCACTTAATCATGAACCCTGGGTAAACAAACCAATACTTGGCTATAAAATGTAACTTGCCTAATAATATAAGGACATTCACCATGACAGTCAAGAATTGAGATAGATTCAGAAACGCCCGCTGCCGCTAATGGACCACTTAGTATTGATATAAATCCCAATATAAATCTGAACAGTTGGGAACAACTTTAATGTTATTTGTTTACGCTCACTGACGCTTCTGTGGCAGATGTATTGTGACAAAAGACGAAATTGCTCATAATGTGTGAAGCACCATAGTCGTGAACAACCCCAAATTTTTCGAAACGACGGTGGCGATAAATGTCTGATCCTTGCATGTCAGAGATCAAAGAATTCTACATTGAGCTGAATAAGATAAAAACAACATTGACATGCCGGCATCAGAAATTCATCACGACAATGTTTAACCCCTTTCCATGTACATCTAATATGCAGAAGACGCCTTCCTAAACCTCTGGGAAAAGATCTGTATACACGAAAGTTAATAATTAGATCGGAGTTCGGAAGAAAATGTGGTAAAAGAGTAATTGCACATCATGAGTAATTTCTACTTTTTGCCACAATGTTTTCAAATGCTCTCTGTAGCAGAAGCGTCAAACGGCTTCTATAAGTGGCAAAGGGTTAAACGGTGATCAATCTCTTTTTTTATGAACGTTAACAATACCCATGTGACATATACAATTACATAATTTATGTTTTGCTTTTGTATAATTTGTTCGAAACACAACAAAGCTAAAACATACCCTTGGGGACTGAATTATATTGACATGAATAAATGAGTGGCGCTCTACAAAAACGTAAAGCATTTGCGACCAGTCAAAATCAACCAGCGAATCATCGCGCTGTGCACTGATCGCTAACTGTTCATTGAATGTTTCAAGAAATATATCTAAGGTAGTATCCATTTGAATACTCTTATCATTGATGCGCAGACAATACTTTTTCCACACGTGTATTTATGACGTTTATGTTGGTTTACCTGGAACACCGCTTAAATCAATACATCTACGTCACACGAAAACGACGTTGCATCTGATATGCAGCAGACGACTTTTGAAAACATTGCGACGAAGCGTGAAATTGCTCATAACTAGCACGGAGGCAGACCAAGGCTTATCTAGGTCTGTTTTGGTCACACAAATCGGTTTTCCCGTGCCAAATCAATAAATCATCCATTAAAACTATATCCTATCATGCCATGTCATATTTGTCAACGACAAAGACTGGGCCCATATATAAGGAATAATACAACATATCTCTTGTCAGTTCTAAACTATCGTAAGTAGACTTCATTACAACAGTCATGCTTTTGCGAATGCCAATTAGCAACTTCCTTTGCGTATTTATATAAATAAACTATACAATACAGAATCTGAATAACGGATTTAAAGGTGCTGAACTTTAATGTTCAACCAGATGGAGATCAAAATTGTTAATCTTCAGCAAATATTGATAATAGTGACAACAAAGTAAGTAATAAATAGTTCAAAACTTTGTTGGCAGTGAATGTTGAAAAACTATGAGATGCATATTCGAATTCTTGATATCAGAAAATGAATATTTGATATCAGGAAATCAATTTCTTGATATAAGAAAATCGTCAGTAAATAAAGAATATTTTCTGATATCAAAAAATGAATTTTTGATATCAGAAAATCTATTTTTTGATATCAGGAATTCAAATTTTTGATATCAGAAAATCATTTTTTGATGTCAAGAAATCCATTTTCTGATATCAAATAATCTATTTTCTGAAATCAAAAATACTGACGATTTTCTGATATCAAGAAATACATTTTCTGATATCAAATATTCATTTTCTGATATCAGAAATTCGAATTCTTGATATCAGAAAATAATTTTTCTATATCAGGAAATCAATTTCTTGATATCAGAAAATAATGAATATTTTCTGATATCAAAAATTCGAATTCCTGATATCAAAAAATAGATTTTCTGATATCAAAAATTCATTTTTTGATATAAAAAAAAATAAGGAATACATATTAAAACGGCGCCTCATAAAATGCAGTAAATTGAAAGTCATGACTTTGTAGAAAAGATGGCTTACTAGGTATGTCTACCAAGTAAAAATGAAGCATACCCGATCAATATTTAGATGTTTGTTGTACTGGAAAGTGAAATTATTAATCTTTAATTTATTTAATTATTTTCCAGAATTATAATGTTTTATTTCAAGACAACTTTTAAACAGTTTTAAAACGTTGACTATACTATCTATAATCTTGAGTTCAGCACCTAATAACATGACCACCAGAAAACTGCACCACGAGTAAACGAGGGTCGAATAGTAGTTAATCCTAGGTTTACGTTACTCTTAGATGTTGAAAAAATACCTGAACAATTCAAACAAGAGTTAAAATTGTAATCTCTTACTTAGCATTTGATTTGAGTTTAAAGGTGTTGCACTCTCTATTACCAAAGAACAATTAATTTAACACTAATTGATCACCCATGTAAGGTCAACGTAAATAAAAGTCCATTTTGTGAGACGAATAGGTTCATAATACTATGTGTGTTGAGAAGTTTCCGGGAATGGAATCTCCTTGTTCAATTATCAATTGTTAGCCCTTTCTAGGCTGAAATTCTAAAATTGACTTATCCAGCTTTGCATATGGAAAAGTCCAAAGCCAATTTAAGGAATATCAATATAAAACTATCGAGACGGTACGGATGCTTGTTATTGAATATTTGTTTACTCGGTTTTCTCCAGAAACTTCAATGACATTTGAACGATAAAGTGAAGACGCGGGCATACCTCGGTCTGTCCGCACGTCTCCGAATGTTTACCTTGATCTCCGCTATTCACAAATTCTCAAAAATTGAATTTTGTACGACGAGCCTCCATGCAACAAATGTGCCGTTCCACGAGAAAACCAACATTATGGACTCTGCGTTATGTATCGACCCAGATCATCGTGCGCAGGCTATTCCGTCTCAGGGGGATAGAGGTATAGAGTAATGATTCCTAAAACAGAAAATCCACAGGAGGCGAAAGGTGAATTTCCGGCTTAGCCTGCAAGGCATGCTTATGCTGGTCCACAATGTTTGTTTTCTCGTGGAACGGCTCAAAAGAACAAATGGTTGTATCACGTATCGCGGGGGTGGGGTGGGTTGGGGGTGGGGGGGGGGGGGGGGGGATTAAGCCTTGAACAATGACAACGTCACTCACTTAACACATTGGAAGTTGGTATAAAATATAACAATGTTTAAAAAGATGATGGGGAAAGAAGAAGCTTGTTTTCATGGCGTCTGAATCAGGAAATATGTTAATTTAAATAAAAATTATAAGAGTCTAAAAATAAAGGAAAGTGTACGGAGTGTAAAAAATAACTGATTACCAGATACTAGTAATATATTTTAATATTCTTCTGCTTTAAACAAATACCTTCAACAAAAGGTGTGTTTGTTCTTATTGTGTTTTACACCGTTTTAAACAATTTGCATTTATATCACGGCGTTTTCCAGGTAAGTTACCAGTAGTTCTGGTCCATATATTTTGTCACAAGCGATTCAGTCGTAATGCTTGTCCCAGTTTTTGGTATGACCCGGCCGGGGATCGAACCTGCGACCGTCCGCACCGAGCCGGACACTGTACCACTACATAAGCGAGGCGGTTACATTTAAAAGTATAATTTCTCGAATATTTGGAAAGGAGGTTTCTTGTTCACACAAGGACGAAAAATGTTGTTGGAAATTGAACACATGTTGAATAATTCTCCCTTTTCCAACTATGTTTCGAAAACGTCGTTAGTCGCCTGTAGTTTGGAAATCCTGCGGAAATATTCTATTTCAAATTTTCATAAATTCTTAATTTATTATGACAGTAACATAAAGTGCAAACCTTTTGGATAGACTTTAACGCAGAAACATTATGCGATCCAAGCATATGAACAGTTTTAAACTTTAATCTGCTATGATAGTTTAACACTTTCCTATATAAAGACCTATCATAATGCATCTGCAGCAGATGACATTTGGAAGCATTAATTGCTCAAAGCGAGCAATTTCTCATTTTGCCACGACATTTTCAACTCTGTGTTATCATTATACTTTCATATTTAGATTGTCCATAGTTCGCCTATTTGTTTTCAGAATCGTATGATTCAGATGTGTTGTATATATGTAAGAGTCGTCTAATTTGAAAACGAATGTTTGAAGCATACTATCGATAAAGAGGTGAATGTGAAAGTTTTGAAAAAAATACCACTCCTTTTTCTACATTGATTTCAAAGATCAGCTGTTGCATATGAAGTTGAAAATTCGTTATGATTCCAGGGTTAGATCTGAACAAAGGTAGAGACCGGTCGGAAAAGTAAATCATCCATATAACGAACCATATCACACGAAAGCAGAAAAAAATACCACTCCTTTTTCTACATTGATTTCAAAGATCAGCTGTTGCATATGAAGTTGAAAATTCGTTATGATTCCAGGGTTAGATCTGAACAAAGGTAGAGACCGGTCGGAAAAGTAAATCATCCATATAACGAACCATATCACACGAAAGCAGAAAAAAATACCACTCCTTTTTCTACATTGATTTCAAAGATCAGCTGTTGCATATGAAGTTGAAAATTCGTTATGATTCCAGGGTTAGATCTGAACAAAGGTAGAGACCGGTCGGAAAAGTAAATCATCCATATAACGAACCATATCACACGAAAGCAGACACTCGGACTTTCTTTTAATGAATGCGTTTTTGTTTTTACATACAACTGATTGCATGTGTGTATCCTCTCCACACACCAAGTGTTAGGTCTCCATTATTATTCTTATATGCTAATGTACGAAGAAGCATTGGGTTGCGAAAGTGTGCGTGAACAATAATGCACACGTTTTACCTTTATGGATTAATGGATTGTTAAGTATCATGAAGTTTCCTTGGTAAGTTACCAGTACTACTTGTCCATCTATCCTGACACCAGCCACTTAGTCGAAATGCTAACCCCGCAATCCTGAGCGCCAAGGAGGAAAGCCGTTCCTACCATTTTTAAAGTTTTGGTATGACCCGGTCGGGGATCGAACCCGCGACCTCCCACACCCCAGGCGGACGCTCCAGTCGAGTGTGTGGTGTTGATGGGGTGGTGGCTGTTCTAAGGCTTAAATGATAACTGATCACGTTTTTTAAAAAGATGTTCATTATTTTTATTACCAATATTTTAGTTTTATTTTTACACTATTTTATATATATATATAATGAAATAAATTGTACTTATCAGCTGTAAAATTAAATCTTAAATGTCAATTAAATCAAGTTCGCCTGTCTAACGCCTAACAAACTTTCTGTACAAAACTACGGCAGTAACAGATACACCGGCAATAAGTCCTATTTTCAGCATGCATTCCTTGTTTCTGCTGAACATATTTTTCAATTTGCTCCACGATCCATCTTCATCTGTCACACCGTCTTCATCAGCATCATCAAATTGACTCCCAACATACGGAGCTTTTGGACTCGCCTCACTAGATAATTCTCCAGGTTTCCTGAGTTCGTCTGCCACGTAGATTCTTGGGTTTAGTTGTTTCAGTTGTTGTTCTAGAGATTCATCATGTTTGACAGAACCATCTGTAGAGAAAATGCATTCAGCCGACTTGTTTTGTGCTGGAACATCTCTGTTTTCTACTGTGGATCTATCCTGATATTTAGGTATTAACTGTTCCATCTCTTCTTCGTTAATTTCTCTAATATGCTGTATGCCATTTTCTTCATCATCAATCAGTAGGGAATGGTTGTCAACACGAATGTGTCTGTTGTTCCCTGACTCGTAAGATACAATGTTACCAAGATGCGTGTTGTAAATAATCCACTTATATTCGATGTCCTGTCTGACAGGTAATTCGACGTGTACACGCCATACTCCTCCATCTTCGTTATATGATGTAGCCACCATCGGACTGACTCTGTCCCAACCTCCTACTTCTGGTACAGATCCAAGTATTGCCATGCAGTATTTAGCGTCTGAAGGATCCATTTTTGTTTGAAATACACACGAAATAATCTTCATTTTCCGTTGTATATTTTCTGATGTTTCGTGAGCTGTAAAATATGCTGTTGCCATATTTATTTCTGTGTATATATCCTCTTCTACTTTCTACAATGCCGTCTTTATGACTAACGTTATCACCAAAGCAACGTCGTTATTTATAGACGTCAGGACCACCACGTGACATAACGTTACAACCACGTCACACTGTAATTGCATCACACGACGTCATGTGACAAAGGGTAGACCAATTATTCAAATGATAATCCCCCATGTACTGTGGTAGTAGACACCAAAAAGACATGAATACGCATATTTTGAGTTCTGTTTTTTATTCATCAACTTAATTGCAACGTGTCACTGCCGGTCCATGGTATATCTGAGTGGCCGCCTCAGTGTTGTAGTGGTAGAGCGTCCACCTCGTATGCATGAGTTCGCTGGTCCGATCCCCGGCCGGGTCATACCAAAGACTTTAAAATATTAGCCATGGCTGCCCCACTTTGCGCTCAGGATTGCGGGGTTGTCATTACAAATGACTGACTGGTATCAGGATAAATGGACCAGCAGTACTGGTAACTTACACAGAAAACACCCAGATAATACTGGCTGGTGTCAGGATAAACACCAGTATAAATGAATCTGTAAAACCGGTTACTTACCCAGGAAACACCATGATATAACTGATCAATTGTTGAATCACCAAACAATCAAGCAATCAATCAGTTGGTAACGACAATGACTTACAATCAATGGGGTCGTGGTATCGAATCCCGACTCGGCCATTCATTCTGTCCGGTGAACGATAATAGTAATTGTGACCAGCGTCCTTTGACCTTCCACCAAATGACTAAATATTGTATGTGGGAATGTAGCCGTTTAACTGGAAATAATGGTGTGTGGAGTCCTGTGCGAGAAATTCAGGACAAGACGTTAGGAAAACTGTTTTCCGTGATATAACTGAAATACGTTTGAAAATGGCGTAATCGCAAATCAATCGATGTAAACTTATAGAGTATGTTTCTCATTCGAGACGATAATATTCTCTTTTTTTGATCGAGGTCTTCCTTTTTCACAATGTTTTTAAAAGTAGTATATGCACATTCTGATTTGGATCTGCATTGAACTCAAAGTCCCGAAAGTCAGAACTCGTGCGACGGCAGGTGCGTAGCTCCCTTTAGGCACTGTAGGCATTTCTAAAAATGCCTCAAAATGCAGCTGCGGCGATACACATCTGCGTAATGTATCGACCAGATCAGCCTGCGCTGTCCCATTCCGTCTAAAAGGGGATAGATAGAGTAGTGATTCCTGAAACAGAAAATCCACAGGAGGCGAAAAGTGTATATCCGGGTACGCCTTTGTGGCATGCTTAGGCTGATCCGGATCGATACTTTACGCAGAGTTCACAATGTTGATTTTCTCACGTGACGGCCTACACATTACACGTGTCTTGTAAATGACAATAAGAGCGCCATAGAGCGAACTCCAACGCTTGTCTATTGTTTTTTTAAGTCGAAAACGGCGTATAACGGAATGATCAATAAAGCCAGAGTAATGTAACTTGGTATAGACAAAATGATGAAAATGATGAAAATGATGAACCGTGTTTGAGTTATGGATAAGGTTAAACTTGTTGTATGAATGTTTTATTTGTTTTATTGGGGTTTTACGCCGCTTTCAACATTATGTCAGTTATATCACGGCGACAGTTCACTTATTCATCATCCCTGGGTAAACAAACCAGTACTAGGCTTGAAAATGTGCCTTGCCAAGGTGCACTCCGCCATGACTAGTGCCGCGACTGGGGATCGAACCCGGGACACCCGGTTTCAAATCCCCGACACTTACCACTCGACGCTAACCACTCGACCACAGCGGATTGTATGAATGTGGCATAACTGAATTAATATTGAAAGCCAGCATTATGTGACTTAGTATAGTTATGCGTATTGTTTTAGGAACATGTTTACCAAGTTTCACTTGCATTTGTGTATCTGTTTTTGAGTTATGTAGTAAGGTCAACATTTTTTTACGACGACGCAGACGACGCATGACGACGCAGACGACGCTGACGACGCAGACGACGCAGACAACAATGATGACGACGACGCCAATAGACCGACTTTTGTTTCCGAAAAACAGACAAGCTAAAAATGACTGCAATGGACGAATGGACCTAATAAAATGACTGTATTGGTGAACAAGTTTGCTACGTGTAATATGAGGTCGTCTGCTTTTGAAAAAAAAAAACACCAAGAAAACAATGTTGGAATTCGGAACATGCGACGTTGAAACCATTGTGGAAAAACAAATAACTATTTTTCTGCATTTCCCTGTATATAACACTATACACGGGAATGGCTAATGTCAATACACTAAGAGCACAAGAATGAGGAAGTTGTACGGAGGCGTTGCTAAAAAAAGCAATTGTTATCTTGCATGTAATCTCATCTCCGCTAGCCAAGACTACGTCGTACATCAGCATTCACATAAGTAATTATGGTAAGGTAATGGACAAATTACCCTTGGCTTGCGAAGATGATGTAATCTTTGCTTAAAGAAAATCTTAGACAAAACGTGTAATACCCTAAAATTGGAAAGACGATTTTATGCAAGAGTGCAACTGCGTACAGTGAAGACCCAGGTGAGCCAGCGAATCCGCACAGTCAAACCACAGTCTCCGATCTACGCATTTATATTATATTATATAAAGATAAAAACAAGAAGTGTAGCCTTAGCACTTATATTATAACTTCAAACGATGTCAAAGCGGAGTGTCTTTATTTTTCATCATGTTTTTGTAATTGCTTTTGCAAATTGTTTGAGAGAAACTATCAACACAATGAAAAACGCTCATATTGAGCATTTCTTTCTTTTCCCACAATATTTTAAAAGGTCGTCTGCTTCAGAGGTGTCTAAGCCTTATGCAAGAGGGAAAATGTTAAAACTGTCAACTGTGTGTATACACAACACAAGCATGTCAGTTTGGAAAGCTAACGGACGGAAACGTTGAATCTAAACTTTAAATCAATATACAATTAATTTTGACTGAGATTTTGTTTTCGGGATATGACGCAGGCAGTCATACCGGAAGTTGTAAAATACACACAGCAGCAAAAGTTACAATCCACAAAAAGTTTCCCACGAAAATATGGCACGATGAACACACATTAACATTTTCAGCGCCGAATGTTCTAGAGAATTTTAGAATATTTTGATAACTAAAGGGAATAGAATGCTGATTTCAGGTGAGACAACTCATTACGAGCTGACTCACCTGAATCTGAATTGTTTTCAAAAACAACTTGTTATTGACATTGCGTTAATTCAATTATATTTCAGATTGAATTTATCTCTGATATTGGTTTTGTTCAATAGACATGGAACTTTACCGAAATACTCGAAACCCACTTCATTACGGTGGTGCCGGGGCCCGGTAGTTTAGTCGGTAGCAACTCACGCTGTCAATACAAGTGTTGTGAGTTAGAAACCCAGCTCGGCCAACACTCTTTCCGACGTTTGATAAATATCAATATGTCAATATTCGTCTTCCACCAATGGGCTTACGATATATGTGGAAAAGCGGTCAGGTACTTGGAAACGGTTGTGTGTATCCAGAAAACACATGAGTATGTGAACTGGTTCCCGTGATGTGACGCAATCGTTCAGGGCAGAACGAAGTCTGACTGAAGGTAAAAATGCATAACCATATCCAATTCATACGAGCTTCGACACAGGTCATAAGGTCATTCAGATTTGGGACGAATTTATTTTAATAGCATTTTACTTCACTTTCAACAATATCTTACTTATATCACGGCTTTTCCTGGATACTTTACTAGTATTTTCTGTCAGATTCCTCCTTGAATCGGTCGTAATGCTATCCCTGCAATGATGGTCTCTGTGTAAAGTATCGACCCGAATCAGCCTAGGCATGCCGCGTAAGCGAACCCGGACAGACACTTTTCGCATCCTGTGGATTTTCCGTTTCAGGAATCATTACTCTATACCTCTATCCACCTGAGACGGAATATGTCGGCCCGGATTAGCCTGCTGTTGGTCTTCTCGCGGGACGGCTCCAATTCAGGTCAGCGTACGCTTTTTTTAGACACATTACATTTTTAAACGCTTTACGACCTGTGATTCTTACTCCTTCCCCTCATACAGACGCATTTTGATGCACCCAAAAGACAACGATTTTTAAGAGACATTGTGGCAGAAGGAGAAATAGCCCAAAATTAGAAATCTCTATTTTTTGTCATAATGTTTTAAACTCTATCGGATCATTATGCTTTCATTTATAGAGGTTTCCATAGTTTTGCCTATATGGCTTTAAAGTTCTCTGTTTTTTGGAGAAAGGGATAAGAAGTCCATGAAATTGATGACGAACAGTGCATAACCTGAGGTAAATGCTAGAATAGAAAAGGTTCTACACGGAACGGAAATATCCGAAGACCAATTTCTTCTGCTTCAAGTCACAAGTAGAAATCTGTAGAACGAAATATTTAACAATATTGTAGAAAGGTTATAACTTTATATCAATGGAAATAAAATCTTTGCTTGGTTTCGTCGGTTTCTCTGTATAGTTCAACCTGTGTTTAAAGACCACCTATGGGAAGACATCAATATGGTCACTGTTCACAGGATGAATTTATTTACAGGGTCATTTGAGCATGAAAAGAGTTATTTGGAAATTAAAAGTGTGGTTGCTATAGACAGGGAATTGCTAAACAAATGTGTTCTATAGCACAGGTTTGACTGTATTTTCAAAAAGGGTGAAATAAGCAATAAGCAACTAGACTCTTCAATCGCGCTGGCATGTCAGTGTGATAACGAAACGTCAATCGCTCCGGTCCCCTTTTTTAGGTAGGTAGTTTGTTACATATAAAACACGCCACACACGACCTGGGATAGCCACCTATATTGACGAGACCGTGATGATGAGCCATACCAGGGGAACATCTACCCACGGTGAGTTAATACATTCAAACCTGTGCTAAGGACCAACTTTGTATAGCAATTACCTGTCTATAGCAACCACACTTTTAGAGGTCCAGAAAAGGGGCGGTGTACAGCTCTTTTCCCTCTTAGTCTTTATTAGCATCCAACGAAACCCTATGAAGTGGATACGCAGCATTATCGTCTTAAAAGAACATACAAAACTTCCCTTATCTAAATAAATCTGTTCACGACTGTGATAATACTGCACACTTACATATTTTGAGGTGTCCATCTAAATACTAAATGTCAGGAGGACCATCATGCACGGCTCCGATCAGACTGATGCGCGGTCCTATTTCAATCTGCCGTTGGATGTATTTGTGTAAGGTAGACATCTCCGTGCCGTGGCTTATCTATCCTACCATTTTCGGTATGTAACCCTTGTCAACATGCAGACGCTTTCTGACGCTCCTGCAGCCGACGTCTTTTGAAACCATTGTACTAAAAGGAGAAATTGCACATCATGAGCAATTTATCCCTTTGTCACATTGTTTTCATCTTTGTTCAATACCAAAACTTACATTTATAAATATTTTCCATAGCTTTGCCTAAATGTTTTAGATTGTCGTCTGCATCAAATTTGTATTCTATTTGTGGACAAGGGGTAACTTATCATCTTCCTTGAGACGATTATAGTGTCACATTCTGATTGGCTCGTTCAATACGGGTACCAGGAAATGTGAAACCTATATAAACTCTGAAACAAGCCTACACGAATATATTAACAAAAACAGCTTATCCTGTTGCATCAACAAAAATGGCTGTAAATCTAACGTATATCTTAGTGGTCATTACATTGGTTATATGGAGCAGGGCCGAATGTTTAACGCATATTCCACTGGAAGTGGATTCAGTAACCGGTAAGTGATTTATATACAGCAGGTTTGAACTTGTTCTCTGATATCGTAGACTTCTGGCATTTAATGAGGAATGTATGTATACATGTAACATTGTTTAATTATTATCTTAATGAATTTATTGTATTAAGCTGAATTTCAGAAAATAGATATTATAGTCAAAGTTTTTAATGTCTTGAAATATCTGGAATTCAGCAGTTTTAAAAGAAGAAAAAAAACAACATCAAACAAAATAAAATCGGGTTTCAGATATTGCACTTGAGATCACATTTTGACGCAACTGTAGCAGATGGCTATTGATAATATTGTGTCAAAAGGAGGAGTTATTTATGATGACCAATTTCATGTTGTGTTTTCATTTCTCTTCATTAATTATACTTTCAATAAATGTTATATTCAATATTTTACCGATTAGTTTTCAAAGTCGTCTGCTGTAGATATGTCATATGTTGGGAAAGGGTTAATTTCTATTTTTGAATAAATGTATGTATCACACGTTTTAACACTTATAACTGATGAATTATTAAATTGTCTTTATTGTCATACATTTATCTTTAATACTTCGATAATGGTAACATTTAACCCTTTCCAATATATGGACGCTTTCGGATGCCTCTGCAAAAGAGCACTATCAAAGTCGTCAGCTGCAAATTTGTTGTATGTAGGAAAGGGTTAATCAAAAGCAATTATATTCAGTATAAAACACAGACATTTTGTATTAAAAAAGTTGGTATTATCAAGAAGTTCTCATCCTCCTCTTCTAATATGTTATGTTAAAGTTGACATTTCACGCATGAGACTCACTGTTTGGGTTTGATAATGCAAGCAAATTGAACAAAAATATATATTGACGCCGCGTGGAAACATTATTATTGTAAAGAAAAACTCTGTAATATGTTTTGGAAAAAACAACCTTTATGAATCAATAAATTGTATTAACTGATTTAAGAAACAACAAGATACAAAATACGTATGTCTTCGACCGTTATTACAAAACTTAAGACACATTTAAATTGTATTTTCTAACTTTTCCCCAACTTCCTAGGCTACGCTTTTTTAATAGTTTGGTTTACGGCCCTGACCCGATTCATCAAAGCTCAGAAAAAAAGTTCACTTTTCCCAAACTTCCTAGGCTACGCTTTTTTAAAAAAACCTTTCTGGGGATGTTTTTGCCCTTTAATGAAATTCAATTGTATTTCTAAATTTAAAACGTTCCTCCCTATACAATCTGTTCATTCAGACCATTGTATTCTTGCTAAGTGTTGACTATACATGAGAACTTTTTCTTTTAAGTTCATAAATGCTCAATTTTGATAATAAGTATCTTTAAACTTTTTTAAAATTACTTTGTATTTTTTGCTTATATACTCCCGTTTTTGTTATCATACTTCTGCTTAACTGGAAGGAGAATAGACTCGCGCTTCTCCTTTCAAAGCTCGTGTCACACTTAACTTAAAACTAGAGGCATTACACCTTAAGTTAATATCTGTTAATATTTCAGCACCTATGTTTTTTTATCTTATTGATCTAGTTAGAGCAGATTTAAAACATTTATTGGTAAGAATTAAGAAACTTCAGATTGTATGACACATTATAGTTGCAGTCGTCAATGTTAAGCAAACTGTAAACTAAACGGTTTCAGGACTAAACTTGTCATTTCAGGACCTCACATGCTGAATATCACATATATCGTAGCATATAAAACGTCTAATCCCTACGTCAAAATTGACCCTTTCTGCTCTTGATAACCTTTTATTATATACTATGGTAGCCAGGTGAGCAATATAGGCACATCTTGGCATTCTTGTTTAATATAAAGGGACATTTGGCCTTCTTGCATCAATTGGAAAACTGGTTTTACCGGGCACTCAGTAATTGTCGACTGTGTTCGTTACCATGCGGCAGTATACACGGTATTGAAATGTAAACTGAACTAAATACGTTTGTTACCGCATGTGTTTAACTTTTTCCCATATACAACCATTCTTCAGCAGATGACATCGAAAACAGTTATGCAAGAACGTGAAATATCCCCATAAAAAAGCTATAATCATAAAATAAAGTTGAAAACATTGTGGCAAACGGTGGCAAAAGGTTAAATTGCTCATTATGATTCCTCCTCTTGCCACAATGTTTTCAAACGTCGTCTGCTGTCGGGGCGTCTGAAAGCGTCTATATGTGGGAAAGGGTAAAACATTTAGTCCGTGATAGCGCTATTAATTGATTGGGGTTTAACGCCGTTTTCAACAATTGTTCAGTCATATTACGGCTGCTAGTTCACCATCTCATATATTTCCTGGTTTTCTCACACCAGTACCCCACACAACATACTCTCCGAGCAACTGGGTGCTTTTCCACATAAACTGTTAGCCCATTGGTGCAAGACGAATGACGCTTGTTACGGTGGGTTTTGTCAAACGTCGGACGTTGTTGGCCAAGCTGGGGTTCAAAGTCACAACTTCTGGATTGACAACTCGCGTCGCTACCGACTGAGCTACCGGGGCTCGGATCGGCTGTTGTTGAGCTTCAGACTACGACATTTTAACGAACGAAGTTAACTGTTTGTTAATGCAATGTCACTACATTTATTATCTGTATCTAATTTTCTAATCACATTTGATCTTTCTCTGTTTGTCAGACAGCCTTCAATTGCGTAAATCATTTAGATTTTACCCTTCCATTGTAAAGGTCTACATTCCGTTTTTTTTTAACTTTCTTGACATTTTCAATGCATGTACTTATACATAGACACATCTAATACATGTTTACTATTACCGTTTAATTGTGTTTTACTTTTCCCATCAATCATTCTAGCAAGATGCTTTTTTTAAAGCCAATTGGGAATTTGAATAACTAGACTGTACGTCGTTCAACAAAATGTCTTCAAAAGTCACATATTGTATAAACAGTAATTAAAACATCTTTCTAGTTTGTGTTACATTTTTAGAAAACATTAACATCGACTTACTAGAGGAATCAACCGACCATGACGGTTTAGATGTGAGATCAAATCACATGTTTCCGGACAAGATGAGTGTTCGGATAACACAAGGAGGCAAACAAATCAATTTGAACCTAACACGAAACTCGATGATGAAACAAGACATACCCATAACGGTCGAGCGAAATGGTCGCATAGCGTATCAATTCGTGGAGCAAGAAGAGGTATTGTTTAAGTTTGGTGTTCACGGTTATTATGTGTGTTTGTGTGTATATTTTGTTCAAACAAAACTCAATCCAACACAATTTTACTTAGCAAGTCTAATAATAATTAGTGCCTACGGTCATTTACACGTTTAGAATATGGCTGAATGACGCAAACATACGTTAATTCTAAAATGAAAGAGAAGTACAATAAATTTGCAAATTATTTTGAGTTAGTACTTTACACTGAAATGGTCGAGTAACATTTCAGTTTCAAGCAGCAAGGCCTTAGTTTGATCTAATTACACATCTAAAACATGAAAGTATGCTTATGACGTGAGAGAGCTGAAAACATTGTGGAAATATAAGTATCGTCAATTTTGAAAGCAGGCCTTAGGTTTTAGTCTTAGTTCCATTTTAGAGATTTCTTCCTTTTCACCAATGCTTTAAAATACCAGCTCCTGCGTATTGTGTCGGAAGTCGTCTAAATGAAGGGAATAAAAAACGTGTATCTCTATATTTGTCTTACTTGTCTATATATTAAGTAAAACGCACGTAATGAATTGTCAGATAAGTTACAAAGTTCTATATTGTGAAAAGAGTCATTTAAAAAATGTCGCCAACGGTGGGAACTGCTTTTTGTTGTCGTTCTACATCTGTTAATATTATTAGTTAATATTCCTTTCTCATATACAACAAATCTTCGATAGATGACTTTGAAAATACCTAGACATCCCTTTTTATTCAAATCCATAAAAGAAAGTATCATTATAGAATAGAGTTAGATTTATAGTTGCAAAAGTAGAAATTGCTCATTATGAGTAATTTTTCCTTTGTAAAAATGTTGTCAAAACTCCCCTGCTGCATATGTGTCAAACTGCGTCTGCATGTGGGGGAGGGTTTAGCTTGTCTTTTATTTGAAGTAACAGCCGTACAGGATAAGTTTGATAAAATGTTGTTTATAAACATTCACCGGTTTTGAACAAACCAAAGCGAAAAGGTTAACGAAACAATGAAGTTTGAAATCAATCCCTTTCCATCTCGTAGAAGCATTTGACCCATCAGCAGTAGACGACGTTTGAAAACATTATGTGTAAAATGGAGAAATGGCTCATAATAACCAAGTTCTTTTTTGACCACAATGTTTTCAACTCTATTTAGCAATACGTTCAACGTTTCTATAATTTGTCTAGATGAAAGTTATCTGCTGCAGAAGTAGTGTATGTGGGAAAGGGGGTTAGAACATGTTATTATTTCAAGACAATCGTTTGTTGGTTATAGTTTAGAACATACTGTATAATAAATTGGTGTCCATTTAATGGAATGTAAATGTGATCCGATTACTTTGATTGCTAATCAAGCATCAAAGTTAAAGATTTAAATGAAATAAAATTACCCGAAAAAAATAGCAAAATGTTTTAAAATGGCATGACTGTATAGATTTATATTTGATATAGATGTTAATTTGGTCCATCAAATAATAATATTTCTCTTTCTCTTTTAGATGACATCTTATTACCAGGACAAGAATTCGTCTGCATCGTTTATTGTAACTAAAATGTCAACAAAGTCGGACACAAAGCAACTCGGGGGTTACAGATTCGTAAGTTTGACCTGTTTGTCAGCTCTATTCTACGAACGAACTTTTATCTCCGTAATCTGCAATATCTTTTCAAATCCCTTTTCCGCCTCAAATATGACATTAATAGTGTATTTAGAGACGTTTATGTTATGTATCCGCTGTGATAGATATGAAAGAAAAAAAAACACTTCTAAAATCAGCGTTAAACTCCAATCAATTCTTCTTTTAATACTGAGTATTGCCGTGCAGGTTATTATGAAACCAACTATGGTGTATCGAGCACAGATCTACATTAAGTAAACATTTATCTCAAGGTTTTATTATTTAAACCTGTTGCTTGAAATATTCTCTAAGACTTTTCATCAAAATT
The DNA here is from genome assembly GCA_031761405.1 of Serripes groenlandicus. Lineage (NCBI taxonomy): Eukaryota > Metazoa > Mollusca > Bivalvia > Cardiida > Cardiidae > Serripes > Serripes groenlandicus. Next base: position 211,844,334 of record JASEVX010000001.1, on the reverse strand, counting down.
AAAATAAAACTATACGGAAAGTATACTGAGTCGAAAAGCATTCAGAGTCTTATATTCACGAAACAATCCTAATTCAACAGTAACATATTCGTTTGTATTTACTAACAGGTTGGAACACTACACTATGTTAACAAAACAGTCGTAATTCAACCTTCCGCAAAAGACAGCAACAACTACAATTTGACATCAATACCATTAGATCACCTCAAATTTGATTACATTAAAACAGGTAGGTACTTGTACATGTAGCCACAGATTGGATCTTTTGTCGATCACATACTTTTTTTATTTGTGTCATGTATGCTTGAAATATTTTTTTATATGTAATCAGGATCCGACTCTTGATTGTACCATGTTGTTACATGGTTGTCATTTTGAACAGATTTGTTTGTTTAACATACTCTGGCGTATGACATGCTGCTATATGTTTTGAATAATATGTGTATATGACGGTAAATTGACGTGACTTCAAAAAATCAATTAATTTGATTTGAAATTTTATCCTTATAATTGACATTGAAACACAGAATTACCAGTGATCAGGGACCTGAATAAGTTCTATATCTTTCTGTTAACGTATTTTATATGTAACAAATATGAAAGATGATATGAAGCTTTACTCAAATATTTTGTATTTTCCGTTTCAGTATTCTTTCAAAAACCGCAAAAGCGGCGTTGTATCGTTGAAAAACATTGAAACGTTTTTTTGTTAACATATAAAACATAATGACTCAACGACTTTGGGTGAACCTATGAGAATTGCGAAGTTGGTAGGCTAAAATATCAAACAATGTGCACACACTTCGCATTGACGTCTTTGAGCTCTGGATATTCAGCGCTTGAACACGTTTTAAGGATTCAATTTCCCCCGAAAATACTGTCGTTTCACACGAGAAAACATAAACAGACACTAATGCAATAACACTTTTGCTTAGGTATTTCGTCTCCTCATCGAAATGTGACGAAGGACGGAAGAAGTCGACGCAGTTACATAAAACCGTATGAAGTAGAAGTGTTGGCGGTCCTGGATTATTCTGTCTACCAGTTGTAAGTTGTGGTCCTTCTCACGCGCATTAATTTATTTTGAACAGTTTTAAAACTTTGAATGTACTATGTGTAATTTGGAGTTCAGCACCGTTAAGTAATCTGTATTGGTAACAACCGAGAAAATAATGCAATACTGAGTTGGCCTTATGTCTTTATATGTAATCTGTATTGGTAACAACCGAGAAAATAATGCAATACTGAGTTGGGCTTATTTCTTTATATGTAATCTGCCTCGTTTGTGAAGTGGAAGTTCGTCTGCCTCTGTTTTGGGAGGTCGCGGGTTTGACCCCCGATTGTGTTAACCCTTTCAGCGCCGAATTGTTTAAAGTAGACTCTTCCATGTTCAAACTCGGACTACTCGATTTTCATGTTATAGGATTTTTGGAATATTTTTATAACTCACAGCCAAACAATTCAGATTTCAGGTGAGACAGCTCGTTACGAGCTGATTCACCTAAATCTGTATTGTTTGGAAAAAGCTCAATATTGCCTTTGGCGTTGAAAGAGTTAAACAGTGTCCCAAATACTTTAAAAATAAGTCGGAAGAGTATATCCTGTCATTGGCGCTAAAGATTTTGGCGTTAGCATTACGACTGATTCGCTGGTGTCAGAATAAATGGTAACTTAAACAGGAATTGCCGTGATATAATTTAAAACTTGTTGAAAGCGTGAAACACCACATAAACTAATATAAATGGAATTTGATAAGTAATAAATCAATAAATACTACAACTATAATATTATCTGAAAATATGTAGATTAATAGATGAAATAATAAATGTTTGTTCAATCATTTAGTGAAATTAACTTTAAAATTCACTGGTACAAACATATTAAATGTTTGCTTATGTTATAATCGCGTGTAAGTTTACACTGGACAAAAGAAAGCAATTTTTCACTGGTTCGAACCAAAATATACTGACAAGGTTTCATAGGACCAGTACTTATTTCGAAGACTGACAAAATAACAATATTCTGGAGACCCGATTTAATTTTTTCAGTTGGTATCATCATTCAGCAGCAAGCTCGATCCTGGAAAAAGACAAAGACGCTAAAAATAATATTCGACATTATTATGCGTTGATTATGAATGACGTACGTAGAACGCCTTTAATTCATCAAATTTCGTTTCGTCTATAGACGACCCTTAACTATTTCAGCGCCAAAGGCAATATTGAGGTTTTTGCAAACAATACTGATTCAGGCGAGTCAGCTCGTAACGAGCTGTCTCTCCTGAAATCAGCATTGTTTGCATTTTACTCATCAAAACATTATGTAAAATTTGTGGGAAAGTTGACAGAAAGCTGATCATAATATTTGAGGAAAACATGTCCAGCAAGTATCGTCAAGTGTCGCAGTATACACGAGTGTGTATGAGCTGTGTGTGTACTCTCGTCAAACGATGTTGGGTCTTTATATGCATCTGCGTACAGTAAAGATTCAGGAAATATAGTCCTTGAAGAATCGTTTGACAAAAAGACTAGCATAGGAGCTCCATTAGTTTATCGCCAATTTACTTTTAATATGTTACGTTTCGGAGAGTCTATAAGAATCCAAATCACAGGCGTCTGAGTTTTCGGTTTACAACTATTGCAAAACACCCATAAGACGTGTTACTATAAATAGCCTCTCTATATGATATTGTATATAATACATTAATTATCATTATTATGATAGTATATGAACCATGCACTTTTTAGAATATGACATAATGCTATTATTAGAAACTTTTATTTGCTCAAATATAAAAATATAAACTCAGACGGCTGTGCTCTTAAATAGGCAAAACGAGGGATATAACAAGTGTGTTTCAACAATTCATACATGTAACATTGCCTTATTCGGGAAATACAACAATGCCCCGTATTGTCTCACTCAGCTTTGTTACAGCCCTAAACTTACAGGGGCACATTTCGACACGACGCTATGTTCGAAAATGCTAGGTTACTTGAAAATAGAGCTATAGAGTTGAACACGCGATATCTCGAACAAGGACAAATTCGAATATATCGTTTAACTGGAACCTATTCCTAGAATTTATTTACCTGAAATACAGATTAGCGACCTATCAAAATTGTTACTGCGCTATTTTCCTGATATGATTTTATCACTCGCTCGCTTTTCATAACTCGCTAAGTCGAAGTAATTTTATGGATCACTTGTGAGTTCGAGATATCGAGAGACCACTATTAATATATAAAGCAAGACTTGTTGTAATAGTGTCCCCCTTTATTTCAGGTGGATCTTAGATATCAAACAATTGACGACATGGACTACAAGATTCGTGTGCTACTGACTGGTGTTCATATAGCAGATGTAAGATCATTATTATCATCAGCGGCAGCATGATCTTCATCAATCATCATCATCATCATCATCACCATCATCATCAGCATCAGCATCATCATCATCACCATCACCATCATCATCATCATCATCATCATCATCAACCATCATAGTAATCACCGACATAATCCACATCCCCATCACCATCATCTTGACTTAGCTACCGGGGCTCGGCTGATGTAGAGGGTATAAGAGAAATTATTCATTTCTTTTAAAATTTAGACAAATACAATGAAGCCATGTATCATCATAGTTTTACGATGATTATCATCACCATCGTTATCATCATCATCCGCACCATTAGCATCATCATCCTATCATTAGTATTATCCCAATCATCATCATAATTATCCTAAGCATTATCATCATCATTATCATTATCATCATCATCATCATCATCATCATCATAATCATCATCATCATTATAATCATCATCATCATCATCATCATCGTTGTCGTCGTCTTGATCACAATAAATGGTGGTAAGATTTATACAATATCGATTTGGTACCGATAAGAGAGAATTTTAATCAGAGTGCGCCCTAGCGCAGACTGATCTAGGTATGCCCTGATTTGTAATTTTCGAACTTCGATTTCTCCGTGATTTAGATATAAAATGACAACACAAACATGTTAATCTGCATGATATGTGCAGTTCTCCCAATGTCGGTGTATTGATGCATTGAGCGATAACAACCCTTTCACATATTAAACAGCTCTGAACAAATATAGATAGAAATATGAATAATTTCAATAAATGAATGTAAAATAACTGAATAAAGTTGAAAACATTGCGGCTAAAGGAGAAATTAATTAATTAATTTATTTATCTATCTTTTTATTTATTCTATTCAAATTTATCTATTTATTTATTCAAATTTATTTTTTTATTTTATTCAAATTTATTTATTTATTTACTTTTTATTTATATGTTATTTTATTGATTTATTCTTATTACTTATTTATTTGTGTATATATATATTCATTCATTATTTATTTACATTTCGTTTATTTGTTAATTTATTTATTTATTTAATGATTTATTATTTTGCACCGTATATTGTTAAACAGAGAAAGACAGCCTCCCCATGGACAGAGAAGAACCGATTAAACGCTAGCGATGACAAGATAGACGCCAATCAGACTATTGGCGATTTCAGATCATGGTGGAAAATACAGAGCACAGTGATCACGAAACACGATCACGCCATGCTGTTTACTAAGTATGCTTACAATCATAGAAGATGATGTTATTATCCTCGTAATAGGTCTAGTGGGGTCGAGGCCATCCCACACTAAACCGTACAAATCATAATAATCATTTTACAACAAGCCATAATGGCTTATGAGCCAAACAAGAATATAAACATACAAACATTTATCAAATCTTCAAAATATTCAATGGCGGAAATCAGTGTGACTAAATAATTCTTAGATATAATATTGTCAAAAATATGATCCAACTAAAGATCACCTTCCACTTACGACAGGAGAGCGAATATACATAAATTTAACATTTAAATAATTATACTTTTGTTTTTTACAAAATACGAATGATTTACCTGTATAAAATAAAACAGCAATGAACGTTAATTTATTTACTGTTTTTTAAAAATTATGCTTTTTCTTAATTCAAAAGCTTTGCTAAGTTTGTATATCTCTTTTCCTTTCAGACTTAAACAACTGTACAGTTGTTAACATACTACAATGTTTTGTGAAATAAAGCTTAATATATTGTTTACGGAAATCATTATATAAATAACATTCAAACACAAAATGGAATTCGTCTTCTAGTGTAGAGCACACATAACATTTTCTATTTTCTCTACTTATTTTATTAACCAGGTGTTTCGAAGGAAAAATGTGGTTATTAGTTTGGCGAAGTCGGCGGGCGGGCGGGCGGTTGGGCAGTTGGGTGGGCGAGCTGGCGGGCGGGCGTCAATTTTCCTTGTACGGACCATAACTTTGCCATGCATAGAGATATTTTCAAATAACTTGGCACAAACATGCACCATATCAAGACGATGTGCCAAATGCAAAATAAAACTTATGTAGATTCAAGGTCAAGGTCACAGTGATAAGAAATAGACTTTAATTGAACTTTTCTTGTCCGGACCATAACTTTGTCATGCATAGAGATATTTTTAAACAACTTGGCACAAACATGCACCATATCAAGACAATGTGCCAAATGCAAAACAATATTATGTAGATTCAAGGTCAAGGTCACAGTGATAAGAAATATACTTTAATTGAACTTTTCTTGTCCGGACCATAACTTTGTCATGCATAGATATTTTCAAACAACTTCGCACAAACATGCACCATATCAAGACGATGTGCCAAATGCAAAAATATATTCTGTAGATTCAAGGTCAAGGTCACAGTGATAAGAAATAGACTTTAATTGAACTTTTTCTTGTCCGGACCATAACTTTGTCATGCATAGAGATATTTTCAAATAACTTGGCACAAACATGCACCATATCAAAAAAATGTGCCAAATGCAAAAAAAAATTATGTAGATTCAAGGTCAAGGTCACAGTGATAAGAAATAGACTTTAATTGAACTTTTCTTGTCTGGACCATAACTTTGTCATGCATAGAGATATTTTCAAATAACTTGGCACAAACATGCACCATATCAAGACGATGTGCCAAATGCAAAAAAAAATCTGTAGATTCAAGGTCAAGGTCACAGTGATAAGAAATATACTTTAATTGAACTTTTCTTGTCCCGACCATAACTTTGTCATGCATAGAGATATTTTCAAATAAATTGGCACACACATGCAACATATCAAAACGATGTGCCAAATGCAAAACTTTTGTCTGTAGCTTCAAGGTCAAGGTCACAGTGACAAAAAATAGACATCAGTTGAACTTTTCTTGTCCGGACAATAACTTTTTCATCCATAGAGATATTTTCAAATAGCTTGGAACAGATATACACCATATCAAGACGCTGTGTCATATGCACAATTTATGTGTTTAGCTTCCAGGTCAAGGTCACAGTGACAGAAAATATACTTTACTTGAACTTTTTTTGTTCAGACCATAACTTTACCATGCATATAGATATTTTCAAATAACGCGCAAATATGTTCCATATTAAATAACTTGGCAATTTAAAAGAATATAGCATAGATATGAGTAAGTTTCAAAACCTCGGGCCCTGGATCTAGTCTGTTTGCAAAGGCATAAACGCGTTACTATCAAGTAAAGGGTTAAGGCAGATCACTGATTATCAACCTGGCATTAGGGATCCTAAAATGTGGCTGCTTACAACAAAAGGTTGCTTAATATCTGTTATGTATTATATGTTCTTAATAAATGAGGCCATCAACATAGATTGACTATATTGAACTGATACTTGTTAGATAAAATTGTGATATATTTAATTGACAAAGTAATTATGATTATTCATCAATATAAATATTCCCTGTTACTTGAATTACTAGCTTTGATTAACTATTAACAGAAAGATTTGACAGACCTGTTAATTCTTAATCAAACACCTTCCATTATAGAAAACCTGGTTTCATGGAATTTCCATGTCTTGTTTGGTTTAGCCTAACGACCTGTTTGATTTCAAGACGGTGTGAAGACACCCTTAATTGCGTTAAGGCAATCCTAAATTTGTTTACGTTTACAATATTAAGATATGGTTGAAATTTAAACTCTGCAAAACTAAGGTAAAAAGTAGCTCTGCTTGAAAGATTAAGCCGTTCATTCCAGTTTTGTACGAAAACATCTTCAAGGCGTTGCCTTAAAATATTTAAAAAATATTTATTATTACCAGCGCTTTGCTGATACCAGACTCCATTGAAACCTAAATTAAATAATTCATTTCGAACTAGCGATGCCCAATTTGTTTTATTTGGCATTAGTTCTATATCATTTAACATCATTTTATATACAATATTATTATATTTACGTTCACTTACATTTAGCAATAATAAAACTTTTTCGTGTTCTATAACTTATTCTACCAAGTTCACCGTAAAATTAATAATTTTGACATGTATTTTTGACACAAAGTAAAGATTTAGAAAATTGTAAATGTACTCTCTCTATATGTTTTGCTTGAGAAAACCCCCAAACCTCACTACCATAGTTCAATATTGGTGTAATCAATTTATCAAATAATTCAAATTTATGTTCTATAGTTAAGTTTTCAAACTTAAGCAAATAACGTTTTAGTTTATATATTGCTTGTTGGGCTTGCCCTGATAATGTAAATTGTGCGTCACTGAATGAACCACCAGTTGTAAAGACTATCCCAACATATGTAAATTTATTTACTATATCTAGTGTATTACCGTTGTAATAACATTTAAGATTTCTTTGCAGAATCCCTCCTTTACGAAAAACCATTATTTGTGTTTTATTAATGTTTACTTTAATTTTCCATCGTTTACAATAAGTGTCTAAAATATCGAGAGATAATTGCAATTCTTCAGCAGTTTTTGCAAATATAATAATGTCGTCAGCATACAGAAGTATAAATAGTTTAAGCATACCAATGTCAATCCCTTCAGCTCCTTTAACGAAATATTCTTCTTCAAGATCGTTTAAATACATAGAAAATAAAAATGGTGATACAGATTCTCCTTGCCTAACTCCTAAATAACATTCAAACTCTTCACTAAATTGATTTTGGCGTGTGAACGATATGTTGCATGTTTTTGCATTTCAATATTTCCCTACAAACAACAATTCAGTTTTATTGGGATTTTACGCCGCAGTTTCAACATTATTTTACATCACGGCGACGGTTCGATTTTTCATGATCCCTATGTAAACAAACCAGCTCTGTAACCTTGTCCCATGGCATTCAAGCATGTCAGACGCGACCGGAACGCCGGATTCAAATTCCCAACGCTAACCACTAGACCATGGCGGATTCCTCATGCATACAACAAATCTGTAGCAGACAACTTTAAAAACGTATTGGTAACAATATGGAAACTCTTTGTAAATGAATCATTATTCTAAAGAGTTGAAATGGTTATGGGAAAAAAGAAGAAATTGCTGAAACTGAGCATTTTCTTCTACTTCTATTATCACAATGTTTTCAAACGTCGTCTGTTGTATTTTTGTCAAAATGCTTCTGCATGGGGTAATGTATTCTAAATATTGCCTTTTTAGCTTTGACAATGATCTCTGTTCGCATAGTGAAGGCTTAAAATTGAACACAACTTGATACAGACAAACCGCATGCAATGGTCCTGAAGTAGAATCCCAATGTTGAAAAGCAGCCAGATGCTTTAAAGTACTGTTGTATGGGACAATGGTGTGGGAAGCCCCGGAAACACATGAGTAGGTGAACTGGGCGCCTTAATATGATAGGAAGAATGTTGAAAACGGCATAAATCCCTCAATAAAACAAACTTCTCGATCGACCGTCAATGGATACAAAGGTAGTCAGTTACCTAGGAAGAATGTTATGTGGAGAACATGATGAGCGGGTTCTGCCTTTGGTATTTTTCCTCACAAACGCCGCGAGTACTGGTTCTCCAGGAATCAGACAACGAGCATCATAATATAAGCTGAAAGCTCGTTTCGTATAAAATGTAAAATACATAAGTTTGAATTGAAATTAACTGGTGTTAGAAAGCCAAGTTATCAAAATATGGAGATAATATAACATGTATGCATGGCAAATATTATTCAATGAAAATAATGTAACGTAATCGATGTTCGAGAAATTTGATTAAACGGACTGCGTTTACGTCTATATATTGAACGCATGACTGAAAGTAAATCTACAATGTACGTGGTTTTGTTTTCGATTTCGATTGTTGCTTTTGTTGTTGTGCGAGAATATTGTTGTGTGTGTGGTTTTTGTTGTTGTTTTATTTAGGGGGAGGGGGAGTTGTCTTTCGTTCATTCAAATTTAATCTTGCAGGATGAACATCATATTGATTAAAACAGAACCAGAAGACCCTAAGAATATTATAGGTAGATTCTATTTTTATTTCCGAAATTTGGGAAAACCAGCATTATATTTAACAACACTTAATTGCCTATCGAGATTGGTCGTTGCACGTTTTTAAGGACCCTTAGTGCGGTCACTTTTCTTTCGAACCATGAGTACTATATTGCATAAGGTGTCACAACTAGATAATATGTCAAACTGATAATCCTTGCTTTGGGCTATTAAAGGACTCGCAGTAACTTCAACTTGTATAACATGTAGTTACGTTTTATTTAGTTATACATCAATCAGAGATATCCTTCGTTTTGACCGTGCAATTATCCGATTTCGTATTTATGTTGATTAGCAATCCGATACTGGGAATATTTCGTGCCAATTTTCAACAATATTCAGTTATAATACAGCAAGAGAAAGGTTAAATTGCTACCAATGGGCAGTGCCACATTTCTACTCTAATAACAACATCCCTCCTTCACTACGATCCCTGTCCGATTTATCATGTTTTGAAAAGATTTGAGAATTGGGAACTATTCATGTCATTTTCAAAAGTATTTCAGTTGTTTACATGGTATTCGGAACTGCATTTTTCGCAAAAAAAATACATTAAGCAAGTGATCAATTAATTCAAACATGAGCACTTTACTGACGTATTTTTCACCAACATTCTTTTCTTTCGTATTCACTGGTTAAACAGTAATCTAAATGCATGTACTGGGATTTGAACAAAAAAAGACAACAGTTACATTGTTAAAATTGTAGATAACTTTACAGCAAATAACACATGTTAAACTTTTTGTTGGCTAAGCATGCACAAATGAGTCGAATATTCGAAAAGTAATTTTGGTATTCGTTGCCATTCCAATTTGTTTTCCTTCTGCTTCTCAAATTATATTTGCATGGCAAATTATATAATAAACAAATTAAGTAGATTTTAATTTATGATCACGATATATTCTTCTATATCACAGGCTACGCTTATACAGAAAGTGCGTGTACCAACTACAGACAATCTCTAGTTGAGGACGATTTTCGGGGAAGTGCAACCGCTACAGCTACCCACGAACTTGGCCATAAGTAAGAAAGATTACCATTATTAGTCGTAAGCCCTTTCCCAGATTCGACAACTTTGCAGAAGACGGCATGTATTTCAAATCGATAATATGAACAATCTAGCGTAGTATAATACCCCCATCAAACCAAAACGAAAATGCAAGGACTCCACTACAATGCCGTGGTCTTCGAGAAAATCAAAGAAAATGTGAAATTGTCACGTCCGCGCCATATCCTTTCTTCGTTCATGTTGCGTTGGTAAAGTACCCACTGAGTTATATGTGCGCCTTCGCTACGTGCATGCGGCGTCGGAAGGGTTCCCACTACGCCCTCGCTACGTTTATGGCCACGTCCGCGCTATGTCCAAAGTCCACGTAGCAGGAACGCGGTCTTCATGTACGTAGCTCTGATGTGATGGGGGTAACATTGTGAGTCCGAAAAGTATTTTGCAGCGAAATACAGAAAGAAACTAAACAAATCGGAGATTTTAAGTTCAACTGCATATTTGAACTGGATATTTGTAAATAGACATGTACGCTTGTTCTTCAAGAATTAAGCGGAAACATGCGGTGTTTAATTATATATTTCTCCCATTGCCATGATGTTTTTATAAGTCATCTGCTGCAGCAGGTCCAAATACGTCTGGGACTGGTCGTTCAAAACTTCGATAATTCTAATCGGGGCTTAACCTAGGGTTTAAGTTATCCATGTTTTGAACAACCGCCACTGCACTCGGGAAAGGGTTAGATAATTATGTGGTACGAAAGAATATAATATTATCTGATTTGAAAGCGAAATTATACATAGGCGAGATAAATATCGATTGAAGCAATTAATCTACTAAAAAAAATAACATTCCGTTTAAATTCATTTTAATGCTATAGATCTGACAGTTTTATTTAGACAAATGCTAATTGCAGATGGCGTCACTGTTGACACGACGAAGTGAGTATTGACGTTTTCGACGTACTTGTGAATAAGGATAATCTTGAGAAATTTAAACGAGAATTATTCACCTAAAATTAATGTACGTATTAGAAGAAAACAAAGGCGAAAATTGAAAAGAACATATATATATATCAGTCCGCTAATGCCTACATTACAATAAACGAGTGTTTGTTTAGATGTAAGATCGTTAGTGAACACCCAACATATTTATTTTCAAATGTGCTTTTGTATTTCGTAGAAACAAATAATTTGGTGTTCCTTTGGTGACATGATTTAAGGATTTTGCACTGGCACTCACACCAGCAAAAATATATTTCTAACCGTGAACATATGTCTCGACCTTACGCTGAGAACATAGAAACAAAAAATGATATCCGCTATTTGCTTTACAGCCTTGGTGCTAAGCACGATGACGACGAAGATAACAGTTGTCATGGTTACGATGGATACATAATGGCGGCAACAGCTACATCACTAAAAGAACCTATCTCTTTCATACAGAGACAATGGCTGTTTTCTGAATGTTCCAAAGACGACTTTCAACAATACATCATTAAATTGAACAAGTAAGATAGAAAAACTCATTTTATGACATAACATGTGGTTCCGCGATAACTCGAACTTGAAAGGGATCCTTAAGTTCTTGACGTGCTCAAAACATCGCCGGATTATGCTAAATTCATTTATATATTGTCATCTTCGTAATATCACGGAAACAGCACAGCAACAGTTCGGTTTGCTCGTATGAGCAATCAGAACTACTGCAACGCTGTTTTAAAAAGGCGGAACGATTCCAGGTAATGTTTCGAATTAAACGATATATTCGAATTGTCTGATGTTTCGAGTTATCGCGAGTCCAGTGTAGATATAAAAAGTTATTCCAGAACCAGGAGGATCATCGTGGTTCTTGTTATGATCATTATTTTTATATACAAATTATAACTATCATCATTGTCATACAAAGACAACGCATCCACACAGTCTAATCTGGCTCTTTACTTTCCGCTAATTACTCATAGAAGGTTTCAAAACACTTCTGGGGACAGCTTTAGCATGAATGCGCAGGTAAGATCGCATCGTTCCAAACTTATGAGAGCCAGACCTAAACTTCGCTTGTATCGTGCCTGCCTTCTTCATTGTAATAAAAACGGTAAGATTGCATCGTTCCAATCTAATGAAAGCCAGACCTATACTTAGCTTGTTTCGTGCCTGCCTTCTCTATCCTTGTAATACAAATGATAAGATTGCATCGTTCCAATCTAATGAAAGCCAGACCTATACTTAGCTTGTTTCGTGCCTGCCTTCTCTATCCTTGTAATACAAATGGTAATATTGCATCGTTCTAATCTAATGAAAGCCAGACCTAAACGTCGCTTGTATCGTGCCTGCCTTGTTCATCCTTATAATAAAAACGATAAGATTGCATCGTTCCAATCTAATGAAAGCCAGACCTAAACTTCGCTTGAAATGAACCAGAATGTATTGAATATATGACACATTGAGTTTAAACGTTTGTAAATGTGTATAGGATGCACTGGTAATGATTGATTTGATCACATTTAGTATTTCGACCTACTTTGAAAGTGAAAGTAGAGAATGCTAAATACTGGTTTCGTTCGGGCCCGATTTGGTCCAAAATGACGGTAACCATTTCCGGCTGGTGAATTCTTTCTTGCATAGTGTATGACCCCCTTTCCCCCCATTTTCTTTGGATTGTTTTAAAGCTTAGAGGTAACTCTTTCCAATGATATATATATATGGTGTTCTACATGAGAAAAGCTTAGAAAGTGTGACAATTGAGTGCTGAAACTGGTCGATTTACATGAAAACAAAGAAGGAATTTATTTTGTGTATTGTGACCTATACGTACAGTGAAGGGTGTTGTACTGATTACAGTAAAATTGGCATCGTTCATATGTTATGTCGAGACAAATATGAGAAATATGATAGTTGGAATGTTGTTGATTTAGAATATGTATGTACGTCTTAGCTAACTGGCCATTTTTCATGAACAAATACCGAAGGAGGAAAGCATGAATTGACAAATCAACGTTGATTGTGTTAGATGTAAAACTGTTTCCTGTGTTTGAACTTTATATTAAGTATCGTCATTGTAAGCTGGCTTGTTCAACATTTCAACATTCAGATAAATTTGTAGCAGACGACTTTTAAAACAAATTAAGTAAAGACAAATTGGAAACTCTCTCCAAAGGAAAGAACAATTATTGAGTGCGGAGAAAATGCTTTTCATGAGCAATTTCTCCTTTTTTATTATTTCAGATTGGGAACGAACTGTCTATCAACGAGATCAGAAGATAATATTATTGACAGATATGATCATGACTTACCAGGACAAATATACGACCCGGATATACAATGCCAAAATGCCGTTGGAGAGGGGTCTTATTTCAATCGGGTAAATTTTCGTTTTGAAACAAAAACTGCAGCAAGCAACAGGGAAACATCCAGAGAAATACGTGGTAAATCTCTGTAATTTAGAGAACAATTATCAAACCGAATTGAACAACTTTGTGGCTCAATGAGAAAAGTGTTTATAATATAAGCGCTATATCATTGTGTGTAAGCTACGTAGTGTGATGATGAAGGCTTAAATTATATATTTGTATTTGTCCATTTTGAGAGTTATTTACTAATCACTTAATTATCAGTGTGTGGGGTTTGAATACTTTAGCTAAGGACTCATATATACCTCCCCCTTTAAAGATTGACTTAAGTTAGAAATCAATTTCGTTTTTGTCTCTATTTTGCCGAAAGGTTGAACTTTAAATAAATAAGTTTCATATACAAATAATTTATGATTTCAGTTTATAAACGATAACGACTTTTCGGACATTTGTACCAAAATGCCATGTGAAATTCCGGATGAATACGGGTATCATTATAAAATAACGCCTATGGAAGGCACAACATGTGGACCAGGAAAGGTTTGTTATTTTGTATATATTTAACCGTTTGAATGCTGGAATCCTATGTCACCAGTATAGAGCCAGGCCAGCCTACAAATCCACGCCGTCTGACCAGACTCGATACTGTTCGCCGCCCAATTCAACAGTTATATCTTGATATTCCGAAAATTAACTTTGAAGTCTTAAAAAGTACAAAGCTTGACAAGTTCATCTTAAATATTCAGCATTGAAAGTGTGTAGAGTCAGTCACCTGCTCTGAAAACATTTTTAGAAAATCAAATAAACATTTTGAAATTTTGAAAACATTCATAATTGAAATAGCATTGAACGGTTGTATTTTAATGTTGACAAAGTGTTTTCAATCGCTATTGAGACATTATATATTAAAAGTATTGAATAATTTGGGAAAAGTGTAACAGGAAATAGATACGTGTTTACCCCTTTTTCCACTTACAACAACTCTGCAGCAGACGAATTTCAAAATAGCCTAGCAAGCGTGTGTTAAAGCTCTTAAAATGACAGTAGGGTAATTTTAAAATAGAATTGAAAACATTGTCGCTACTGGAGGAGATATTGCTCATTATGAGTAATATCTCCATTCGACAAAATGTTTTCAAAACACGTCTGCTGTAAATGCTTTATAAGTGTCGCGTTTTTCGAATTATTTGTGTCCAACTGTTTTTGCATGCGACCAGAGAAAGTTAGAGCGAGCATTTGAAAATTCTCAGTCTCACCAAAGCCTTCACATTTTGCATACAACCCTCGATAAAACATCTCATGCATGATATAATGAAAATGTTGTCCCCATGTTGCTACGTCTATAAACTTGTAAATGATCTCGCTAATTGGATTCCTCTCCTACGCTACTCTTATTTCTTTATTTGTATGAACAGGTCTGTAAGCTTGGTCATTGTGAAGCAAGTGAATATACTCTGGTACCAACTAATGGTAAGACAATCGTATAACTTTAAACCTACAATTCTAATTCTAAATGGCCTATAGAGACCCAGATAAGGAGGGGTATACAACTCTTTCACCCACAATAGCTTTCTTATCATCCAACTAAACCATATGATGTTGGTACTTTAATCAATAGAATCGTCTCACTGAGACGATTCATTTGAGTACCCACAACATAGGGTTTGAGTTTAAAATAAGGCTTTTATAATAAGAAAACACGCCCTTTATTTAGAACTCTGGGCCTAAATTGGTTGACTTGAAAACGTGAAATTTCCATCAGCAAATGGTGTTATCCAGCAATCTTTCTGCGTCATAATAGGTTTCACATTTACTGTATGACAACATAAATTACAGAAAGAACGAATCACCTAATAGTATGTTTTAGCAAACCATAAAGAGATTTGATAATTTTTTATCTGGAGCTTCCCTAGCTGCATTTTTGCCGAATGTCGACTGTGAATACATGCATTAATTTAACCAAATTACAATGCATTGAATTCTTAATACAAAATATCTGCAGCAGACGACATTAAAAACATATAGGCATTGGAAAATATATGTAAATGAAATAACACAATTTAAAACATTGTGGTAAAAGGAGAAATTATTCGTTTTGAGAATGTTCTCCGTTTGTCACATTGTTTAGAATATCCCCCTGTCGCAGAGGCGTCAGAAAAAAAGAAAGAACGTATCGCAAATCTCTTTTTATTTTTTTATTTTACTTTAACGTGTTTTCAACAGCAATACAGTCATAATACTGTTTCCAATTCAGTATGTATGACTTATGTTTTTTTGCGACGTTCTTATATTCCACACAACATTATTCCCAGGAAAATGGCTGTCGTTCAACATAAACCGTTTAGTCTATTGATGGACGACACATGACACTTGACAAAATGATTTGTGTCAATCGTCGAAAACAATGTTTGAAAAACCGAGATCACAAACCTAAGGTGATGGCACTAATTACACCACGAATATAGCAGGATAAGGGTTAATTACAGGTGAATGTTTGTACGGCGATTCTCCCGGTAAATTAGCGGCAGATAAAGGAACATGCGAAGAGGAGGTCGAGCCACAGAAATATGCTTATAGGTGTTACTACGCCTATTACAAAACTCAGTGCTGCCGTACTTGTCAACGCCATGCTGAACGATTAAGCAACACTAATGGTAATTATAATGATTTAGTATATACTTGCATAGTTTCCGGCGCAAATACATGTAGATTTTCATGACGCATCAAAATTAAGTATGGTAATGGTACGTCACTGAAATATGATGTGACGTCATTGAAATATGCTTTTACGTCATTGAAAGCGTGGTAGATGGGCGTGGTCAACACGCTAATCATAAATTATATTGTATGTCTCAATAATGTTATTTCTTTATTTAGTATATAAATTCTGTCTTCAAAGTTATACATGGTCTATAATAAAGAAAAAATAGGCTGCCTACGTATTGGTAATTATCAACATAAACGTATTGGTAATTATCAACATCAACGTTATCAACAATATTTACTATTAAGTCAATGCAACCAGTTTTCATACCCATTTGATTCATTACTTGAAATGTCTAACTGTGCGGCAAAACACATTAAGGATGGTTCAAAAAGACATTTGTATATACACACGGGTGATGTGTTCCATCAAATAGACGGAAGCAAACTTCTACCAGCAATCCTTTCAGACATAGACTGATGCAATGAGGACGAGTTGTCGTGTCGTTATTAAAGTGAATGGGGACAAACTCGAACTTGAATTCATTTGATTATCAATTGTTATTTATTTAGTTTTTAGGGGAATTGTGTTAACGCCTATCTTGTGTTATCAATATTAAATGCAAGACTAAAATGAAGTTGATTGAGTGGAGTCTAATAAGTCATATCGAGGCAACTAGTTTACATACCCATGTGTTGCCTGGCCTTCTCGCACTAGTCATTCCAAGCCACCGGCTGCTCGTCAACATAGATTGTTAGTACATTGGTCAAAGACGAACGACACTTATCGCATCGACTTTTGTCATCCATTGGAAAGAATGTTGGCTTAGCTTGTGTTCGAACGCTCAACACTTAGATTGACAGCCCGCGTCACTTAGCGTCACTAAACTCCTTTTAAAACATGTTAGAAATATCAAGTGGATGTACAAACTTTTTGTTTAGTGTATATAACATATGACATCATATATTTACATTCATATCAAATGTTTCATTTCTTCCATCTAGCACGACGACGCATTTCTTTTGACAGTCTCGGTTGAGAAGAGGTTAGAGAGTCCGCCTTAGTGGTCGGGAGGCCAAAGTTCGTTCCCTGATCTGGTCACACCAAATACTTTAAACATGGTGGTGATGGCTTCGTATTTGAGCGCCCACGGTTGCGGGGATAACATAATGACTGATGCATTGTTGTTAGAATAAATAATACTAGTAAAGCTGGTAAATTTAGGAAAAACCTCGTTATATATCTGAAATACTGCCCCAAACGGCGTGAAACACTAAGCACTTTGTAACATCTTTCGTTTTAATGTATTGCATAAACGAACGTGGGCATCTTTCAGTAACGTCAGAAAGCATTAACGTCATTATTTCAGATTGCAAATATGGAGACCATGCCTTCGGTTGCGACAAAGACTTATGCCAAGTGTATCAACTTGTTGGTAAACATACGTATGATTGCTGTCACACATGCGGTACTCCACATAAAACTATCACAACAACAGCTACAACAACAACCCGGTCCCCTATTGCAAGGCCAGCCGTTGGTGAGTGTTAATTAATGTGGATGTTCCAAATACGCGCACATTTTTCAGATGATAATGACGAAGTTTGAAAACATTATGCAGATTTTGAGCGTTTTCCCTTTCCCCACACTATTTTTAAACATGTATTAACATTGGACACAGTTCTCCCGTATAACTATCTGTGCATTCAGGAATCTCTGCAGTTAGAAAATGAGTACACATAGGGAAATGGCGGCGGTTTGGTAAAACATCGGTAGTGGTGTTAGCGTCGCAGTGCATGTGCATGTCGCAGTGCATGACAGATAGTGCCAAATATGTAGATTTATGTTAGTTTTATAATTTATCTAACATATACGTTATTCACATATTTTTAAATAACAATCTTGCATGTGTATCGCAGATTTCTTTGTTTGTACTTGATCTGTTAGCATATATTTATATATCAAATATCTAGGTCACACGAAGGCCTGCCTAAACATGTCTAAATGTAGTAAATACTAAACCTCCTACACGTAAGTGTAGGAGGTTTAGTATTTACTACATTTAGACCAATGTTCATATTTCATAACTACCTTTCTATCTTAGAAACATACGCAGTCTTTGAATGATTCGATGACGAATTGGCAAAGATCCTGATCAGACTGTTCAAGTACACGGACTGATCTTGAACTTGCCTGGACACGCAGCCACAAAAATGGTTGTATGCTGGTCCGGTATAGGAGAAGTGCAGGGGGAATACAAACAAATAGAATGATTCTGTTTTCATTTATTCAAGGTACGTGTACACAAACATGTGAAGGTATCGCTGACGGTGATTACCAATCGTGTCTAGGTTGTCACGTGTATGCTTCCTGCGTCGCACAGACGCTTTACGATGAACGTCCTTGCCCTGGTGGAACTGTGTGGACAGACGATTTGCGCCGATGTGATTACCAGTCCAATACCTGCTACAGCAAACAAACCAGTCTACCAGCCCTGATAACAAGACACAACTTCTTACCTCCCTTGCCAACCAGCAACGCTTCACTAGTATGGCCGTCTGTAGGTAAGCATTTCACTGTCCCCGAGCACGGGGCATCGAATTGAACTAATTTCGAGTAAGTTACTTTATAAATACTACTTACTTCGATTTCCTGTGTCTCAAAGTGAAATTTGGACGTATTTCGGGTTTGTTTCACCTTGCATTCATTCAAGATCATTGTTTAAGCAGTTGGTGTCACATATCCGGTCCTTCTCTCCTTTTTTCAATTTCGTTATCTTTTGAGCCTCAAGATAATGAAATAATAATAAAATAAAATATCGTATTGCATTTTCCATACTATATTTGCCTTTTTAGTCATAATGTAAAACTTGATTTCAGCTGATCGTCTGGGCTTTTTTTTATTATCTTTTAAGCACGTCAGTTTAATTTGGCTGCCATTATTGTCTACAACACTTTTGAAAATATAATTATTCTTCTAAATTGTTGCTGGATTAGTTTGGATCTCAGGTCAGTCCCAACATTTCGTAGGGCTTAATGTAGATCCAACCTGTTTGCATAGGTCACCAACGAATGGACAATGTGCCGTTACCTTCCAAAGAGTTAATTAACTTAAATTCAATACTATTTTGAATATGAACAAATTCAAGAAAACTGAAAAACATGTGTATCCTCATTCTACAAATGAAATGGTTAAACTAATACGGAAATAGTTACTATTTGAACTCAGAAATAATAAGATTGCTACTTTGGGGTATAATACAAAAGAAGCAACCTTCGGGATTTTTTATTATATATATAATCAGCAAAGATCAACGTCTGCCTGTGTTTTCGAAGGATCTAACCTGCAAACTATCTAATCACTCAAGCATTTCCAAAGGCCTATCCAGTACAAAAACCATGTTCGTAGTAGTGTCTGTGGAAGCTAACATGAGCTTAACCCTTTCCCTAATACAGACGCTTTCTGACGCATCCGAAGCAGACGACAGTTGAAAACATTGTGGAAAAAAATAAATTGCTCATGAGCAATTTCTGCTTTTGGCACAATGTTTTCTATTTTTAGTCATTGGTTATCCATTCAATTATAGAGATTTTCCATTTTTTGACAAATTTGTTCGAAGTCGTCTGCTGCAGATTTATTGTATATGGGAAAGGGTTAATTATTTCGTGTGTGGAAAAGGATATACCAGCGCAAACATGCAGTGTCCAATAGCTTCAGTGATCGCAAATGCCCTAAGGTTGGTTTTCGAAGAGCGCCGCACAATTATAAAATAGGCAACGCCATCGCATTCGCCATTTGGCATTTGTTGTGACGTGTGCCGTGTCTCATTTAGAAAAGATGTTGAATACGGGCTGTGTTTCGGTTTTTAACATGTACAGACGTAAAGACATAGTGAACACGGAGCATGGATATTTAAGGAAATAGCGGACTGAGACTACGAACCATATTTAGGTTATGGTATATACGTTTCTTGCCACATACACGTTTTGCAAGATACATATCAAGAAATGGTAATAGTACAGGTACATGTATCCGGACATGTGAAGGCATATCGAACGGAGACTACCAGTCATGTTTCAGTTTTGATATTTACGTAACCTGTTTTTGGACAGGTATTGTATATTAAGCTGACATAATTATAATTTTAGGAACATGTATTTGGACATGTGACGGCATAGCGAACGGAAACTATCAGTCATGTTTCGGTTTTGATATTTACGTAACCAGTTATATACAAGTATTGTATAATAAACTGACATGATTATAATTTCAGGAATATGTATTCGGACATGTGAAGGCATAGCGGACGGGGACTACCAGTCATGTTTCGATTGTGAAATCTACGTTACCTGTTCTAAAGGGTTGATGTACGACAAACGACCATGTCCACCTGGACTCGTGTGGACCGATGACTTCAAAAGATGCGAATTTAATTCTAATACCTGCTAACTTCATTATATTCATATCATGTCATATACACATGATGTATATCTCTGCATAATAAATAAAGAACACGATGTGTAAATAGAAACTAAAAGAAATTCCGAATATGTATTAATGTAACAGGGTGGAAACCATTTCGGGGCATAAAAAAACTTATTTATCTTCATCATGATGTGAGCTTTTTTTATAAGCTGTATGTATGATTGTTTTGAAGAGTGGTAAATAGTAATCAAACGTATTCATCTTCTTTGTAAGCCATCTTTTACAACGATGTTTTTTTTTATATGTCGTCTGCTGCAGATGCGTCAAAACGTGTTTGCAGGCTCGAAAGGGTTAAAAGAAAAGTCTGTACATATCTTGTAATATAATTATGAACACAGTGAAAATAATTGATTTCATTTGCTGCTGATGTACATGTACATTAAGATCGACGTGCGTTCTCTGTATTGATTTATCTATGCGTTGGTCGATTAAATGAAGATTCTGTTTGATTAATTTAAGTGACTGCGAAACTTAATGCGGACCGTATGTACAGGCTGTTCTGGATCTGCGCAACTCCCGCTTATCCGAAAACCTATTTTCCTGTATAGGGACTTATTCTCTAAATGTGTACACGTTAGTATAGATGTATTAGTATCACCGTTACACATTATGCATAGTGCTCTAGTCTGTTGATAGTGAGTTCAATGATAGACGGGTAAATTTTAAATTGAACGGAGTTGAACGGCGTACTCAATGGTATTTCAGTTTTATCATGGTAGCCAGTTCATATAACGCACAATACAACAATTTTCCTGGACAACTGGCTACCTTCCCATATAGACTATTTATTTATTTATTTATTGGGGTTTTACGCCGCTTTCAAAAATATTTAAGTTATATCACGGCGACAGTTTATTTATTCATGATCCCTGGGTAAACAAACCAGTACTAGGCTAGAAAATGTGCCTTGCTCAATGGCACTCCACCATGACCGTAGTGCCGCGACTGGGGATCGAACCCGGGACACCCGGTTTCAAAATCCCCGACGCTAACCACTCGACCACAGCGGATTCCTTCACATATAGACTATTTAGCTAATTGGTAGAAGTAGTATAACCCGTGTCAATCATCAGAAAGAATTAGTGGTCAAACCAGGTTTCCAACCAACAACCCGCTCTATAGATAGCCAGCGTTTACTATCAGGGCTTGGCGTTTAACAACAAGTAATTGAATTGAATTGACATTTTAAAAGAAAGACCAGGTTACCAACCAACGACCCGCTCTATAGATAGCCAGCGTTTACTATCAGGGCTTGGCGTTTAACAACAAGTAATTGAATTGAATTGACATTTTAAAAGAAAGACGAGATCATTACAATAAATACACATCACATCAGTCTTGTTTGTCTCAGTGTCATTATTTAGCACGCCAAACGAAACCCTTCCTTCGAGTTATTAGCCACCATGATCCTGTTATATACGTGTACACGTATTCCGTCTGCGTCATATCGAGGGCTTGGCGTGAAACGGTTGTAACTAAAAACCTATTTTGAAAACCCTGGATTAGGGGCAATTTTGACCGCTTTGTAAACAATGCAAATGTTGGTGCCATTGCTCGTTCTGAGCAATGGCCCCTAAATTTCCATTGTTTACCAAGGAAAATGATTCAACGCTTATAAAGACTTAATGGCGATATGATTAACCTTGGTAAAAAAATACCAATTTCAGTTACAACCGTTTTACGCCGAGCCCTCGATATAGTCGTTAGAGAGTCCGACATTAGAGCGGGAGACCAGGGTTCAATTGCCAGTCAAGCCCTACCGACGACTTGTAAATGGTTCCCCTTCTTGACGCCGTTGTATATTGGGAAAGCATTACGATTGGTGCAAGAATTCAACGGGGTGAGGATTAATGGGCAAATGCTTTTTTAAACACAATGCGTCTTTATCTACAGTTTAACGAAAATCAATCATGCCACGCGTTTAACAGGAAACACTAGAATATCAAACAAACTAATGAGCAAACATTGACAGCTTAATGGAAAGGGAGGCGCGTTGTATTATGTTAACCCCCCCGACTCCTCCCTCGTACTGTGGTATAGACAACTTCCGATGAATCTACGTACAGAAGATGAAAGTTGAATATATTGTTGGGAAAGAAGTAATAATTATTCATCTTAAGCAATTTCTGCTTGAAGTTCAATGCTTTGATTCCTTACGATGGTGTAGATACCTCATCCGGTTTTTAAAGCAGCCAACTCTAGAAAATAGTAAATTTGAAAAATAAAAGGTTATATAAATGTTACTCTTATCTCTAATCTCTAAAAGTCTTAAACATTGAAATATGAACCGAACAACAAACATTTAGATCTCTAATGACATGATTAGACATTACAATAACATATTCCCACATTTAGACGCTTTCTGACGCCTCTGTAGCAGACGACTTTTGATAACATTGTGACAATAGAAGAAATTGCTCAAAACGAGAAATTTCTCCGTGTGCTACAATGCTTTCAACTGTATTCAATAGTTACATATTCATATAAATAGATTTTCCATATTTTGGTTTTAATGTTTTCAAAGTCGTCTGCTGCAGATTTGTTGAATGTGGGAAAGGGGGGTTAAACTTCTAAGTTTGATCTGTTAAATTGGGAATTGCTAAAATTGAGCGATTTCTCCTTTTCCAACATTGTTTTTAACTCAATATTGAAAGTATATGTTTTATTAACCATATGTTACGATCGACAATCATCTTGTGTTTTCAAAGCAATCGGTATTAGAATCGTGCCATGTAAACGATTGACACGTGGCAATAAACTTGACACTATATATTCACTATTGTTAATTGCTTAATCGTTCGTGTAGAGTTTGTTGCCGCCGTTCATTTTCATGTACGAGGGTTGTTCCAAAATAACGCGGATGATTATTTTCATTCTTTTTGCGAATTTGTTGTGTACAAAGTCGAATATGCACTAAAGACCACCTGTGCAACCACATGCTCAGTTACCTAATTACCAATTTTCTGCATAGATGATCCTGCAATTAAGGACCACATGAGAATAAAGATCAGATTATATGTTATGCAAGGGTGGTCTTTATTCACAGGTCCCATTATATTTGGTGTGTATTATTATATAAAGTTTCAAGTAAAAGTACATTAGCACATATCTAAATTGCATGCAAAGTTTTGTTATATTTCCTTCATCAGTTCTACATAATATAAGGTTACCAAAGCAACATTAATTTAGTTTAGAAAAGGTAGGACATTGGCGTTTGTGTTTTTATCTGGAAATTCAACTTTCTTTGTAAGAATCGCTATTATATATTCACATGCATAATACGGTTATGCGATATATATGGAAAAGAAGTTGGAGGATTTTTTGTTCGAACCTTTTGAACTTATTTCAAAAACATCGGAAGTCACGAGGAAAACGCTCTAAATTGCATGCAAAGTTTTATGATATTCCTTCATCAGTTCTACATAATCTAAGGTTACCAAAGCAACATAATTTTAGTTGAAAAGATGGGACAGAGGCGTTTGTGTTTTGAGATGGAAATTCAAGTGAGAATCGCTATTATATTTTCACATGCATAATACGGTTATGCGATATATATGGAAAAGAAGGATTTTTTGTTCAAACCTTTTGAACTTATTGCTAAAACTCTGAAGGCGCAAGGAAAACGCTCTCAATGATTACCCCTTTCGGGTTAAGATATTGTTTAATTTAATTCTGTCTCAAAATTTGTGTAACCAATCTCCTTTGCAGAGTTACCGTTCCTTACCTTCACTCTCATGTAATGAAATCCGATAGTGTAAGAGAGTGTTGTGTAACAATGAAAATTATCAAGAATGTAATAAATGAAACAATTAATGTTACATTAATTTCGGAATGGAACAGTCGATTAATGTATATTATTGTTGAATATCTCGTGTATGTGTCACGTCATATTGAGAAAGGAAAAGTGCTAATTTCAATTGTTGGTTATTAGTCGCCGGGCAGAAGCCCGCGACTTCTATTTTTAATAGCTTTTCGGAAATCACATGGGAGAGCGGCTTATTATTAGAAAGAAACAAATCTAGATGATTTGAACATATTACAATTGTGGTTGTTTACGAACACTAATAAATGACACATCTAAAATGAAATAAATATTCCGATTTTTTAATGTTTGCAGTTTTTTTTTATTTCACTCGCATTTAAGTTTTTTGTCTTATTTACGAAGACAAAAGTGGTCCCTTCAAGACGTGAACCAACACCCCCTAATGCAGACTCTTATGTGTCATCATTGAGGTCAATTTCGGATTCTCCTTTTAATAGCAATTTTAACTTACTAAATGTTGTTTTCATGTTCAAAGAGATGTCTTGATTTGTGTAGAATTCATTTAATAATGTTAATCCATGAATATCTAAAGTAGGAACTGTTTCTAATCTAAATATAGACCCTATTCTGTTGTGTAGGTTCGTGACCTTTAACATCGATTTTCGCGCATGCGCATTTCGATATGAAAAAGCGAGTGATATTATTTTATTTTAGACAAGTACAAGACGAATGTTTGACGCAAAGCGTCAAAGAGAAGCCGCAATATTTCGTTGTACATGTAGAAATAAGAAAAAAAGAACATTTTTAAATCCACAAATAATAGAACAATTTAAACTGTAGACGGTAATGCTGATATATTTCTCCTTTTGAAGACTTTTGTTTTCTTCAAATTACCTCCCTTTAAAGCAATACCAGGATATTTACCTTGTGATTCGAATAAGATTGACAAACATTGAAATTATATGAATGAATACTATTATTTAAATAAGTAACAACAGCAAAATTAAATTGAAGCCAAGATAAATGTGTACACATTTCGTTAATTTTTTATAGATACCCTAATGTATAGGTGAATATAAAATTTATAAGTAAATGTTTTCATTTCAACGTTCCTAATGTTTGAATAGACTAAGGAAAGTCAAGAATACATAAATAAATCAATGCAGTCTTTTCCGGCGACATTGATGCCTTGCATCAACTTTCTCTTGTACATGTATATATATAGATAACTTTGTTTCAGTCATTTAAATTGTTGTTGTCTTAATGCATCTGCGTACAGTGAAGGCTCTGAGAAAGGAAAAGTGCTAATTGCAATTATTGGTTATACATGTATGTATAGATAACGTTTCAAAATTTCAATTGTTTCAATCATTTAAATTGTTGTTATTTTAATGCATATTAATGCATCTGCGTACAGTGAATACTCATGCTAGCCAGTCTCACCATTGCTTCGGTCGTCCGCATATAAGTTTCATAGACCTAATTGGACCTTCTGACAGACAACTGGAAGTATAACCCGACTAGTTTTAGGCGAATATGTTCTAATTGATGACACATCGGAGTGTCATTAATACCCCAAACCACTACACGCAACTCAATTGGATTTGCCGTCTATGTGTGCGTTATGTGTAAAATACATGGAATCCTATGTATATTTCATTAAATGTGTATGTAAATTGAATGTACCGCTTCCGATAATACATCCCTATCATCAAGATAATTCTTGGACACTCCTCGTACATTGTATTCGCATTATCTCGATATTTGTTCAAACGTACCGTTACTAATTGACAAACAGTGTAAGCCCATATGAGCCGTCCCGCGAGAAATCCAACTCTGCGTAATGTATCGACCCGGATCAGCTAAAGCATGCCGCGCAGGCTAACCCGGATAGTCAATGTTCGCCTCCTGTGGATTTTCTGTTTCAGTAATCATTACTCTATACTCTATACCTACATCCCCCTGAGGCGAAATGTGTCGGACCGCATTAGCCTGCGCAGGCTGATCCGAGTCGATACATTACGCCGAGTCCATAATGTTGACTTTCTCGCTAGACGGCTCAATTATCATATTACTAGAATGAGGAAGGTTTTTTGTTTGTTTTATTTATCTACACTGAAAGCAGATGTCATTTCGTTTGTGTTCATTCAGTATTCGTCATATTGAGTTAAAAACGATACAAAATACGCGCTTTTGTCATAAACACTCCTGTTTTAACCCTTTCCCACATACCACAAGTATGTAGCAGACGACTATTAAGACATATAAACTAAACTACAATATGACATAGATCTCCATAAATGAAAGTAAATGAAAGTAAAGTGTGTGTACATGGTTGAAATCAGTGTGACAAAAGGACAAATTGCTCGTTATGAGCAACTATTTCCCTTTTCAACAATGATTTAAAAATTCGATTGCTTTATGGGTGACAGAATGCGCCAACATGTGGCAGAAGGATAACTGGTAAAATAATCAAACCGAACCTTATTCCACCAACCTTGCTTAGTGAAAAATAATATTTTGAATAAACACGATGTTGTACTATTGGTCACATAGTAACATTTCATTGAAATCCGTTGACCCCCAAGGTAACTTCGTTTGCCTGATTGTAACGTGGAACTGTATTTAAAAATACTTAAAAAAAGATCTCATCATTTTCATTATTTGAGCCGTTCTATGAGAAAACCAACATTGTGGACTCTGCGTAAAGTATCGACCGGATCAGCCTAAGCATGCCGCGCAGTCTTACCCGGACAGACACTGTTAGCCTTCTGTGGATTTTCTGTTTCAGGAATCATAACTCTATACCTCTATCCCCCTGAGACGAAATGTGCCAACCCGGAATCCCCTGTGCGGACTGCGCAGACTTATCTAGGTCGATACATTACGCATAGTTAATAATATTGGTTTTCTAGTGGAGCGGCTCATTTTTGTTTCTCTAATAAAATGCCAACATTTTGCATTTCTTAACGTGCATTGTGAGCCAACAAGGTAACAATTGACGTCAACTAAGTCATTTACTAAAATAGTTTGATAAACATGATTTCTGGAATGTGAACCAACCACCTTTTTTTTAAGGTTAATTACTCAACGCAACTTAGGCTTGGTGGAATTGGAGCCTAGACTCTTTACCGAAATAACCCGTATCCGGTATACACGTTATAAGGAGCTGATTTTTGGCTTGGTGTAAATAGTAAATGCAATGATTGTGCGATATGGTTATGTCGCAAATCTCTTATAATTATTGTTTGACTGGCCATGTATAAAAGTTGTCTCGATTTGTTTGCACAGTGTACATTTGTGTGTAAGACATTGTTTGTACGTGGATGAGACTAAAATCAAATAAAAAAGTAATTCCTCACAATGTTCGACTACATTCCGATCCGAATCCACTTCAACAGGGTCTGAAACTATAATTCTCAATTTTGAGAACAAAATTGCTTTTGACCAATCAGATACTTAAGCACAAATTGAACTTATATAGCTTTGGAGCCATGAGAGTGGATTCGTGAACTCTTAGACTCTGTTTGTTGAATTGATTAGTTGATTGAATGATGTTTAACGCCGCTTTCAACAGTATTTCAGTTATATCACGGGGATCCATGAGTAAATTACCACTACTACTGTGTTTTTGAATCTAGACACCGCTACATCAGTCACAATGTTATAATCTCAAATCATTAGCGTCAATGAGGAATGTCATTGTTACCATTCTTAGTCTGAAATTATCACCCGACGGGGGATCGAACACTGGTCTCCCGCTACCAATGTCTAAACACTTCACTACGGTATCTTGCAATTTGCAAGTTTGGCATTGAATGGATCCGAATGTTTGCGGGGGCGGGATGGGTTTATTGGTGAGTTGTTTTTGCTGCATGGGCTGTTGACATCGATTCCGTCAAGTCAATACAATCTAAAGAACGCCATTATAAATCAACGGATGAATTACGCAGTACATTCTATTTTTTTTTTTTTTTTACTTATTGCCAATGACGCAGATATTGCACCGCTGATTTAAATCGTGTAAAACACTATATTAAATTGCACACTCAATTAATGCATTTTTGAAAATTTGCAAAGAAATTGATCAATACATAGCTACACTTGCTAAATAAGTGATCTTTATATGTATTTGTATTTGTATATGTTATGTAAATTGTGTATAATTTGATCGAGACCTAAATTACAAAATAAACTACTATTATTTTTATATTTTATAATTGTTATTATTATTAGTAGTAGTAGTGGTAGTAGTATTAGTCGTAGTATTAGTAGTAGTATCTTTATTATTATTATCATCATTATAACTATTTTTATTATTATTATTATTATCATTATTATTATTATTAGTAGTAGTAGTTGTGGTATTAGTAGTTGTAACTTTACTATTATTTTTATTATTATTATTACTATCGATATCACGTGACAGCGGCAGTTCATTTTTCTCGATGTATACCAAATAGTAACATACAACAAATCAACAGCAGAAAACTTTCAAAGATATTTAGTCATCCAATCTCTAAAAATGACAGATCAATTATTGAATAAAGCTAAAACCATTTTGGCAAAAGGAGAAATTTCTCATTGTGTTCCATTTCCCCTTTATACACGGTGTTTTTCAAATTTGTTGATGCAAAAGCGTCAGATAGCTTCCGTATGAATGACGTCCGAGGTCGAAATTAAGGCCGATGTGGTCCGATTGAATCATGTAATTGTTCCAGTTAATACCCTTTACAGTGATACTCTCCATTGATCCATGATTTACCATTTTCGCATTTGGAACATAAACTATCATTTAGAAGCTTCATCTAGGATAACACGATTGAAGTTTAAACAATTAAGCTTTATGGCGCATGAGAACCCATGTTCCCTCTCGACTAGTTGGTCTTTCTATACAGTGTAGCTTCAACTCACTATTTTCATCTTAACGTTTCATTAGAAATTACATAAGTTGACAGACGCTTCTCTTGGTTCGTAGTGTGTTTAGCGCCGCCTTTAACTTCCATTTTACCGGTTATATCACCGGGTTCCTTGGTAAGTTACCAGTATTGCTGGTCCATTTATCCTGACAACGGTTCAGTGGTAATACTATTCCAACAATTCTGAGCGCCAAAGCTTGTAATTATCTTACGATAGTAATATGTGAACAATGTACATCTTATGATCAGAATGTACGGATGTACAGGCTGACCTGGATATACACTGTTCACAAAAGACTAACTTGTCCATTTTCCCACGGACGGATTTAAACAGTGCTGGTCGATATATATCACTTCTGAATGTCGCACCACGCATCATTTACGTTAAAACTTAACGGAAATCAAATACTGAACAAACGTGACACAATGACTATGGAAACAATGCTGCTTTAATAAGTCTTACAAATAAAATGAAGTTATCATTAAGTGAACACCGGATATTTTTTGTTGAATTTGTTTTATGTTTGTGAAAGACCGGGTGCCACATATCAAACAAATCATTTGAACGCGAAACTGTGATATTCATGTAAACAAAACACACAATACAATCTCTACAAGGTTAAATCAAAGCACTGAAGTGCTGACGGCCTGGGGGCTGCAGGAAGGTTGGATAAGTAGGGAAAATATGAAAGGAAAAAACAATTGCAGCTTATGTTTATGTATTTATTTTTAACAGAAGTTGAAAGATCATATCAAAAATAGTAAATATTATGAAACTGCTAATTTGAAAACAGGAGGCCCTTGTTGGCGCTATATCACTCCCCTGAGTGCAAGAGCTCACTCACAAGTATACACATTTAAGACATGAGAATCAAAGTAAAGTTTGACAGTGGATTTAGGCAGACTATTTTGAAGTTTCTGCCTTATTATATTGAGAAATATGTATATGTTAAATCACACATTCCACCAAGTAGAAATAATTCTCTAAACCATGTACTTGACTCGGAGAAAGTGTTTGAAAAATGCATATTATGACACAGATTCAAAATGCAACATCCAGTGTGTTATCAAGATTTTCCTTCATTTGGCCTAGTGACCTATTTTTTGTTTACTCGATATGACCCATATTCGAACATGCAATAGATATTATCAATACAAACATTTTGACAACGTTTCAAGCTGCTGTAGCAAAAAAAGGCGGCCTCCAGCGTATTAACAAGATTTTCCTCCATTTTGGCCTAATTTGTTTTTAACCAGGCATGACCCACATTCAAACTTGGCCTAGATATCATAAAGATAAACATTCTAACCAAATTTTAAAAAATGTGGCTTCTACAGTGTTGACAAGATTTCTTTCAATTTGGTCTAGTTACCTAGTTTCTTAACAGACAATATTCAAACTTGGCTTACATTTGAGTTTGAAGACAAACATTCTGATACAGTTTCAACATGCTCAAGTTCCAAATACAGCCTCCAAAATGTTAACAAGATTTCTCTTCAATTTGGCCTAGTGACCTAGATTCTGACCCAATATGAACCATATCCAAACTTGACTTAGATATCATTAAGACAAACATTTTAAAGACAATGCCGATGATACCTCCACAGCGCTCGTGAGCAACTGAACAGCGCGATCGGGTTGCCAGGTTGAGGGAGAGGTTTGCGTTGCACGCTACCGCTACAACTTATTTATTGGTGACATAATAGGCCACTCTCCCTCTCTTGAGGGTACTGCCCTCTCCTTCTCCCTCAGTCCTCCCTTATTTTCCAGGACATCTTGTAGTACTGTTACTATGACATACTTGTGTGATGCACTGTGTGTTAAATTGTTACCTTCTGTGAAGAGCGCGCCTTGATAATCTGATGAATGATGCGATAAGCCGGTTTTTATAACCTGCAAGCCACAGTGGATGGTCGGCCAGACGCCGGCCTGTCCCCGATTAATGTCTGTCCGATTTCCGGTCGGGCTCTAAACGGCGAATTTGCCCCGGCGCTCGCCCAATATGTATGATACTCGTCCATGTCGGGGAGTCGGGCACGGTCCCTATGGGCCCCGCTAAATCCGCCACAGCATTTGACACGCGACTTCTTTGTTTACCATTACTTTTTGCATCGCACGAGCCCTACATGCCCTCTGTTAATTCTAAAGCATTTGTTAAACTTATATTGGAGTACCCACGCCTTAAGTTTTGCACTGATGTTCCAACAACATTAAGCTGTATGAAGTTAGCTAAACATACGACATTCGACATTCGACATTCGACATTCAAAAACGAATGTCGTGCTGGCACGACATTCGACATACGACATTCAAAAATTAAAACTTCAAAAAATCGCTGTCGTGACAGCACGACATTCGACATTCAAAAGTTGGGAAATAAATCGAATGTCGTGCTGGCACGACATTCGACATTCAAAACTTGGAAATAAAACCGAATGTCGTGCTGGCACGACATTCGATATTCAAAAATCACAACGGAGTGGAACACTTTTTTTTTACGGGAGTGGAACAACGGCCTTAAGGCGGATTTCTACCTAATTCTGCCGCGCGTATTACAGGGAGCACTCGGGCCTACAAGCCCCGGCTCACATTTCCCCTACTAGCAGCCGAGTGTTCGCATAAATCAAGGGTCAGCACTTCGGCGTAGGCACGGGTAGACTGCGGGACCGGCCGTATATCATATGCGGCACCGGCGCATATTTCCCCTACTAGCAGCGGAGTGCTAGCGTAAAACAAAGCTCAGCACTTCGCCGTAAGCGCGGGTAGACTGCGGGACCTGTAATAAGAATAAAAGTGTTCCACTCCATTGTGATTTTTATTTCTTCGACTACCGTGACAAGGGCTTGTAGGCCCAAGTGCTCCCCGTAATACACGCAGCAGATTCAAGTAAAAATCCGCCTTAAGGCTGTTGTTTCACGCCTGTAAGAAAGAAAAAGTGTTCCACTCCATTGTGATTTCTTTTTCGACTCCCTTTACAAGGGCTTGTAGACCCAAATGCTCCCCGTAATACACACGGCAGACTCTGGTAGAAAACCCGCCTTAAGGCCGTTGTTCCACTCCGGTGAGATTTTTTTTATAATTTTGAATGTCGAATGTAGAATGTCGTGCCAGCACGACATTCGTTTTTTTTTTCCAACTTGTGAATGTCGAATGTCGTATGTCGTGACAGCACGACATTCGGGTTTTTTTCCAACTCTAGAATGTCGAATGTCGTATGTCGTGCGAGCACGACATTCGTTTTTTTTTTCCAACATTTGAATGTCGAATGTCATGCCAGCACGACATTCGTTTTTTTTTCCAACTTTTGAATGTCGAATGTCGTATGTCGTGCCAGCACGACATTCGATTTTTTGAAGTTTTAATTTTTGAATGTCGTATGTCGAATGTCGTGCCAGCACGACATTCGTTTTTGAATGTCGAATGTCGAATGTCGTATGTTTAGCTAACCTCACACAGCTACAACATTATAATGATATTTTTGGGCGGATATCTTAATCTTTTTAATGCAGATTTGTTGAATCCATGACGAACTATTTCTCTCGCGCAGTCACACCCTAAAATAGAAGAACGGAAATGCGTTTATAAATGTCCCAATACACCGTACGTAGTCCTCTGGTTTTAAAATTACGATGTGTTCAAATCTAATGTGAAGCCGCCTCGCTTGTGTAGTGACAGAGCGTCCGTTTCGGATACGGGATGTAGCGGGTTCGATCCCCAGTAGGTTCATACCAAATACATAGAAAATAATAGTAATAGCTTTCCATCCTTAGCACTCTGACTTGTAGGGATAGCATTACGATTGACTCATGGGTTTAGAATAAATTGACCAGTAGTACTGATAACTCAACAATAAAACGCCATGATATAATTTGGAAAATTGTTGAAAGCGGCGTGAAATACTATAAAGAAAAAAAGAGGTGGAAGTCGCGATTGGTTTGATTCTGAAAGCGTTTCCTTTTGCCTATAGGAAACGATTTAGGTATCACATGCACATTGTGTATATATCCGATGTGCGACTTAGTACTGTATTTCAGTCAATCGAAATAATAGATTTGTTCTACCATGTGATGCATGAGAACGGGGTAGTTTTAAACGATTAATTGTTGGGTTTTTTGTGATGCATGACGATGGGCGTGGCTTAAAATACGATCTCGGATCTACGTACTACTTACTTCAGGGGCGACCGATTTGTGATTGCAATGACACCTAATGTCTACATCAATAAAGGTTGTGTGGACCTATACTTAGTGAGGCTGCACATCCAGTTCTTTATCATTGCAATTTGGTATATATACCGTTATACGTACATGTGGAAGAAGAATACTCTAGTGAGACTGTACGGATGTATATGCAGGTCTGAGTCTTCAATATACGTAGATACTTTGTATGTGTATCAGTGTTTCTAAAAGACAGCTGCAGCAAGGGGCGTCATTAATCGTATGTATGTTGACATGGGCTTAGACCCCAAATCGGAAGACAACTACCGTAATAAAATAAATAAATAATTGTCAAAACCAGGAGAATTGCACGAAAGTCATACTATTCTCTATTCCATGAACAGTATACCATTTCAAATTATATGTATGTTTATTTACAACTCCACACTTTGAATTTCAGCAATGACAATTGGATTCATGCACACGAAACATTTTATTCTATGAAAACGTAACAACAATAACAAAAAGATCTGAAATAATTAAATGTCAAGCATTATGCTTTAGAATCATTCCCAGTTACATATAAGTCGTACCCTTCCTAGTTACATTTAAGCCGAACCAGGCCCAGTTATTTGTAAGTCGTACCATTCCCAGTTACATTTAAGTTGTATCCTTGCCAGTTACATATGAGTCATAACATTCCTAGTTACATATAATTCGAACCATTCCTAGTTACATATAAGTCATACCATTCCAAGTTACATTTAAGTCGTACCATTCCCAGTTACAAATACGTTGTACCATTCTCAGTTACATGTTAGTCGTACCATTCCCAGTTACATGTTAGTCGTACCATTTCCAGTTACATATAAGTCCTGCCATTCCTAGTTACATGTAAGTCCTACCGTTCCAAGTTATGTGTAAGGCATACCATTCCCAGTTACATATAAGTCACACCATTCCCAGTTACATATACGTCGTAACATTCCCAGTTACATGTAAGTCGTACCATTTCCAGTTACATGTTACATGCAAGAGGTATCATTTTCAGTCACATGCAAGTCGAAATACTATTCCCTGTTACATGTTAGACGTATCATTCACAGTTGCATATGAGTCGTACCATACCCGGTTACATGCAAGTCTTTCCATATCCAGGTATGTGTGAGTCGTACCATTCTTGTTACATATAAGCCGTACCATTCCCAGTTATTTGTAAGTCGTACAACGTTCTATATAAATCGTACCATTCCGAGTTATATGAAAAAATATGAAAGGTACATATTAGTCGGACCATTACAAGTTACATATATATCGTACCATTCCAAGTAACATGCAAGTTGGACCATTCCAAGTTCTACATTCGTCGTACCATTCCTTGTCACATGTAAGTCGTACAATTCCCAGTAACGTTCAAGTCGTACCATTCAAAGTTAAATGTGCGTCGTACATTTTTAGAGTTATTTCCAAGCAACATATACGTAGTCCCATTACCAGTTACATATAAGTCGTTCATTCGCCAGTTACATGTAAGTTATATGTACGTCGTGTCGTACCATTCCAAGATATATACAAGTCGTACAATTCCCAGTTACATTTAAGTCGTGTCATTCCCAGTTACATATAAGTTATGCCTGTCGCAGTTACATGCAAGTCGTACTTTTCATAATTACATGTTAGTCGTACATGTAAGTCGTACCATGTATAGGTACATGTAAGTCGTACCATTTATAGGTACATGTAAGTCGTACCATATCCAGATACATGTGTTTGTACCAATCCCGTTACATATAATATTTCCTTTCCCAAATACATGTAAGTCGAACCATTCCTAGTTACATGTACGTCGTACCTTTCCCATTTACATGTAAGTCGTACCATTCCCAGTTACATGTAAGTCGTACAATTCCCAGATGAGTGTAAGACATACCATTCCCAGTTTCATATAATTCGTACCATTCCCAGTTACATGTAAGTAATACCATTCCCATTTACATGTAAATCATACCATTCCCATTTACTTGTAAGTTGTACCATTCCCAGTTTCATGTAAGTCGTACCATTCCCTGTTACATGCAAGTCGTTCCACTCCCAGTTAGGTGTAAGTTGTACAATTGCTAGATGCATTTTAGTTGTACAATTCCCAGTTCCATGTAAGTCGTACTATTCCCATATGCATGCAAGTCATACAATTCCCAGTTACTTATAAAGCTTACCATTCCCAGTTCCATATTAATCGAACCATTCCCAATTACATGTTAACCGTACTAGTCACAGTTACATATAAGTTATACCATTTCCATTTCTATGTAAGTTTCACCATTCACAGTTCTATGAAAGTTGTACCCTTCCTTGTTACATATAAGTCGATCCATTCCCAGTTACATGTAATTCGTTCCATTCCCGGTAACAAGTAAGTCGTACTATTCCCAGTCACAAGTAAGTAGTACCATTCCCAGTTACATGTAAGTCGTACCATTCCCAGTTTTTAATTGAGAAGCCAGGTTACTCGGGTAGTGCCCAAAGAAGAACAACTTAAGCTCACTAATGACACTTGTACTTAAATATATGTATTCGTACTCATGAAATGTGATCCAGACGAAGTACTTGATTTATTAATGGTATTCAATTTGACGCCGTTTTCAACAGTTCTTTAGTTATATTATGGCGACCACACCCTGCATCTTTTTTGCTTTCTAGCACAAGGTCTTCACGTAGCTTTCTTTAAGGGACATTGACTCCGTTCTCTCGCAAACTATTTCAGTGGCTGATAAGCCAACTGATAGCGAATGCTGCTAGTCAAATGAATTATATTAATCATCGGAAACCATAATGACCAAGGCAGGGTTCGATCCACGACCGAGTGGACTTAAAAAAAAAATCCTAAAATAAATGAAACCCTTCCTTGAGTTATTGATCATCATTCAGCATTTATTTATCGATGAAAATTACTAAAAACCCATTAAGGACGATGTACAAATACCATTAATATATGAACTCAGTAGTACAAACAAAACGTTCAGTCACTTAGTACTATTGAATTTATTGAACAATTTAGAGCTATAAAATAAATCTTAAACATACGGCGTCCAGAGATTGATCAACTCTTCTGGATTAAAATTATCTATTCAAGAACGTTAGAGATCTAAAAGTGCAATTTGATGAAATAGGAGTTTATTTATCTCAAGCACATGCATATGAAATATATTTGCATAATACAGAAAAGTTTTAAAGCGTACACAATTAAGTTTGATTTACCAAAGAAAATATAATTCCGGAAAACTATTTTTAAAATTAAAAACAAATTAAGCACTTAGAACATATAATTGATTGCTGACAATCTAATCAATTTATTTGGAACACACAATTTTTAATTTTATAATAACTGTATTGAAGAAGGCGGTATCTGAATCTAATTATATCATTGACTTTTCCTCCTTCTGAATAAGAAAACAACATGGTACCACTTAATGTGTGGACTATTTTATTGTTTATAACTGCTGTTAACGGCAAATCATTGAATGTGACGAGACAATTGATGAAGGATTTAATGAAGGACTACGATAAAAACATAAGGCCAGTGTCCGACCAGGATTTAAAAATGAATGTCAGTGTCACTGCTTACATGAAGGCCATCCAAGAGTTTGACGAAGTCCATGAAGTATTTGCATATAGCGGTGGTTTCGAATTACAATGGATAGATGCTGGAATGGTTTGGGATCCAGCTGACTACGGAGGAATCTGGTCTGTTATGGTATCTTATAAAAAGGTCTG
This sequence comes from Serripes groenlandicus, assembly GCA_031761405.1. NCBI lineage: Eukaryota > Metazoa > Mollusca > Bivalvia > Cardiida > Cardiidae > Serripes > Serripes groenlandicus. The sequence continues at coordinate 211,806,794 of JASEVX010000001.1, read as the reverse complement.
GGTCCCGGAGTTGATCTTGTCAACACCATCGGACGAAATGGATACTCTTGGTAAAGAATGGCAGCATATCAGATACACTTTCTATGGGTTGGCTTTTTGGTACCCTGTTGGGTTATTGAAATCCACTTGTTCTGTCAACGTTGCTAAATATCCCTTCGACAGACAGGTCTGTAGGTCGGAGTTTTATGTGTGGGCCTATAACGTTGACGAGGTAGAGTTAATCACAACGTCAAGTACAGTTGACACGAGCTTGTATTCCGGTAACTTGGCATGGGAACTTGATTCAACCAACGTATACGTTGAACAATCATGGACTTCACAAATGGCCATCGAATTTCACGTTCAGCGCAAACCAGGATATATTGTTGTCAACATACTGATGCCAATTGTGTTCCTGAGCATGATAAACGTCTTGGTCTTTTTGCTTATTCCGGAGTCAGGCGAGCGCGTATCCTTCTGTGTTACTGTGTTACTGTCCATCGCAGTGTTTATGACCATCGTAAGTGATACATTACCAAGAAGTTCGGATCCGCTGCCTGTCATATCATACAAACTTATGCTGGACATGACCATTAGCTCTCTAATTACACTTGTCACGATCTTGAACCTTCGCTTGTACAATACTGACGACACGAAACCTGTACCAAAATGGCTGATATCTGCGTATTCACTTCTGTATCGTTCCCGACCGCGTAAAGGTGAAACAGTGCACACAAAGATACACCCAGCACAAACTGAAGATGTCATGGTTCTCACTAATGTAGAAGAGGGAGATTTAATTAATGCCGATATCGCGATTTCGACGATTTCTGTTGCAAAGAGAAAATACTCCTTAAAAGAGATGCCTGATTCAGCTGCATTAACAAAGAAGAGAGCCTCTTTAAAAGTCAAACCGGATTCGATAGAAGCTCGTCTGGAGAGGTTAATACCTACCAGTGAGATTGAAACCATGACTGTAACCTGGAGGGACATCAGTATACTTATAGACTATGTCGCTCTGGTCACTTTTACTGCCATGTCTGGACTAAGTTTTTCTGTTTTCATCATATATGTCAATATATAGCGTTACAATTCTTTTGTAGGAGCCCATCTACGTAGGTTGAATACATCAAGGTGTGCGGTTTACATAGACTAGTTAGTTGTGTTTACTTTAACTACCATGACAGGACTCAATGTCGTCGTTTTACTCATGTATGTCTGTGACGATTTAATATTTAAAGCATGCACACGGATTTCGACGCATCTGAAGCACAAGACTTTGTATCAGTATTTGGAACAGCGAGATCAACATGTTTTAGTTATATAACGGCGTTTCCTAGGTACGTTAACATTACTGCTGGTCCATTTATCTTGACACCAGCCAATCAGTCGATATGCTTACCCCGAAACGCTGGGCGCCAAGGAGGCAGCAACTACTACCATGTTTAAAGTCTTTGATATGACCCCAATAGATGATCGAGTTTGTTCACATTAAGCCTATATATTTTCAGGTGTCTGCTGTAGATTGATGTATGTTAACAGTTTACAATAAATTTAAGAGTTGTTTGATTGTAGTGTTGTCTTTTTAAAACAGAGTTGAAAGCACTGAGAAAAAGAGAAAATTGCTAATGTTGATGATTATCTCTTTACCTTCATGTATTACATATTAGGCATTTGGTTTAATTAAACTCTAAACCTCTTTGTCTAATACATGGTAATCCGATTTTCTTCTGAAAATTGTAAACAATTTCAGAAAACAATGAACCATTCGTGCCTTTTTTCATAAAGTTAATAAATGCCTTTTTTCATAAAGTTAAAAAAGGCATCATCTTACATTTGTAAACTTTGTCTCAAACGTCAAAGAGCGTGTTATTCATCGTATTATCCATGAACTTGTATAAGACGGATAAGTAACGAAAATATAAACTGCAATATAATCCGCACTGTCATCTGTAACAAATGAAATTAAACATGTGTATATTAATCTCAATAAAACGTAATTATAGCCACTCTAACGTAATCCATAATGTTGTGGAATACCAACCATCCATGTTTGGTGCTGGTAAAAATGTTTATCTTTCAACCATCAGGTTGTCTGAAATATAAAACCTGCATGGTAAACTAAACGCTTATCTGTCCGATGTTTTTCGGATTTGTTTATTACATTTATTTGAAATCACGTGATACTGGGACTACTTTCGAGCAATTTATATCATCATGCCAATCCGACGTAAGAGACTCCGAATCACGGATCTTGAATAAAATAGTACGTATCTATTGTTTAAACCTATGTAGCGGCTATTCATTACATCATACCATGACAAGCAAAAATAACCGATTACACACCAAACAAGATTCCTACCATGTTTTTTGAAAATAGCAGGCATCTATTTATATTCAGTTAGTTCCTCCTTATGAATGCATTGAGTTTATGTTCTGAGAGAGACATTAAAATGGCATTTCAACATATATTAAGTGTTTATAGATTTCTGGTTGCATATCAAAATAGTCTAAGATTAAACATACAAATCGCAAACCATTGATGTTTTTTAGAAAACACATAGGACCTACATATTCAGTCCTCTTTCGGAAAAGGTATTTTGTCGTTGAACATATAACATAGACACGCTTATTCAATCGTGATCATTTCAATGTACTTTTAGAAGTTCTGATACGGATTCCTCTTTTCATCCAGTTCTGATACATATTCCTTTATTTATCCAGTTCTTAAACGGATTCCTCTTTGCATACAGATCTGATAAAGATTCCTCTTTTTATCCAGTTCCGACACGGATTTCTTTTTCATGCAGTTCTGTTACATATTCCTCTTTTCATCTAGTTATGTAACGGATTCCTCCTTCATCCAGTTCTGGTACATACTCCGCTTTTAGTCCAGTTCTGACACGGATTCCTCTTTTCTTCCAGTTCTGATACAGATTCCTCTTTTCATTTAGTTCTGATACGGACTCCTCTTGTCATAAAGCTCTGAAATAGATTCCTCTTTTCATGCAGTTCTGATAAAGATTCCTCTTTTTGTCCAGTTCTGACACGGATTCCTTTTTTTATTAATCTCTGATACAGATTCCTCTTTAATCCAGTTCTGACACGGATACTTGTTTTCATCCATCTCTGATACAGATTCATCTTTCATCCAGTTCTGATACAGATTCCTCTTTTCATCCATCTCTGAAACAGATTCATCTTTCACCCAGTTCTGACACGAATTCCTCTTTCATCCAGTTCTGCTACAGATTCCTCTTTTTATCCAGTTCTGACACGGATACCTCTTTTCATCCATATCTGATACAGATTCCACATTCGTCCATTTCTGACACGGATTCCTTTTCATCCAGTTCTGATACAGATTCCTCTTTTCATCCAGTTCTGAAACGGATTCCGTTACATCTAGGTTTTCTGAAATCGGTTTTTTTTCTTATTATATTACTATTTTTTGATTCTCGGAGTGTGTGAAAAGTTGATACCGCACTCGGCTCTCGGCCTCTATTTGATATGAAAACGCGTGACACATTATTGAAACCATTTCAATCAAAATAATATGTCATTGAAACCTCTCAAAATTTACAAAAGATATATGGTAAAATGGAGTATTATGCTTTAGTATCTTTACGAGGATTTGTAGTGTGCTACTCAACTTCTGAATAAATTGCCATCTCTATCGAGATATCACTTTTTCAACATGCCCAATAGTACAATGCAAAGCCTCGTAATCCTGCTGCAAAATGTTATTCATTATCTATTATAATCATTTACCTATATATTTGCCGGTGAATTAAAATACTAAATAAGCCAATACACTACAGCGGATTAAACTCCGTATATAATTTCTTCTATTCCAAATAATAGGTTACCAAAAATGGTAATATGACGTCAGCGATATAATGAAGCGCCATTGAAATATGATGTCACGTTATTTAAAATAATGTTTTGTGACGTTATTTTCTCTCATCTTTAAATTGAATTTATTGAGTTAAAAGCTTTATTTCATTATCAAAAACATGTGCATAACTTGTTTGTTTTTTAATACTACATGTATGTATATACCAAAACGGAAATAATACTGCAGTAACGTTACGCGGCTGTTTGTATTGTGCTACTCGGAGGTAGGGAAAATTGTCATCTCTCTCGACCTTTGTTCTCATGAGATATCATGTGTAACGATCCTCGTAGTACACTACAAGACAATATAGCGCTTTCTGCAACATTATATTCTCTATTAATATCAGGCCTACATATTTCTCCCCGCAAATATATGAACGAATAGCGCTTACAAATAAAACACGGCGGATAAAAACTTTAGCACAAATAAGTATTATGATGTTACGTAATTTAAATATAAGAATACATCATTCGGAGTACGGTAGAATGAAGTTATAAACAAGCCATTCATATCTTTTATTGTATGTGTTAAATATGTTATTCCATTATTGAAAACATCTTATTTTGTATCATTTGTCTTTTTTTTTTGCTTCTAGAAGCGTTGGAAAATTAAACTCTCTCAATCTACTGTTTCGCTAGAAAATAGTGTTTGTACTTCTATAAATACAAAGGGAAGTATAGCTACGGTATCAAAATATTCAATATATTTTGCATTCTCCTGGATAATTACACTGAAATAAAAGGTGTTCACGACAAAAGTGTCTCGACAGTCAGTAATGTCTGGCCGTTTCAATGCGGACGACTTTGTATAAAGAAACACTTTTACTACAATGAGTTCATTCGTTTTTTATTTACGACGACAGTTCACTTGTGCATGATCCCTGGGTAAACAAACACGTACTATGCTAGAAAATATACCTTGCCCAATGGCATTCCACCATTACTGCCGCGTCTGGGGATCGAATCCGGAACGACCGGTTGCAAATTCCCTATCCTTACCACTCGGCCACGGCTACTACAATCAGTAGGGGTTATTAACATCTAAAATATGTATATGATTACACGGATATACAGAGCAACCGCTACAGATCAATATCAGTCGGAAGCAATGAACAATGGTTGCTTTAGAGAGTTGTCACTCAGTAAAAGTTAATTCACATTAAAAGAACAACTTGTGAAAGAGTAATTAACTGCTGTTATGAAAGGGTGTTTGCTCTTCAGCGGTTCCGTAATCTGTAATTTACTTTGTCAGTCCTTAGACAACGATAGATATAAACCTATTACCTCAAGGTCGCGGGTTCAATTCCCGGTCAGGTCATACCAAATACTAATTGTAGAGTTTTGGGCCGCATTCAACATTGTTTCCTGTTTTATCACGGCGTTTCCTGGGAGAGCTAGCGGTACCAATTGTCAATTTATCATGGCAGATGTAATTCTAACCCAACAACCATCAACGCAAAAATGGGAAAGTGATTACTACCATGTTCAACGTATTTGATCCCGCACGGAGGATCTACAGCAACACCACCAAGGCTATGACAAAGGTTTTTCGAAAAACGCAAACCGTGTTATATAAACGTTAATGTATAGGTTTTCAGATGGAAACAAGTTTATTTACAATTCTGCGTTTGAATCAATTCCATGCGCGACTATTCACCATCAACGAAATAAAAAAAAAGTATCATGTGCTTTTTAAAAAATCTGAGGAAAACCTATTTTAAAAAATAGATTTGATACAAATTAAAAACACTGTGTTTTTAATAAATGGTCTAATGCAAGGGCGTTAATATCGAGTGTATGGGGAAAAGGGTTATTCAGTACAATATGTGTTCGCATGTTGTTGATTTTACTAAATAATTGTTTTTTATAACGTTGAAAGGACGTATTGGAAGACACAAATAATCGTTGTATGTGACCTACATATGTGATGGTGAAGCTAGTCTGTGTCGTTTACCGGTCGAACCTGTCTTTTAAGATCGACACTTGTGGTATTTCACCTCACAGTAAGGCCATACCTGTTCTACATGTAGACGATTTCTGACGCTTTTGTAGCCCACAACCATTGAAAACATTCAAACAAAAGGAAAAATTGCTCTCAACGAGAAATTAAACCTTTTGTCACAATGTTTTCAACTCTATTCAATAATTGAACTGTCATTTATTGAGATTTTCCATATCTTTGCCTAGATGATTTCGACGTCGTCTGCTTCAGAATTATTGTATATTAGAAAAGGGTTACATTCTGTATCGAAGCTGTTTGTTGGTTAAAAGTAACGACATGATCAGCTTGTGAATACTCTCCGTCTACACATGTTGACATAATCTTCTTACAGGCGTACATCGTCTGCTGAAGGTTCGCTGTATGCGGGCAATGGTTAATTTGTTTAAAATAAGTTTGTCCAAGACTAATTCCTAAGAGACATTTTTCGAACAATTAATTTAGATCGCACTGGGTCACCATCCAACATAAATTTATCGTGCTATTTAATTGGAAAAGACTCATTAATGATGTAGAAAATCCATGAACTAGTAAACGAACCCGACATTCACTCAGAACTGCAAACAAAACGCATATCGTCACTAATTGATATTGAATGTATTGAACTATTGATATCGATAAAACTCATTAAATGAAGGACCCTGGTTGATTAATGAACATTACAGGATAACAGTTTTATTCACTTTACAGAATATTTATATGGCAAGCACACGTGTATGAAATATATTTGAAAGTGTTAGAAAAAATACAATTAAGTTTTATATCACAAAATAAATTCATTTTAATAAAATGTTTTAGAACGCCAAAGTTAAGGTACTGGAACCATTTTACTGCTTGTTGACAGTGCAGCAATTTGTGACACATTTTTTAATTAGATAATATATACTTGTCTTGCAAAACACATCAGCTTAACTTAGTCTCTCAGAGGCATTTCTTCGTTCTCGATAAGTAAACAACATGGCACCTTCAAACATGTGGATAGTTTTATTATTTATCACTGCTGTTAACGGCAAATCGCTGAATGTGACGAGACAATTGATGAAGAATTTAATGAAGGACTACGATAAAAACATAAGGCCAGTGTCCGACCAGGATATGAAAATGAACGTAAGTGTAGTCGCATACATTAAATCTATCCAAGAGTTTGACGAAGTTCGCGAAGTATTTGCATACAGCGGTGCATTCACATTACAGTGGATAGATGCCGGAATGGTGTGGAATCCAGCTGACTACGAAGGAATCTGGTATGTTATGGTATCTTACAGAAAGGTGTGGACCCCCGATTTGATCTTGACAACACCATCAGACGAGATGGACACTCTTGGTAAACCATGGCAGTTCATCAGATACTATTTCAATGGTATTGCGGTTTGGACTCCTGGAGGATTACTTAAATCGACTTGTTCCGTTAACGTTGGTAAATATCCCTTTGACAAACAGGTATGTAAGTCAGATTTTAGTGTCTGGGGCTATGATGTTAACGAGATAGAGTTAATCTCAACCTCCAATTCAGTGGATACGAGTCTCTATTCCGGTAATGTGGCATGGGAACTTGATTCAACTAACGTTATAACATATGTTGAAGCTTCATGGTCACAAGTGTCCGTCGAATTTAACGTTCGGCGCAAAGCCGGGTTCGTCGTCGTCAACATACTGATGCCGATTCTGTTCCTCGGCTTGATTAACGTCTTGGTTTTCTTGCTTATCCCGGAGTCGGGAGAGCGCGTATCTTTCTGTATTACCGTATTGCTGTCCATTGCAGTGTTTATGACCATCGTAAGTGACACATTACCAAGAAGTTCGGAACCATTGCCTGTCATATCGTATAAACTTATGCTGGACATGATAATAAGCTCTCTGATTACATTCGTCACGATCTTGAACCTACGCTTGTATAATAAAGACAACAAGAAACCTGTACCAAAATGGCTGATATCTGCATATTTGCTTCTCTGTTGTTTACGATTGCGTCATGGTAAACCAATACAAACAAAAATACACCCAACACTACCTTATGATGACATGGTTCTCACTGATGTTGACGCTGGGGATTTAATGAATGCAGACATCGTACAATCGACAGTTTCTGCTGCAAAGAGAAATGCTTCTTTAAAAGCGAGATCTGATGCAGCTGCGTTAACAAAGAAGAGGGCATCTTTAAAAGTCAAACCGGATTATATGGATGTCCGTCTGGAAAGGTTGATATCCACAAATGAAAGTGAAGCAATGGCGGTAACCTGGAGGGATATCAGTATACTGATAGACTTTGTCGCTCTGATTACATTTACTGCAATGTCTGTACTGAGTTTTGCTGTTTTTTTCATGTATGTAATTCTCGCTTAACAGTGCAAATGATGCCCATCTAGACTAAATAGGTTGAAATCAATCAGTTAGATCGAAGCCATGGCGGTAACCTTGGGGGATTTCAGTATACTGATAGGCAAAGTTGCTCTGTTCACTTTTACAACCAGACTATGTTTCGCTGTTTTTCTAGTGTATGTCAGCCTGGCCTGGCCTAAGTAATTTCATCATGCTAACGCATTTTACATTGTGAGCCGTGATCCTTTTAATTAATAAGGGTTACCATATTCAAAGTCGTAAGCTACAGAGTTGTTGTATGTTGGTAATTTACCTTATGTGAGTGTGTGTATAATCATCTACTTTAAAGGAAATATGATAAAAAATGTGTTTTCTCAAAACATGGAAGTGGCATTTTTAATTAGATACAGAGATGAAGGAATGGTGGGAATGAAGAAATTGCTAATTTTGAGCAATTACTGTTTTACCTATTATGTTATCAAATATTGTCAGCTGGAAAATCGTCTATATTATATTCCATTAATGGGTTAAATCATTTTGCCCATTGCTCGTGCTAACACCGATTTTCTTCAGAATCTTGTTGATAAATTTTGAAAACACTCCTTCCATAATGGTACCATGTTTCATCCGCCTTGCGTCCCGACTAGCAGTTTGTTAGCTAACGGATTGTAACGCTTCGTACATGTACTAGAAGTGAAAACCTATAATTTGATTGGTGAATTGACTACGGCTTATAACATCTGTCTAATTGTCGTTCCATTGTGTATGTTATTCCTTATATTGACCAGGAACTTATTCATGGAGGATAAGTTACGCAAATATATCCTAGAAATTTGTCTATCCCATCATCTGTAACAAATAATATAAACAATGCAACTGAGTGGATAGGAATAACAGATATATATAACACATATAAACCCTTTCCGACATACAATTAATATTTCAACATATGACTTTGAAATCATCTTGGAAAAACTGAACGCATCAAAAGTTTATATAGCTATTAACATTGTGGTAAAAGAAAAAAAATGCTCATTATGAGCAATTTCACCTTTTGTCGTTATGTTTGCAAAGGTTCTTTGCTACAAAGGCGCAAAAATGCGTCTATATGGGGTAAAGGGTTATTGTGTAAAGCGTTTGGTTGTCGGTGTTGTTGCTGTAGTTTTTTGTATATATAAACGTGTTAATACATTAAAGATTTGGAAGCATGTCTGAGTAATACAAATACGTTGATGTTAAGGACATTTTTTATACTCAAATATTTGCATTTTTTCAGAAGAGTTGAACATTTTGTGGCAAGAGAGTATTTACTCATTATGTGAAATTTCTCCTTTTTGTCAAAAGTATGTAAAAGGTATATGCTGTATAAATGTGATATATTTAAAACGAATATGTATAACGTCTCCTACCTAAAGTAGATAATGCACACGTTTTTCCCCCAAGGTCAATATTATGAACGTTATTGAAATAGAGATCGATATAAAACAAATGGATGTAAAATCTCGTCAATGTATTAAACTCCAGAAATTGTTGTTAAACACCCATACACAAATGTAATAAATAATATTGATTGTAGTGATCTTTACATTTAGTATCTTCAGCGCTTTGATTGTTTTGTTTTAACTTGAATTAAATTTGCATAACGAATATGAGAAGCATCTGGCGATTGGGAATCGAATTGACTTTCTAGTTTACATTTAGGCATGCATACATTATAATTAACACCGGCGAAGTACACACTGCATTTAGCCATTTTACACGTGAAAATATATGGCAAATACATCAAATGAAAACAAAGAAAATAAAAATGAGTATCTAATAAACAAAAGAGCAACAAAACAAAAGACAGGTAGAGACAAATCATTTAAAGTGGGTATTTACATGAGCGGTGTAAGCGTTTTCATCGGGTATACACATTTCTAGAAGGAAAAATATATATATAAGGAAAACGTGTGAAAATTTGAAAAAAAAACTGCAGCATTGTGATAGCAATTCATAAATTGTAATGCATGCACTCAGAATGACCAATACTTGTTTTCTAATGGTCAATGGTTCATTTATATATTGTGATAGTTTCGATAATTGTGTGGTGTTTGTACAGGACAGTATGTCAAATAATATATTCAGTGAGAGCTATGCACTAAAACCAGTGTTATGTTTTAGGTAAAATGTCATACATGGGACAACATAATATAACATGAATTTCTGATTCGTCGACATAGTTTACAAAGACGATTATTTTTATCTTTACCGCTTCTCCTTCCAGTTTCAATTCCGAAAGAATGAGAGCTCAATCTTTATCTGGTTAACAGTTTTCTGAGATCATCATTTTGAATTCTTTAAAGATACTCTTCAATACAAAATTCTGATTTTAATTTAAAAATATAACAATTTTAACGTATTATTAATATAACTAGACCAACCATTCTTTATTCGGGTATAAAGGCCTCCGACCTATGTACCTGGTATACACTGTGGTCTCTCAGTCTGCTTTGTAAAGTAGTGAACGGGGACATGTTGGCATACGCATTATAAGTCAAATAGCCGTAACCTAGATTTTAAATAACACTCTTCCTTTTACTAGACCAGCAATTCCCAGTCACGTTATTTAATTGGTCAAAATATATCAAATGAATAACAGTGTCAGGTGATTTTAAAATTGTTTCATAGGATTTAAAGATCTAACGTTAGCAATGACATCAGGGGAAAACGTCTTAGTTCACCGAGTACTTCATAGTTTGCATTCTGTTGACTTACTCCCAATATGTATTTACCAAACGTTATGTGAAGTTTATTAATGGACTTTAAGTTGTTAATACCCAAAAACTTCATACCCATATACAAGGATGCGAACGACCATTGAACCAATGGCAGTCAGTTAAAAATTCCAAAAGGCTGTGATATGATTTCAGTGACTGGTCATTTTAACAACAGTGGTTGAATCGCAATCATAACTGAAGCTCAACTGAAGATATACGAAATTGTTAACCAATTCAATTTCATAACTGAAGCTCAACCGAAGATATACGAAATTGTTAACCAATTCAATTTCATAACTGAAGCTCAACCGAAGATATACGAAATTGTTAACCAATTCAATTTCATAACTGAAGCTCAACCGAAGATATACGAAATTGTTAACCAATTCAATTTCATAACTGAAGCTCAACCGAAGATATACGAAATTGTTAACTAATTCAATTTCATAACTGAAGTTCAACCGAAGATATACGAAATTGTTAACCAATTCAATTTCATAACTGAAGCTCAACCGAAGATATACGAAATTGTTAACTTATTCGATTTCATCGGAGTTAATGAATAAATGTCCCCGAATAGGATGATGAACTTTGAGAAAAACGCAGATGGTTACTTTTGATTTTGTTTCACCATTATACCACATTACACACATATTTATAAATGTTATCTATTTGAAAATGAAGGGGTTGTGGGGTTTGTCGTAAAGTAAATAATACAATATCATCTGGAAATATAATCAGATATATAGAAAGAATATAAAAGTTATTTTCATCCAAATGATTTGATTCAATCGAGTTCACAATATCATTAATAAAGAGAATGCATATCGACTGTGACAAAGGCTACCTCTGCTAGAGTCCCATTGACACATCAAAGAAATCTTAAAGCTGCATGTTCATAACACATGTTTTTACATATGAATACATTTATAATTATACAGCTTATGCCAACTTATACTTAAATTATTAAAGGCACATTTCGTCATTTTTGTTAGAATGCCTTAATATGTATTTGTTATCAAGTGTTGTTATTCATCAAGGGCATTATTTATGTCAACTTAGTCATTAACATAATGTCTCCCAGATATGTCATGTATAAATCTTCATATTTAATTGGGTTATATATGTAACCATGTTTATTACTTTATGGCATTAATAAATGACCGTTTTCATTCTATCTGTTCTTAAGTGTTTTATTCATGGCATACAAGTCATACTGCCCTTGGTCTGAACGCTTATCGATACCTTGCTCGAACTCATTCTAGTATTTGCTCATCTTCCCTGGACCAGGCATAAATACATTTCACCATTTGGTTTTACAAAATACATGTATTAGGGAAACAAACATGATGAACAATGCTTTTAAGTATTTTTAAAAGTATTACTTAGCGCTAAGTAAGGTTGGTGGAATTGAACTCTGTAAATCGTTCAGCATATTGTCACTATCATTCCATTTATTAAGTCCTATTCCGAGTGTCTTTGAGAAAATGTTCGAAAGAGTATCAACAATGCTGATACATCTCCTCGGGTTAAAGGGTCGCATTTTATAAAGATTAGTCAAGTATGGTGCTATGAAATCTTTAAAACGAAATCTTCCACAAAGTATTCCCATTCTGCACTTTTGTTTATCCTCAGCGCTGTAATGGTACATTTAATCTCATCTGTGGTAAAGGGTTTGTTCTACTGGTACATACATAACTGTGCACTACGTGAGTAATCAGACATATCGTGTTCGGAATAGTCAAAATTGCACGAGTTGGAACAATTAGAAAAAGATCCTAACAAAGTCTTCAAACTTAACATCGCTGGAAGGATTCTTTTTATCTTATTTAATTGTGTACATAACATTGTTTGGGCATGCTAATTTAAGCGTCGACTATTTGAATCAAAGAGATGAAGGATCGAGCTAGATTGTTTTCCTTTCTTTTTCTTATTTTTTTAAACCAATGTTGAACCAAAACCGCTTTAATTTTATGTAAATAACGTCGACGTTATTTATTTTTGAAGCGTTTCTTAAAAGGTAGACACGCTCAAATAGCGTTTCAAATGAAAAGCTAAATAATGTCGTTAATTTTATTAGATATAAAAAGTCGATAAAGTATGTGAAATGCCGTAAGTGCTGTTTCGACTGCTAATCATCCTTAACTACCACACTGCGGAAATTCTCGTTGTTTCGACATCAACACACAGAAGGCAGCAGGAAATATTGAAATAAAGACAATTAAATAAACTTGTTTTTTCTCATATCCACGGCCTGCTATTCGCAATCAAGTAATAAGGCCTCATATGCTGATCTTGATCTACAAAAGTAAACTTGTACCTGATATCTATGGGCGGGCCTATATAGAGTCAGATTTTGTGTGATGTTCTTGTAGTTGTTTTTATTGTTGTTTTTGAGTAGTTGGAATGTTTGCGGGGTATGTGTAATGGATCATATCCTAAAATACAATGTTCAAACGGTTAATTTAGATCGAACTTGATAATCACCAAGAATCAATTTATCGGATCAAACCGTTAATCACAGAAAAACTAACAACATTGTTCGAGTAAAGGAATCCAATATGTTATCAGAACAATAAACAAAGCGTGCCTGTGTGTCACTAATTGATATTGAAGGTATTGAACTGTCGAGGGCAATGAAAGCAATTATACGAAGGACTCTGAGTGATTAATGAAAGTAACGGAGTACAGTTAAAACATTTTTATTCAACAGAGTTATTTAACAATTTAATACGCGTTTTCACTAATCAGACAAGTGTTGTGTTGCATTGCAAGCACACGTTTATAGAGTGTTGGAAATATCAATTAATTTTGATATTACAAAAAAATGATTTAAGATTGTTTATTAAATTTCAACCTTTTTTAAATAATGGAACCATTATACTGCTTGTTGACAGTTGATCAATTTGTGACACAAGACAATACAACACTGTATCGTAAACACATTATCTATACTTAGTCTTTCGTCGTTCTGGATAAATAAACAACATGTTACCTCATAACGTGTGGACTGTTTTATTGTTCATAACTGCTGTTACCTGCAAATCGTTAAATGTGACGAGACAATTGATGAAGGATTTAATGAAGGACTACGATAAAAACATCAGACCAGTGTCCGACCAGGATTTAAAAATGAACGTCAATGTAACAGCATACATTAAATCTATCCAAGAATTTGACGAAGTCCGCGAAGTATTTGCATACAGTGGTGCTTTCAATTTACAGTGGATAGATGCCGGAATGGTGTGGAACCCAGCTGACTACGGAGGAATGTGGTATGTAATGGTATATTACAGAAAGATGTGGACCCCTGATTTGATCTTGACAACACCATCGGACGAGATGGATACTCTTGGTAAACCATGGCAGCTCATCAGATACTATTCCAATGGTCATGCGGTTTGGACTCCTGGGGGACTACTTAAATCGACTTGTTCCGTTAACATTGGTCAATATCCATTTGACAAACAGGTATGTAAGTCAGACTTTAGCGTCTGGGGTTATGAGATTAACGAGATTGAGCTAATCTCAACCTCCAATACAGTGGACATGAGTCTGTTTTCCGGTAATGTGGCATGGGAACTTATTTCAACAAACGTTATAACATCAGTTGAAGCTTCGTGGTCTCAAGTATCCGTCGAATTTCACGTTCGGCGCAAAGCCGGGTTCGTCGTCGTCAACATACTGATGCCGATTCTGTTCCTCAGCTTGATAAACGTAATGGTCTTCTTGCTTATTCCGGAGTCAGGAGAACGCGTATCTTTCTGCATTACTGTGTTACTGTCCATCGCAGTGTTTATGACCATCGTAAGTGATACATTACCTAGAAGTTCGGAACCGTTGCCTGTCATATCGTACAAACTTATGCTGGACATGATCATAAGCTCTCTGATAACATTTGTGACGATCCTGAATCTTCGGTTGTATCATAAAGACGAAAAGAAGCCGATACCGAAATGGCTGATATATGCATATTCTCTTTTATGTCGTTCCCAACCGTATAAAGCAAAACCAATGCATGGAAAAACACAACCAACACAAACTGACGACGTCATGGTTCTCGGTAATAAAGAAGACAGAGATTTAATGAATGACGATATCGTGCTTTCGACGATTTCTGTTGCAAATAGAATGGCTTCACTCAATGCGATGCCGGATGCAGCTGCATTAACAAAGAAGAGGGCGTCTTTAAAAGCTAAGCCGGATTCGGTAGAAGCTCGTCTTGAGAGGTTGAAATCTACCAGGGATATTGAAACCATGGCGGTAACCTGGAGGGACATCAGTATACTGATAGACTTCGTCGCTCTGGTCACTTTTACTGCCATGTCTGGACTAAGTTTTGCTGTTTTTCTAATTTATGTAAGCCTCGCTTAACCGTGTACCTGATGTCCATCTAAATTTAATATGTTGATATATACGAGTTGCAGTCGATCCATGGCTTTTGACTCGGGAACATCAGTTTAATTAGCGACTATGTCGTTTTTGTTCACTTTAACTAGCTTCTTT
Organism: Serripes groenlandicus; assembly: GCA_031761405.1. Lineage (NCBI taxonomy): Eukaryota > Metazoa > Mollusca > Bivalvia > Cardiida > Cardiidae > Serripes > Serripes groenlandicus. The sequence goes on along the minus strand of JASEVX010000001.1, from coordinate 211,791,335 downwards.
CGACTCTGTTTTGCTGTATATATCACTTGTTTAATTAGGCTTGCTAAAATCAATCCTACATGCAAATATTTTTTTTTATTAAATTTATTAATTATAACTTCATTTGTAGTTATTTTGTTAGACTTTTGACAATATCTTTTCATGGTAGTTTGCTAGAGAAATGTTTTATTTGTCAATGGTGTTTTCGACAGTTTTCGTTAATTTTTCAGTCATATTACGGCGTTACATTATTTATTTACCATTTTTTATGGTCTGTTTATCCTGACACAAACGAGTCAGTCGTAATGCTTTCACCACAATCCTGAGCGCCAATGAGGGAAAGCCATTAGTACCATTTTCTGTGGTATGACCCTGCCGAGGATCGAACAAGCGACGTCTCAAACCAGAGGCGGACACACTAACACTACACCACCTAGGCGGTTTATTGTATGTGGGACAGTTACAGTGCGAACAGTGAGGACTCATTCGAGCTGTGCATCCACACATAATAACCAGAGTCTTAACTGTATTATAATTGTAATATTTGTGTGTTCATATATTAAAGCTTGCATATGCAATGTCAATACGTGGGTTTCGAGTTCGAACCAAATCTAGTCCAACATTCTTTCCGACGTTTGGCAAAAGGTAATGCAACCAGTCATTCGTCTTCCACCAATGGGCTAACAGCCAGTTGTTAAGAAAGACTGTTGATTGAAGTGCTTGTGTGTGAAAGCAAAGAAACACGAAGGTATGTGAACTGGCCGACGTAATATGAAACAAAATTTCAAAACGACATAAAACTCAAAAAGATCAAATCATATGCAGTATTCTCCTGTCAGATAGCCAGATAACTATTAAATGGTTGTTGTTGAATGGTTTTTATTTCTTTGGTTTACCAAAGAAGTATAGTTACGGGAAACTCAGGGCTAACCTCGTTAATTCCAGTTCTCATGTTGCCTACGCCTGAATGTAGTTCTACCAATATGCACTGCATTTTCAAATAATTCAGCATTATTGATAAAGAAACACAATAGTTATCTTATAAGTTGTATAGTGTCGTCTAGTTTTTGGAAAGGAATTTCGTATTGATATGTAATAGAGTGTTTTAAATAATCGAACGCGGTAGAATTGATCCTTACACTTATTTCGACCGAAGTACACACAACCGATTTGCCGATACACCGGTACCAAATGATTAGCCTACGCGCAATGTAGTACCTGATTTTAAACGCTTACGCTTGAAGTACAATCAAAGGAACCCAGTAATTGCTGAAAATTGAAAAAAATATAATTAGGATTTAATACATCTTCAAAAGCGCATTGACATATGTATAATTGATGGTCTTTTATAGCGCAAGAATATACTAACATATGCTACCGGAAATTCCCATATGTAGTAGGTAACTTCAAATATGGGGTACGTGTTAATACCGGAATATACTGAATATACAGAAATAGACTTTAATATACTGAAATACACTTGTGTTATTACACAAATAAGCATTTTTGAATCGACTCATGGCCTTTTACATGTATCAATACCGCTTAGAGTTGTTGGTCAGTCCGATTAAAAAATGAATTAACACTACACAACAATAAAACAAGTAAAGTGTGAAATACACAATCCTGTCAAAAGGATAAAACGGGTGTAAAGTTGTCAGCTGACAAGATGGAATCCAACCCGGGAAAATTTCAACAAATATGAAGTAATGAAAGACAATACTTTTCTGTGCTGTATGTCGATTCAAAACTGCTTATTTGTGTACTACACGAGTGTAATTCAGAGTATTTCGGTATATATTCAGTATATTTCGGTATATTTCAATGTATTCTGGTATTTCCCACGTATCCCGAGCGTGCAAACCTGTTATGTTTTCGTTTTTCCTTTTATATGCAATTTCGGTGTTTTGAAATAAGTTGCATAGCCTCTCTGTAAGTATTATTTCTGTGTTTTGCTTTAATAAAAAAAATGTGATTGTTCAATTGAACTGTCAATCTGCCATGTTGTTTATTTGAAACAAAGTTATCTTCGTACCCTAGTTATTTTGTACTCATTTTGACAGCTATTTCTACTTTCGTTAAAGTGTTACAAACTCCTTTCAATAACTTTCATTTATAGAAATATGCCTTAATAACACCTCAATAAAGTCGTCTTTCTTTTGTATCTGGGAAAGGATATTTAATTGATGTGTGATGCAATTTTTGTTTTAAAATGTGTGTTGACTCGTGTTATTGTTACTGATTTTCCAAAGAGTTAAATTGTTCATTAAGTTAACAGGTTTTTAAGTATATTACTATGACATAAAAAAACTCTCTGACACCAGGCGCGTAGCTGGACCGAATATGATTTGCAAGCCGCTATACAGAAATCATGCATGTACTTTAATGAATTAATTATTGATATGAAGAAAAGTAGAATCAAGAAAATAATGTACAAGCTTGGGCTTTTTGGCGTAACAGCAGCTACGTGCCTGGACACACGTATTGTAGTTAAAAACCCCAGCTGCTTTCCCCTTTATCATTGAGGCCTAAGTTACGCTAATCAGAGTTGGGAAATGCTATATAGTCATTAATATTTTATGAGTCGCCTGTTGAATTTCACACAATTGGGTAAAAAGGCGAAAAAGTATCTTGAAGATTTAATTTATTAACCTTTTGTTTTATTTTCCAGTGCTGTAACACATCATTTATAAATTTCCAATGTGACAGATGTTCCCAGAAGGATGGATCGGATGGAGCTATCATAGCCAAAGTCAGAAAATTGTGGTCCATTGGATCTGAAGGCTGTAAACAATCAAACTGTTCCAATTGTTTCCCTACACAGCTGGTGTTTGGGGATTTAAAAACTGTGACGACATGAACAAACTCCAACACATGGCTATACAAACATTTCTGGGCATCGAAAGCAAACTTCTTTTATTGCCCTGGACGGTGAAACAGGACTTAATAGCCCACTCTACAGAAGACACTGATATAATTTGTCTTTGGCATAGACTATCTTGCTTACCTGTTTCACGCGTTGCACATTGCGTTTTGTCTGGGATAAAGGCAAAACAACGCTTTCAGGGGACACGTGTCAGACGTTAAGCAAATACTGGAGGACAACTACCTCATAGTCATAAACCTTTTTGATGTTTATACCATAAAAGATGTGTCGCGTGAATACATAATTAAGTGTTTGAACCTTAGTATGAGACACAAGCTGGAAACAACCTGGAGAGATGGGTTACATCAATCGCGAAAGCTGCAGACGTATAAACTGTTCAAAGACTGCTTTAAAACTGAGCAATATGTAGAAAGACAATTGTCAATAAAACAAAGATCCGCATTGGTGTGATTCAGATGCTGTGTTTTCCCACTATCCATAGAATTGGAGTGATACAGGAGACCCGAGTACCACTAGATAGAAGAACCTGTAACCAAGGACACGTAAGACAAGACACACTTCCTTGTGTCGTGCCTAGGCTACAAGGAACTACGACATAAACATTTTGGTGACATCTTAGGGCAGGACAGTGATAACAACACTCTAAAAACAATGATGAGAAATATTGACTCTAAATCAATCGCTAACTTCCTCATTGAATCATACAAGAGCCAAATCAGATACTAAAGCATCGCCAGTGATATTTATTAAAAACATTGAACCATCTAAATTTAATAACTGTGATAAATTGTAGACATTATGTTGTGATGAAAGAGACTATATTAATTTTTCTGAATGCCTAAAGGAGAATTCATTCTCAAATTCAATACTTGCACAAACAAAACGAATACGATTTACTACTTAATACAATCACTGTATTAATTTACTAAAAGTAACGATAACGTGACCTTCATAAACACTTGCAAACATATATTTCAAAACAAGCAAGTTATCCTTTCATCACAATGTTTTCCACTTTAAGTAATAGTTTATCCATTCTGATGCAATGATAGAGATATTTTTTAAATAATGTTCAAAGTCAATCTGCCGCAAAATTGTTGCAGTGGTAAAGGGTTAAGTTAAATGGTTTCGGTATATAACTGAAATACTGTTGAAATGGTGTAAATCCAAATTATAACCGAAACATGGTACGTTTGTTTTAAGTTTGCTGTATGGACTTTGACATGTTGCTTATCCCTTTCCCTCATAAAGACGCTTTCTGACGCCTCTGTAGCAGACGGCTTTTTGAAAACATAGTGACAAAAGAAGAAATTGCTGAAAACGAGCAATTACACTTTTTGACACAATGTTTTCCACTTTTAGTCATAGGTTATCCATTCAATTTTAGAGACTTTTCATTTTTTGACAAAATATGGTCAAAGTCGTCTGCTGTAGAAATGTCGTATGAGGGAAAGGGTTATAATAATTTTTATTGAACAACGTGTCCTTAGATAAAAAAAATTGTTTACCATAATACAGTTTTTGAATTTGTTCAAGCTGTTGTGATTGGTTACAAAATCATAGCAACCATGCGTCATTACAAAAGGGGTAAATTGAACCTTTACCTACAAATGACAACCCCTACCATTCCACTCTACCAATTTCAAGGTAACTTTATAGGAATTTTTCTTTGATGGGTGTTTTTTAATCTCTTCAAAAACTTACAATCTGTGTAGGCATTATGTGTAGAACTTTGATTGCTGCATCATCAGAAATTGAGAAAAGTACCCAAACTTTCAAAACCTTTTCCTCAATAAAGTTCATTGGTCAGATTCCAAGATATTTTGGCAGTAATGTTCTTAAAGTGATCCTCTTACAAAATCTGTTGAAGCCTTATTGATTTTGTTGACAAACAGGGCAGCAATGTGGCATTAGGAAAGGTACAAAACGACAAAACTTGTTACATTTCAAGAAACAAATGACCTTTACTGATAAGCTATTTCTTTAACAGAGTGTCCATTCCTTGCAATATCATATACATGAGCTCCTGTTCAAATTTTCACAGATATTTGCAGTTAAATATTTGTTGCTAATTTACTATCACTAAGAGTGCATGATTTAGGGCCATCTTGGCCCTCTTGTTAACTGTTCTACAATTCAACTTTCAAAATGTTACAACAAAGCTTGCAATGCTATAAAAATGAACATTTAGAGTCACTTTGAAAACAAATGTTCATTTTGAGTAACACTAAAACTTGCTCCTATGTTGTAAACCTGCATGTTTTACTAATCTTGGTCTTAAATTTTGATGTAAATGGATATGTGTATAAACACTGTTTGCTGTATTTCTATAAGCACACAATGAAACAGTTTAAGTAGCATAGTTGAGTGTCATTCTGTAACAGAAACAAAGGTCTTTGAGACTAGAATACATTCAGACAAATCTCCACCTTTGTGCAATTTGATCTGATTGATCAGATAATATGCATGCTCAGATTGATGTTTATCGTAAAGAGTTATTGATGTTTTCAAGTGGTCAATAGATATATAATGATACAATTATTTTTGCTTTGGCAGATCTGTTATTCATTTCTCTGATGCGTTTATCTGCTCACCTGTCACATAGTGACAAGGTGAGATATTGTAATCACACTTTGTCTGCCATACGTCCACAATTTCTTAATAACACGATAAACTCTTATTTTAATCAGATTTATATCAAACTTATCCAGAGCTCGGTTCCTTTCGTAAACCAGTCAGGTCCATCAATGCACAACTGGATTATGGCCCTTTAAAATTGGCAAGATTGTTATAATTGACCTTGTGAACGCAATAAAAGCTTCATTCATTATCTTATGTTTATCAAACTTATTCAATAGCTAGATATCTGTGACAGCTTGGCTCCTTTCGGAGATCAGCCAGATATGTTTATGCATGACACGACTATGGCCCTTTAAAATCAGGAAAATAGTTATAATTGACCTTGTGAGCACAATAAATCATTATTTATCACCTGGTGCTTACCAAACTTATTCAGTACTGAGTAGCTAGATATCTGTGAGAGCTTGGTTCCTTTCGAAAACCATTTATGCATGTCAGGATTATGACCCTTTAAATTGGCTGAATTGCTATAATTGACCTTGTGAACATGATAGAGTCATCATTTACGTTCCAATGATTACTAGGAATTTGCTGTGCTCGAGTGGTCAGCGTCGATGATTTCGAAACAGGGTGTCCCTGGTTCGATCCCCAGTTGCGGCAATTCGGTCATAGTGGAGTGCCCTTGGGCAAGGCACATTTTCTAACCTAGTACTGATTTGTTTATCCAGGGATCATGAATAATAAAATTTAATTGTGCGCTAAATGACCTTAGCTGTCTATGCGCCATAAAACAATATACATTCATTCCAATGATTACCAAACTTATACAGTATCTATGTATGCATGAGAGCTTGTTTCCTTTTGACCAAAGGCTCTCATGGGCCTCTTGTTCTTATATGTAAATTGTAAACTGTTAAAATTTGGCACAAATGTTTCTTAAAAAACATGGTTGTTTTAAACACATTAACAATCTAATTAATCAGGTGAGCAATATAGGGCCATCATGAACCTCTTGTTATGAAAAGTAAACACATTTTAATAGCGCATCAAGGAAACAGCCATGCAGCAGTTCTAATTATTCGCATGTGTGAATAACTAGAACTGTTGCATTGCTCTTTGAAAAGGCAGTCTGGATTTCTGTCCACAGCAGGTCATAGTGTACTGCACATTTCTTAGCAATACTAATTTAATTGTAGTATGTATAAGCACAGTTATACTTAGATATAACCCATATACTGTTGAAATGGCATGAAACCCAATTTATTGTTCAAGGTTGATGCATGCATTTTAAAATGTGTTGACACAAGTAGTATGAACTGAAATTGGTACAGTATGCATACCCATTTTAGAGGAGTATTGCTTTCTGATCTGGGTCTACTTAATTTGTCAGTGTTTTAGACTGTCACCTTATTATAATGAGTAATGGTGATACATGTATCCAGCCTGTTTCCCAAAAGTAATATTTAAAAATAATAATAAAAATATAAAAGATTGGTGAATTCATTCTCTGTGTTTATGTGTTAAGAATTGATCGACTCACTATATGGTTTATTACCACCAATATTAGTCTGAGCATGAGATGTTTTTATTTAAAAAAGATCAGATGCCACATCACAGATACTTTCTTATTGTCATCTGCTGAAGTAATCTTGTCTGTTTGATTGACAGTTTATTGGGTAATGTTTTCACTTGACAAAACTGATAGAATCTTAAATATTATTTGTATGTAAGAAAGAGGGAAACTAATAGTTTCTTTACTTCATAAAGCACAGCTTTTGCGTGCTGAGCTTACATTCCTTATTATGTAAAGGGTAAAAGCTCTGAAAACTTGAAGTTCTATTAAACCAGGTGAGCGATATAGGGCCATCATGGCCCTCTTGTTTTTATATACACTGATGAATTTGGCATTGGCATGAGTTTTTACTTAGTGCTGTTTAAACTTCCACCTAATTGTATATGGTTTCCAACCATTTCCATCACAATGCATACATATATGTTAATGTAATATATCATGGAAACTCAATAAGTGTACAGGTAGGTGTACCCAAAGAAATGCAGTGCCTTCAGCGCTTTGATTGTTCTCGTGGTGAGAAAGGATACAGAGACGTGGGTAGTACAATAGGTAGTTTAAGCGTACAAAACGTGAACATTTTACTTGATGCTTCCTTGTTGATAATGTACGGCAGTTCGAATCTTAAGTCGCACACGTCGAATTTGTATCGAAACAGGGTCGTGTTATATTTACGTTTACTGTAATCTTATTGAAATAAGGCACACGTTTATTAGATCTGACGACACCGCATAAAGGGTCGTATCGAATTGACGACCCTAGCATTTAAATATATTAACATTCTAAACTGGTTTCTAAACAATGGGAACACTCGACAATTGACAATCATCTATTTTTTTTTTATATGGGTTACCCCTGTATATAAAACCATTTCGTTGGCGACGATTTTATTGGCTGACGCAATGGTCAACCTGATCGATTAATACACCAGCGAAGTTTAGGTCCGGCTTTAATGAGATTGTGTTTAAGAATATATCATAAATATAAATAAGGGCGAAAAAAACTCTCAGTCGTTGTAATGACAATTAACCATTGTTCGACTAATGCCCGTAAGATCAGGTAAATGCGCAGTGCGTCTTCCGGTACTAGTCTATGGTTGATGGTTGAACTCGCCATTTTACTCGCCATTTTATATGACCGGTGCGCCATGAAGACCAAACTAAACATAATTATAAACGGTTTGGAAAAAGACCTGCCTGTGCACTCTTGCTACGGATCCAAATTAGTACTGCTATAAAGTTGACGAACAGTGTAGAACCATATAAGAATGTGCGGATGCGCTAGATGGTCTATATCTTCGCTGGTCGCAAACTACTCATATGTTATTACCGCAGAGCGCTGTTCATATATTGTAAGATCATCCATATTACGTTGATACACAACTTTGATACACAACTTTGATACACAATTTTGATACACAACGTTGATACACAACTTTGATACACAACGTTGATACACAACTTTGATACACAACGTTGATACAACTTTGATAAACAACTTTGATACACAATTTTGATACACAACGTTGATACACAACTTTGATACACAACGTTGATACACAACTTTGATACACAATTTTGATACACAACGTTGATACACAACTTTGATACACAACGTTGATACACAACGTTGATACACAACTTTGATACACAACTTTGATACACAACATTGATACACAACTTTGATACACAACTTTGATACACAACTTTGATACACAACTTTGATACACAACGTTGATACACAACTTTGATACACAACGTTGATACACAACTTTGATACACAACTTTGATACACAACTTTGATACACAACGTTGATACACAACTTTGATACACAACGTTGATACACAACTTTGATACACAACTTTGATACACAACTTTGATACACAACGTTGATACACAACTTTGATACACAACGTTGATACACAACTTTGATACACAACTGTGATACAACTTTGATAAACAACTTTTGATACACAACTTTAATACACAACGTTGGTCCACAACTTTGATACACAACTTTGATATACAACTTTGATACACAACTTTGATACACAACTTTGATACACAACTTTGGTCCACAACTTTGGTCCACAACTTTGATACACAACTTTGATACACAACTTTGATACACAACTTTGAATCGCATTTGCGAACGGTGCAGACTAAGGTTACCGTGCATATCGGCATAGTCTTATATTGATCTACATCGTTCGCTAATCACATATTTATGTGTAGCCAATATTACTCAATACATTTTTACGAACGTATTAAAAGCAATGCTGATTTCATCTGTCGCTAGGAATGTAGCCGGATAGTTGTTTTGAATTAACCGACGGCCGGTGACGTGTCTCAAAACAGATGATAATCAACCGCAAGAAATACACCAACGGTCGAGGTTCCCATGTGCATTAGTTCAATTGTGTTATGAAAAACCACAATGTACATGTCTTCATTCCAGTCATGCAGTGCGTATATACGCACATTTGTTGGAATTGTATTTACGTATCTTCAATCTACTTTTCTGCCATTTCTCACGGCGTTTCTTTTGTAAATTACCAGTAGTAAAGGGGCGGATTATTCGTTAATAACTGTTTAAAAACCAACTGGTTCGGATGCGTTAACTTGTATGGCGTTTAACGCCGTTTCAACATTGTTTTCCCAAAATCACTGCGTTTTCTGAGTTATTTACCAGTACTACATGCACATTTATTCTGACACCAGCGAGTCAGTTGTAATAGTAACTCCACACTCCTGAGCGCCAAGTAGGCAACTCAACTACTGACATTTTAAGGTATTTGGCATGACCCGGTCGGGGATCGAACTCGCGACCTCCCACATCGGAGGCGGACGCTCTCTTACTACACAATCAAGGTGTCGAAAGTCGATTCCAAATCCCCGATACTAACCACTAGGCCACGGCTACTACAATGAGTAGGGGCTATTCAATTCTAAAATATATATATATGATTACACGGATATACATAGCAACAGTTTCCGATCAATATCAGTCGGAAGCAATGGACTATGGTTGCTTTAGAGAGTAGTTGCTCCGTTAAGTTTAATTACTGTGGAAGATAACTTGGTACAGAGGTAGAGCGTCGGCCTCTTGTACCAAAGGTCCCGGGTTCGAATCCCGTGATGAACGGGTTCTGCCTTTGGAATCTTTCCACACAAACGGCGCGAGTACTGGTTAAGTTTCCAGGAAGCAGACAAAATGTGAAATTGCCACAATATTTTCAACTCTATTCAATAATTGAACTGTCGTTTATGGAGATTTTCCATATTTTTGCCTAGATGATTTCGACGTCGTCTGCTGCTGCAGATTTAATGTATTTGGGAAAGGGGTTACATACTGTATCGAAGTTGTTTGTTTGTTAAAAGTAACGACATGATCAGCTTGTAAATACTCTCCATCTACACATGTTGACATAATCTTCTTACAGGCGTACGTCGTCTGATGCAGGTTCGCTGTATGCGGGAAAGGGTTAATTTGTATAAAATAAGTTTGTCCAAGACCAATTCCTAAGAGACACTATTCCAACAGTTAATTTAGATCGCACTTGATCATCATTCAACATACATTTACTGTGATATTTAATTGGAAAAGACTCATTAATCACGTTAAAAACACACCACTTACTAGTAAACGAACCCGACATTCACTCAGAACTGCAAACAATACGCATATTGTCAATAATTGATATTGAATGTATTGAACTATTTATATCGATAAACCCCATTAAATGAAGGACTCTAGTTGATAAAGGAACATTACGGGATACAGTAATGGAAGTAGTATTCACTTTACGGAATATTTTTATGGCAAGCACTGTAGCAACCCGTTTTGTAATAAAAACCCGTTTTGTAATAAAATGTTCAAAGTTGATTTAAACTGGTATTTTGATCTAGAATAACAAGAAAACAATGTATAAATATGAATATTGTCTTATTTCAGCGTGTTAAGACAGAAAAATTGCATAAAACATACAAGAAAAAAAAGAACCCGTTTTGTAATAAAATATCGGAAATGTAATTATCGGTATATTTCACGTACAATTGACAAGGAATCAATTCACAAATGTTAAATAATACTTATTTCTAAACGGTGGTAATGAAATTGCGCGTGAAACATACATGAATATCAATAACCCGTTTTGTAATACCGCATTTTTCGACTCAACCCGTTTTGTAATAAAAATTTCAAAATTCGATTAATCAGAAATTTTTAACTTCATATAATAAGAAATCTATGTATGATATAAATGTTGTCTTTTTCCAAAGTGTTATGACAGAAAAATTGCATAAAACATACAAGAAAAAAAAGAACCCGTTTTGTAATAAAAATTTTTGACACTCAACCCGTTTTGTAATAAAATATCGGAAATGTAATTATCGGTATATTTCACGTACAATTGACAAGGAATCAATACACAAATGTTAAATAATACTTATTTCTAAACGGTGGTAATGAAATTGCGCGTGAAACATATATGAATATCAATAACCCGTTTTGTAATACCGCATTTTTCGACTCAACCCGTTTTGTAATAAAAATTTCAAAAATTCGATTAATCAAAAAGATTTAACTTCATATAATAAGAAACCTATGTATGATATAAATGTTGTCTTTTTCCAAAATGTTATGACAGAAAAATTGCATAAAACATACAAGAAAAAAAAGATCCCGTTTTGTAATAAAAAAAATTGACACTCAACCCGTTTTGTAATAAAATATCGGAAATGTAATTATCAGTATATTTCACGTACAATTTACAAGGAATCAATACACAAATGTTAAATAATACTTATTTCTAAACGATGGTGATGAAATTGCGCGTGAAACATACACGAATATCAATAACCCGTTTTGTAATACCGCATTTTTCGACTCAACCCGTTTTGTAATAAAAATTTCAAAATTCGATTAATCAGAAATGTTTAACTTCAAATAACAAGAAACCTATGTAAAATATGAATGTTGTCTTTTTTCAAAGTGTTATGACAGAAAAATTGCATAAAACATACAAGAAAAAAAAGAACCCGTTTTGTAATAAAAAAAATTGACACTCAACCCGTTTTGTAATAAAATATCGGAAATGTAATTATCAGTATATTTCACGTACAATTCACAAGGAATCAATACACAAATGTTAAATAATACTTATTTCTAAACGATGGTAATGAAATTGCGCGTGAAACATACATGAATATCAATAACCCGTTTTGTAATACCGCATTTTTCGACTCAACCCGTTTTGTCATATAAATTTCAAAATTCGATTAATCAGAAATGTTTAACTTCATATAGTAAGAAACCTATGTATAATATAAATGTTGTCTTTTTTCAAAGTGTTATGACAGAAAAATTGCATAAAACATACAAGAATAGAAAGAACCCGTTTTGTAATTAAAATTTCAAAACTCGATAAATCTGAACATTTTAACTTCAAATAACAAGAAACTGATGTATGATATGGGGGTTTCTAATTGTCGAGTGTCAAGTGTCGAGTAAGAAAGGTCGAGTGTCGAGTAAGAAATGAGAATGGTCAAGTGTCGAGTAAGAAAGGTCGAGTGTCGAGTAAGAACGGTCGAGTGTCGAGTAAGAAAGGTCGAGTGTTGAGTAATAACGGTCGAGTGTCGAGTAAGAAAGGTCGAGTGTCGAGTAAGAAAGGTCACATAATTAATCATTGTGCTGAGACAAATGTATTAATTCTTAGATTAATCCAAACTCACAGTTTTTTATTAACACAAATTGAGGTCAATGTTGTGTCATTAAAGACGTCTGCTGCAGACTTGCTGTATGTGGGTAGTAACTCACTAGTTGTCTTACATACCATTCTGGACTGCATGATGGAAAAGGACTTGCTTTGTGTGAATCATTAATATTAAAAAGATCTTAATCTTCCAATAAAATGATATATGTTAAACCTATAACATTTATTTTTCTTTCCTTACTCGACACTCGACCATTCTTACTCGACCGTTCTTACGCGACACTCGACCGTTCTTACTCAACACTCGACCTTTCTTACTCGACACTCAACCTTTCTTACTCGACACTCGACCCTCGACCAAAAGTGACACTCGTATAATATGAATGTTGTCTTTTTTCAAAGAATTATGACAGAACAATTGCATAAAACATACAGGAATAGAAAGAGCCCGTTTTGTAATACTTATCTGCATATTTCACTTATAAATTACATGGAATCAATACACAAATGTTAAATAAAACTTATTTCTAAACGACCGTATTGAAATTGCGTGTGTAACGTACATGAATATCAAGAACTTGTTCTGTAATACCTCATTTTCAGACTCGCGTCTTGTAATAAACATTTCAAAAGTCGATTAAAGATTCAAAAGTTAATTGAAACTTATACTTTTAAATCAAAATAATAATACCAAATACCAAATAATACCGGATAATTCGTAAAAAATACAGAATAATACTTTTACTTTGAAAATAATATTCAAACTATGATAAACAATACTAGCTTATATGTAATATTTTATTATTGTTAACATCAACGTGATATTTCAAAATACAGATGCAATTATTCCATTCGCTATATTCGTACAAGTTCTGAAACAAGTTATGCAGACTTTCTTTTTATATGTCTAGTACATCGTGTTGGGGAATTATTGAAATGATCAAAATTAAATCTCTCTCTCTCTCCCTCTCTCTCTCTCTTCTCTCTCTCTCTCTCTCTCTCTCTCTCTCTCTCTCTCTCTCTCTTCTCTCTCTCTCTCTCTCTCTCTCTCTCTCTCTCTCTCTCTCTCTCTCTCTCTCTCTCTCTCTCTTCTCTCTATCTGTCTCCACTCCCCCTCTCTCTATCTCCCTATATATATTTTTTTTGCTATATATTTCATATTTCCTGTGTATGTCTGTCTCTTTCAAATCGACCTCCCTCTCTTTCTATATGCCTGTCTCTCTCCGTCCGTCGCAGTCTCTCTCTCTCTCTGTATGTCTTTCTCTCTCCATCTGTATCACTGTCTCTCTCTCCATCTCGTTCTCTACATCAACCTCCCTGTCTCAATCTCTATATATCTCTGTTTATCTGTCTCTCTGTCGTTCTCACTCTCTATTTCTCTCTATCGATCTATATTTGCATGTCTATTGCTGTGCATCTCCCCTCTAAATTGTTATGTCTGTATATCTATTTGAGTATCTTGTCTCTCTCTCTTTGTCTCTCTGTATGTATGTCTCTTTCACACTCTCTTACTACTCAATGTATATATATTATATAGTTCGGTCTCTCTATCTTACTTTTTTCTATAATATTTCTCTTTCCGCCTCTTTCTCTCCCTGTCGGTATATATATACCTTTCTCTCTCTCCCAGCTATGTCGGCCTCTCTGTGTCTGTCTTTCCGTCATTCTTCTAATTATTTCTGCCCGTCTCTCTTTCACCCTGTCTTTATATATTTATAAATATTTCTATCTATCTCACTCTGTTTATTCTTCATACCCACTCACTCTTTCTGCCTATATATCGATATATATATATAAATAAAGATAAAGAGAATGAGAGACACACATACACTAACGTACAGACAGGGAGATAAAGAGAGAAAGAGAGATAAGAAGAGATAGAGAGAGAGAGAGAGCGGAGAGAGATATTTCATCATTTCAATATATGTCCCTCTCTGTCTGTCTATCTCTCTCCATATGTATCGCTGTCTCTCTCTCTATATCTTGTTCTTTATATCAACCTCCCTGTCTCCCTATATATATGTTTCTCTGTCTCTCCGTCGTTCTCTCTGTCTATTTGAATAGTTCTCTCTATATCTCTCTCTCTCTCTCGATATATCCACCCATGTCTATTGCTGTGCATCTCTATACCCTTCTCTATGTTTGTGTCTGTCTGTATATCTCCACATGTCTATTGTATCTCTCTATTGCTATTTGTCTCTCTGTATGTATGTCTCTCTCACACTCTCTTACTTTCTTTGAATCTCTATCGGTATGTCTATACCTGTCTCTCTCTCTCTATCTCCCTTCTCTGTCGGCATGTCTATGTATGTCTCCGTCTTTCTTTCAATAATTTCTGCCTGTCTCTCTTTCACCCTGTCTTTATATATTTATAAATAATCTATCTCACGCTGTTTATCCTTCAGACTCACTCACTTGCTTTTGATCATTTCAATAATTTCCCAACACGATGCATATAAAAAGAAAGTCTGTATAACTTGTTTTAGATTATAGCGAATGGAATAATTGTATCTATATTTTGTAATATCCCGTTGATGTTAACAATAATACAATATTACATCTAAGCTAGTATTGTTTATCATAGTTTGATATGTATATGCATAACTCTCCAGTCATCTGATCTTAAATATATACATTGATTTCTGAACATATTGGCATAAACTGCGGACCCACATCGGACTGCGCGTTAACCTTATCTGAATCTATACACGTCGTAAATCTACGCTGAATATTATACAAAATAATTGGAGTCTAATAAGTAATATACGTTTAACCCCTTTCTTGCCACCGGTGTTCTTGCACTATGCAGGTTAAAGATATTCACAAACATTAGATTCCAAACTAAGCCTGTAATTACGTCATGGTTAATCTAGGCTTGTTCGATCGACTCTTGCGGTCCTCTCTGGCAAGGCATATTTTCTAACCTTATTACCAAAGTTTATTGAATAAATTAAGGTTCTGTCAATGTAAAATAGATTAAACGGTTGAAAACTACGTAAACCTCGTTAAATTACGTGCATCTTTTCCAGGTTACTTTATATTAATTCAAGAGTATACCATGAACGTAAGAAATGGCAAGATTAGTCACAACGCAACTTTAACTTTTTCTTAAAATAAAAATCGAATAAAATGTCTTATTTCTACTACAAGAAATGATATGCTGTTTCTTAAACCTATTTACTCCCGAATTCAGATGACTTTTCTATTCCCACCCGTCATGGGGTTAAACCTAGGTCAGGTGGCTTCACTGTTTATGACGTCACTCAGTAGTAAGATTTCACAGAAATAGGACGCAGATGTTCTGACAAATACACGTTTATAATTGAGTTACAATTATAAGGCAATTCATTGTTATAACGTTCTCGTCATCTAGCTACATTATATGCATTATTTGAAACCTATGTTTTATTACTTTTAAATGATGTAGTATGCACGTACACAATGCGTCACATTGATCAAGATACGTACCATGTGTTGATGCAGATGTTGAAGGGGCAATTTAAAAAACCAGTCAGAGATCGAAGTAGGCTAGAAAAAAATGCACTTGTGTTGTTCTGGCGTTATAAGAATGATCTTTACACCTGTACCGATCATGGACAAGAGACAGTAATGTGTGGCGACAAGGAGGTTGTTATAAAATCTGACCTAACTAAGATGGTAAACAGACAAATAAAGACAATAAAAGGTGGTGGAGCAAGGGCAGTGGCATATTCTTTGAAAGAACAATTCACAGGTTGCAGCGAACGAAGTGTTCGCATTATAATGGAACACAGTAAAACACATGGTCAAATGCAGGCTAAATTCACCAATAAGGCACCACTCAGATCTGTAAAAGCAAGTAGAGTGTTCGAACGTTTACAAATTGATTTGGTCACAATGAAACCAGTTTGCAGTAACAAAAAAACCTACAAGTATATTTTCTCAGCGGTCGACGTCTTTTCTAGATTTTTGTTTTTGCGGCCTTTGCCAAATAAATCTTCGAAGCAAGTAGCTGCCGTTCTGCAAAATATTTTCAATGAGCATGGCTATCCAGAAATAATTCAAAGCGACCGTGGCTCTGAATTTATGGGGTATGTTGAAAGTTTGCTTCACAAGCACAAAGTGAAAGTGATTAAAAGCAGGCCGTATCATCCCCAATCGCAGGGTAAGGTGGAGCGACAAAACAGAATTGTAAAGCAAAAAATTAGGTTTGAAGTCATGAAAAATGCCAGAAAAGGGTTTAATTGGGTGCGATCTTTACCTGGTGTAGCCACTTCAACAAATATGCAACCAAAAGAGGTCCTTTGGTACCAGACACCTTTAAATGTGTATTATGGACGAGCAAAATCAATGACTGCCGATGAGGTTAGAAAACAAGCGGCTGATGCTTCTGACAGATGTCTCAGAAGAACATTTGCGCACTACATGAAAATGCACAGTTGTTCAATTTATCGATTTGGCGACAAAGTCCTGATAAAGTATCCTTTTGACAAATGCCGGGTTCCTCACAAGTACTACATCCTCAAGGGAAAAGTATTGAAACGAGGAAAGGCGTTTGATTTTTGTATTTTGTTCTGTACCGGGACCTCAAACAAAACGTTTGTAAAAGATGGGTTAATGTTGAGAATCTTACACGTCGCACGATCGAAGAGGAAAAGGAGAAAAGACTGTTATCAAGAAAAACCTTCGACCTAATAGACAGGAAGCGATTACATAAAGAAAGATACTATATAGTACAAGAAGCATGGAACACGAACATGAGTATGAATTGGAAAGCAACGTCGGGTCTGAGGAGAGTACGCCTCTATCCCAGATCACATGTCATGAGGCACAACACGAAAACACGTATTTTGGTAGTGATTTTCGTGTGGAGATTGTCAAGGACCCGAAAGGATCAGGTAGTTGTCAATTCGATGCAATATCACACCAATTGAGTAAGATTGGAATCCATCGCACTGATCATCAGCTTCGATCAGTGGCAGTTGACCATATAACTCATAACAGGGATCACTACGGTGACTTTATTGTTGACCAATCATTCAATACATATGTTACAAATATGGCTCTTGTAACTACATATGGGGATAACTTGACGCTGCAAGCTCTAGCAAGAGAGTTTCATTGTCAATTTCTGGTGTTGAATGCTCGTGGCGAGCCATATCATCGAATTGTCTCTGACACTCATATACATGATATTAATATGCCTGTTTTAACCCTAGGATACTATCCAGATGATGAAGGCGAACATTACGTGTCTATAGAAATCGAGCATGTACATCTTCAGGAACTTCTTGAAGACACAGAAAGCTCTAATGTAAGAACAGATATTCAAAACAATGATATCGCGTCTGAATATATATCTGGTCAGGGTATTAATGTTAATATCGAGATACCAGGTGTTACAAATGCAGACAAATCCGAAACTGAGACTCTGTCTGATCAAGATTTAGACGAAGTCAATGGTAATTCAGCAAATAGTCTTGAAAACCAATCAACATCTTCAGGAGATTACATAGCAGTTCTAGCGGATGAAGACGAGCATTACGTGTCAATTGAAACTGAAGATGATCTGTTTCTGGAACGTTTAGAAGACACAGAAAGCGTTAATGTAAGAACAGATATGCAATACAATGATACCGCGTCTGAATCTATGTCTGATCAGGATATAAATGTTAAAAGCGAGACGCCAGGTGTTACGAATGCAAACAATCTCGAAACTGAGCCTCTGTCAGATATAGATTTAGACGAAGTCAGAGGTAATACAGCAAATACTTTAGAAAATCAATCAGCATCTGCAGCAGATTACATAGCAGTTCCATTGACTTTGGCGAGATCTCCCAGCACAATTGAGGATAATGAGCCATATCTGCCTTATCTAGTTCTAAGACAAATCATAGTTTTCTCTATTCAGATGCATCCTCTGATGCGCTATACCCTGCAAAGAGTTTCTGCATTTTTTGAAGCCACAGTGGTGTCTCTAGGATACCCAGCCTTACATCTTAATCCTGAGCAAATGCATAACGTACCAAGAATAGTTAGTGTCCGTCGATTAAGTCGGGTTTTTGGTTCTCATAGTGGTGTCATGCTGCGATTGAGAAATAGTATGTTGAGTGCAGGAGGCAGGTGGTTCAACGCATGGCTCACACTCCAAGAGATAAACTATGATTGGTATGAAATCAGAGACATATCATGGACCTAAAGATGTCCGGCAGAACGGGCCACCTAATAAAAGGGGTGTCATCTTGTTTTCCCTACATAACTAGAATCAATGATTATGATGTGATTGCCTTGACAAATGTTAGTTTAATTTTGTCAAATTTGACAGAGTATAAACTAATTTCATTTATTTTAATAATACCACCAGATTTGTTTTCTTTCATAATGTTATATGTTTCTTCATGTTTATGGTATAAACCCTGTCCTACATACAGCTACGTTATCTAACGTCTCTAAAGCAGACGACTTTTGATAACATTGCGGCAAAATTGAAATTTGCTCATGATGAGCGATTTACCCATTTCCACAATAATTTCAACTCTATCCAAAATTCTTTTTTTCAATTATTTAGATGTATCCGTCTGTAGATTTTGAAAGTCGTTTCCAGCAGAAGTGTTGTATGTGGGAAAGGGATAAACCTTGTGCTTCTGTTTTGTTTTTTCAAATGTGCATGTAAGATTGTATGCACATATATGTAAGCATCGTTTTTTTTTTATAAATTACAGTTATATTGAAAAAATCATTAAAAAAAAAAAAAAAAAAAAAAAAAAAAAGCAATTGCCATTAGGTTTTCGACCTTGACGTGGTTGGCAAGCTTTAAACAAACAGAAAACCGCTTCTTTCTTTCCTATTTAGCCACACACATTTTCAATTGTGTATATTGGTTCATCGTTACCTTTACGTTCTATTTCGAAATTTATTTTTATTTTTCACTCAATTTTCTAAAATCAGTCTTATATCTAGCATTTTAACATTGACTCCTTGTAAATATACGTTAAATTCGAAATCAAAAGGTTATTTTATCTTCAAAATGTTATAACTAAACGTGTTAAGTCTGAACAATGGTATAATAAAACAGATTCTGGACATTCATATCTTTTCGAAGCGCTATTTAATAATCACCCTTCTGAAATATGTATTATTAAATAGTTGCACATTGATTCCTTGTAAAATAAAGTTGAAATCAATATACATTTAAATAACAAAACTGGTAAAGTCCCGAAAATTGTTATTACAAACGGGCACTTGATATTCATGTCTTTTGACGTACTAATATTCTAAAAAAATCTTGTTAGTTTTTTAACATAGATTTCTTCTTATTTAAAAACCAATCAGTTTACTCGACTTTTGAAATTTTAATTACGAAACGTGTTTAGTCTGAAAATGCGGATTAACGTGCATGTATGTGTTTTCTTTTTATATCAATAACACTACTTTAATCAAAGTACTAAGTACTAATGTGCGGGATATGTTGGCCCAAGAGTGTTAACAAGATTTTCCTTCAATTTGTCTTAATTACCTACTTTTTGACCAAACATGACCCATATTAGAATTGGACCTAGATGTCATCTAGAAAAACATTCTGATTAAGATTCAACATGCTCAACCTAAAAATGCAGTATCCTGAGTGTTTCCTTCAATTTCGCTTAGTGACCTAGTTTTTAACCCGGCATGACCCATATTCAAACTTGACTTATATCTCATTTAGATAGAATTCTGACAAAATTTCAATAACCCAAAAAAGATGTTTCTACAGAATCAACAAGAATTTCCTTCAATTTTGCTTAGTGACCTAGTTTTTAACCCGGCTTGACCCATATTCAAACTTGACCTAGATCTCATTTAGATATAATTCTGACAAAATTTCAATAAACCCAAAAAGATGTTTCTACAGAATCAACAAGAGTTTCCTTCAATTTGGCCTAGTGACCTAGTTTTTGATTTAATATGACCCATATTCAAACTTGACCTGGACATCAATATTTTAAACTCCTAAGGCAAATATTGCGTCCTCTTTGAGTGTTAACAAAATTGTCCTTCAATTTGACCGACCTAGTGACCTACTTTTTGATCATCAGGACCCATGTTTCAACTTGCTCAAGTTTAAAATAAGGCATCTAGAGTGTTAACAATATTTCAATTCAATTTGACTTAGTGACTAGTTTTTTACCCGGATTGACGCATATTCGAACCTGGCATAAATATCATATAGATAAACAGTTTTACCAAATTTCAAGCTGCCTGATAAAAAAAATGTGGCTTCTACAGAATGAACAAGATTTTCCTTCAATTTAACCTAGTAACCTAGAAACCTAGTTTCTTACCCAAAATACACATATTCGATCTTCACCTAGATATCTTTTAAGACAATTGATTTGACAAGTTTAAACTGCTGAAGCAAACATTGAGGTCTCTTCAATTTGACATAGTGACCTACTTTTTGCCCAAGAATGACCAATGTTCAAACTTGACCTACGTACATATCATCAAAACGAACATTCTGATAAAGCTTCTACAGTGTTAACAATTTGTTCATTTAAGTTGGCCTAGTGACCTAGTTTCTGACCCATATTTAAACTGAGTCTGAAAATGCGGTATTACAAAACGGGTTATTGATATTCATGTATGTTTCACGCGCAATTTCATTACCATCGTTTAGAAATAAGTATTATTTAACATTTGTGTATTGATTCCTTTGTCAATTGTACGTGAAATATACCGATAATTGCATTTACGATATTTTATTACAAAACGGGTTGAGTGTCAAATTTTTTTATTACAAAACGGGTTCTTTTTTTTCTTGTATGTGTTATGCAATTTTTCTGTCAAAACACTTTGGAAAAAGACAACATTTATATTATACATAGGTTTTTTGGTTATATGAAGTTAAAATTTTCAGATTAATCGACATTTTAAATTTTTATTACAAAACGGGTTGAGTCGAAAAATGCATTATTACAAAACGGGTTACTGATATTCATGTATGTTTCACGCTCAATTTCATTACCATCGTTTAGAAATAAGTATTATTTTAACATTTGTGTATTGATTCCTTGTCAATTGTACGTGAAATATACCGATAATTACATTTCCGATATTTTATTACAAAACGGGTTGAGTGTCAAATTTTTTTATTACAAAATGGGTTCTTTTTTTTTCTTGTATGTTATATGCAATTTTTCTGTCATAACACTTTGGAAAAAGAAAACATTTATATAATAGATAGGTTTCTTGTTATTTGAAGTTAAAAATTTCAGATTAATTGAATCTTGAAATTTTTATTACAAAATGGGTTGTGTCGGAAAATGCGGTATTACAAAACGGGTTATTGATATTCATGTATGTTTCACTCGCAATTTCGTTATCATCGTTAAGAAATAAGTATTATTTAATATTTGTGTATTGATTCCTTGTAAATTGTACGTGAAATATACCGATAATTACATTTCCGATATGTTATTACAAAACGGGTTGAGTGTCAATTTTTTTTATTACAAAACGGGTTCTTTCTTTTCTTGTATGTTTTATGCAATTTTTCTGTCATAACACTTTGAAAAAAAGACAACATTCATATTTCTTGTTATATGAAGTTAATTTTTTTAGATTTATCGACTTACGAAATTGTTATTACAAAACGGGTTGAGTGTAAAAAAAAATTATTACAAAATGGGTTCTTTTTTTTTCTTGTATGTTTTATGCAATTTTTCTGTCTAAACACTTTGGAAAATTATTCATAGGTTTTTTGGTTATATGAAGTTAAAATTATCAGATTAATCGGCATTTGAAATTTTTATTACAAAACGGGTTGAGTCGGAAAATGCGGTATTACAAAACGGGTTATTGATATTCATGTATGTTTCACGCTCAATTTCATTACCACCGTTTAGAAATAAGTATTATTTAACATTTGTGTATTGAGTACTTGTCAATTGTACGTGAAATATACCGATAATTACATTTCCGATATTTTATTACAAAACGGGTTGAGTGTCAATTTTTTTTATTACAAAATGGGTTCTTTTTTTTCTTGTATGTTTTATGCAATTTTTCTGTCTTAACACGCTGAAATAAGACAATATTCATATTTATACATTGTTTTCTTGTTATTCTAAATCAAAATACCAGTTTAAATCAACTTTGAAAATTTTATTACAAAACGGGTTGCTACAAAGCACATGTGTATATTTGAAAGTGTTAGAACAAATACAAATAAGTTTTATAACACAAAATAAATTAATTTAAATAAAATGCAAAAGTCACAGTAATGGAACCATGTTACTGCTTGTTGACAGTGCAGCATTTTTTAATTAGATAATATATAATTGTCTTGCGAAACACATCATCCGAACTTAGTCTCTCAGAGGCATTTCTTCATTTCCGATAAGTAAACAACGTGGCACCTTCAAACATGTGGATAGTTTTATTGTTTTTTACTGCTGTTAACGGCAAATCGTTGAATGTGACAAAACAATTGATGAAGGCTTTAATGAAGGACTACGATAAAAACATTAGACCAGTGTCCGATCAGGATATGAAGATGAACGTCAGTGTAGTCGCATACATTAAATATATCCAAGAGTTTGACGAAGTTCGCGAAGTTTTGGCATACAGCGGTGCTTTTACATTACAGTGGAAAGATGCCGGAATGGTTTGGGATCCAGCTGACTACGGAGGAATCTTGTATGTTATGGTATCTTACAGAAAGGTATGGACCCCTGATTTGATATTGATAACACCATCAGACGAGATGGACACTCTTGGTAAACCATGGCAATTCATCAGATACTATTTCAATGGGATTGCAGTTTGGACTCCTGGAGGACTACTTAAATCGACTTGTTCCGTTAACGTTGGTAAATATCCCTTTGACAAACAGGTATGTAAGTCTGAGTTTAATGTGTGGGGTTATGATGTTAACGAGATTGAGCTGATATCAACCTCCAGTACAGTAGACACGAGTTTGTATTCCGGTAATGTGGCATGGGAACTTGCTTCAACTAACGTTATAACATATGTTGAAGGTACGTGGTCACAAGTATCCGTCGAATTTCACGTTCGGCGCAAAGCCGGTTTCGTCGTCGTCAACCTACTAATGCCGATTCTGTTCCTCGGCCTGATTAACGTCTTGGTCTTCTTGCTTATCCCGGAGTCGGGGGAGCGTATATCCTTCTGTATTACCGTATTGCTGTCCATTGCAGTGTTTATGACCATCGTAAGTGACACATTACCAAGAAGTTCGGAACCGCTGCCTGTCATATCGTACAAACTTATGCTGGACATGATAATAAGCTCTCTGATAACATTTGTCACGATTTTGAACCTACGCTTGTATCATAAAGACAACAAGAAACCTGTACCAAAATGGCTGATATCTGCATATTCCCTTCTCTGTTGTTTACGATTGCGTAATGGTAAACCAATGCAAACAACAATACACCAAACACAACCTTATGATGACATGGTTCTCTCTAATGTTGACGCTGGAGATTTAATGAAAGCTGATATCGCACTATCGTCAGTTTCTGTTGCAAAGAGAAATGCTTATTTAAAAGCGAGACCTTATGAAGCTGCTTTAACAAAGAAGAGGGCATCTTTAAAAGTCAAACCGGATTCTATAGATGCCCGTCTTGAGAGGTTTATATCTACAAGTAAGATTGAAGCAATGAAGGTAACCTGGAGGGACATCAGTATACTGATAGACTATATCGCTCTGATCACTTTTACTACCATGTCAAGTCTAAGTTTTGCTGTGTTTTTATTGTATGTTAGTCTCGCTTAACAGTGCAAATGATGCTCATCTGGACTAAAGAGATTGATATCAACCAGTAAGATCAAAGCCATGGTGGTAACCTAGGAGAATATCAGTATACTGATAGACTAAGTTGCTCGGTTCACTTTTACAACCATGTCCAGACTAAGTTCCGCTGTTTTTCTAGTGTATGTCAGCATGCAAACGCATTTTCAATTGTGAATCGTTATCTCTTTAATCAATAAAGGTTACCATATATTCAAAGTTGTCAGGTGCAGAGTTGTTGCATGGTGGTAATGGTGGGTTAATAGTTCCCCTTATGTGATTGTGTGTATAATCGTCTACTTTAAAGGAAATCTGACAACAAATGTGTTTTCTCAAAACATGGAAGTATCATTTTGAATTAGATACTGAGTTTAAGGAATTGTGGGAAATGAAGAAATTCCTAATTTTGAGTAATTTAAAAAAAATTCTATTATGTAATAAAATTTTCAGCTGTAAATCGTCTGTATTATATTACCAATTCGATAAATGCACTAACAGTTTGTTTTTTAGAAATAAAAGCACTTTAGGGTGAAAATACAAAAGTTAAATTATTAAATTACTTTAATTATAATTGAATGTTTGTGCAAACAGTAAAAAAAAAAAGCATTTTTAGGTGAAAATACCGAAGTCAAATTATTAAATTACTTTAATTATAATTGAATGTTTGTGCAAACAGTAAGAAAAAACATGAAATAAATATTGTGAAAACAGTCAAACAATTGTGTATAGGTGCATACATGTAGGTAAATAATGGAATAGACAAAACAACAGGACTGTATTCTCACCTTTCCCTTACCGCTCTTTATCACTCCGCACTAACGGTAAATAGCAAAATCAAAATGTGGGACAATCGGGAAGACAAAGATCTGAGTACCTCGATCTCCCCGACCGGCCAGACCGCGACTAAGCTCGACCAGGTGTTTAGTCGGGGGTCTACACAGCCGAAGAGAGCCTCGGCCAGACCTTTAGTGGACCATACTAGATCAACTCAAGACCTTCCAGACTACTTCAAAACCACTTGTCGACACACATCCCGACTTCTACTCGACATATTCTCGACTTTCCCGACCCCTTCCCGATGTCTACCCGATCAACACGACCAGCCCGACTTTTCTTCGACCTCTACCCGACTTATACCCGACCATGTACGATCGCTTATTTTGTTCGGTATTCAGTTGACCAAAGACTATCGAAGAAGCAACATCATGGAAGTTATTAATCAATAAAATATGTGACTAGATGACTTCCCGATGAACTAGACCTTGGTAACGAGTATACACGAGTTTACAATCAGCAAAATATGTGACTAGTTGTCTTCCCGATGAACTAGACATTATACACGAGTATACACGAGTTTACCAGAGCGCTACAATATGTATTTCAGACAGCTTCCAGACCGCCTCGCCTGGCTTCTTGTGCTACACGGATGATTTTAACATGTCAAAAAATTCCGGTAAAAACCCCGACCACTACCGCAGACCGAGGGAGGTCATTTCACCACTGCATGATCGAGTTTGATCGTGGTACTCAGTTCGGTGGCGAGAACGCCCCATTAAATAGATAATGCACACGTTCTTACCTCGAGGTCAATAAAATGATCATTATTGAAATGGGGATCGATATAAAGGAAAATGGATGTAAAATATCGATCAATGCATGAAACTCCAGAAATTGTTGTTAAACCCATACATACATGTACTTAGCAATATTGATTTTGTGTGATCTTTAGTGTAAGTGTTTTCTTCGCTTTGATTATTTTGTTTTTACTTGAATTTAAATTCTTATGAAGAATACGAGTAGCATCTGGCGATTTGGAATCGAATAGACTTTCTAGTTTACATTATAATAATCTTAGTACATTGCATTTAGCCATTTACAAGTGTAGTATGGCAAAGACAGAAAAGTAAATAAACAAAATACAATGAGTAACCATTAAACAAAAGATAAAAAGGGCAAAAGACAGGAAAGGAAGAATCATTGAAAAGGAGTATTACATAAGAGGTTTCGTCGGGTATACATATTTCTAGAAGGAAAAAAGTAATATTAGGATAAAGCGCCTAAAATTGAAAAATATAAGCAGCATCATAGTAATAACACTTCATAAATTATAATGCATGCAATAATAATGTCCAGTACTTATTTC
Source organism: Serripes groenlandicus (assembly GCA_031761405.1). Lineage (NCBI taxonomy): Eukaryota > Metazoa > Mollusca > Bivalvia > Cardiida > Cardiidae > Serripes > Serripes groenlandicus. The sequence continues at coordinate 211,764,692 of JASEVX010000001.1, read as the reverse complement.
CTATGGACATTGGTTCATTTATATATTGTGATTGTTTCGATAATTGTGTGGTGTTTGTACAAGACATTATGCCATGAAATATATTCATTTAAAGCCAATCAATATAACTTATGTATTTTTTGCGTAAAATGTCATACGTTTAGGTAACGTAATTTACAAATACGATTACTTTCAAGCTAGACCGTTTACCCTACAAATAGCGAATGGCGGCTAAATCTTATTCTGGTTAAATGTTTTCTTAGATTATCATTTGGAATCTTTGACATAAATTCTTCAAAACAAAATTCGGATTTGAATTTAAAAAATATATCAATTTAGATGTATAATTAATATAACTAGACCAAAGTTGTCACTCAATCTGCATTTTAAAACATTGAACGGGGGAAATGTTAGCATAAGCATAAAAACTAATAAGTCAAACAGCCATTACCTAGATTTTCAATAACATATATAACATGAATAACAGTGTCAGGCGATTTCAGAATTGTATTATAGAATGTTAAAGATTCAGAGGAAAACGTCATAGTTCACCGAATACTGCATAGTTTGGAATCTGTTGACTTTATTTACCAAAAGGTATGTGAAGTTAATGAACGGACTTATAGTTGTACATATCCCAAACCTCAGACTAACATAGGAGGATGGGAACGATCATTGAAAGACAGTCAGTTTACATTTTAAATTAACTTAAGACGATCAAATACGCCCAACAGGCTGTGGTATACTTTCAGTGCCTGGTTATGTAACCTTTTAACAGCTGTGGTTAAATTGCCATCATAACTGAAGCTAAACTCAAAACATACGAAATTGTTAACTTGCTAAAGTCCCATTGACACATAAAAGAAATCTGAAATGTGCATGTTCATATTCAATTTAACTTGTGATTTTACATCTGAATACATTGATAATTCTACAGCTTATGCCAATATCAAGAGGGTTATTCCACAGTGCATTTCTATGCACGGTGTCAAAATCAATAACAAATACACCATATATGAAGCCTTTACTTAAGTATAAGAGACTTCAAGACAAAGATGGCGTTATATGTAGAACGACCATCGCTAAAACCAAACTGGGTCCAATTCCACCAACCTTACTTAGCGCAAATTAAATACTTAAATTCTTAAAGGCACATTTCTTCATTTTTGTTAAAATACCTGACTTTTTATTTTTTATCAAGTTTTGTTATTCAGCAAGGTTATTATTTTTTGTCAACTTCGTCATTAAATACATTCCACCAGTTTGTTACACGTATTAGGGAAACAAATATGATGAAATATGCTTTTAAGTATTTAAGTATTACTTATAGCTAAATAAGGTTGATGGAATTGGACTCTGTACATCGTTCAGAATATAGCCACTTTCACTTCATTTATTAAGTCTTATTCTGAGTGTCATAGTCCGGAGGCTAACAGCCCATTTGTGTAGGAATCATGCAATTTGTGATACAAGCATGGGATTTGGCACATAGTTACTATGACCCATTACGGCTTAATTAAGAATGGGACCCCAACTGAATTTTGCCAATTGCGGCTGTGGCGGCCATCTTTCAAAATGGCCGCCATGACGCCTTATAGTGTCTTATTTCTTCATTAAAAATAATTTTGTTCGAAGTTTTTGTTCCTATACCCATGTTTTTTAGATCAAGGAATATCAAAATGACATCAGTTGCAACAAATTTTTTGGTCGACCATTTTGTTTTTTAAAATGGCCACCATTTTGAGTTAAAATGTAAAGTTTTCTCAATTTATTTTGTGAACAAATATGATAGCAACATTATTTTTCATATTAAACTGATTTATTCATTACAAACAAACCTTACACATAGTCCCAGTGGCAACTGAGCTTATGCTGTATGCAGAACAAAATAAACTTAACAGAAATCATGTACAGTACTGTCCACGTACAGTATCAAGTTTACAAATAATAATTGTATCTGACCAGGATTACGTTATATGCATCTGTCATACTTGTACAGTGTTGTACATGGCACGTTTTCTTTTCTGCATTTGCACTTTCCCTTGCACCCGTTTCTGATGACAACAGGACATGCTCATCCATTTGATGCAACATTGTGCAGTGGATGAGCCCCAAATACAACCGAAGTCTGATAGACTGGGCAAACGTGGGGCTTTTATAATCGATTGACCCCCATACGTGATCAGCTTCATACCCTGCTCTTAATCAATGCTGGATTAAAGCATCTTGTGTTGGTGGAATGTTCTCTTATTTCTGAGTGAATAAAGACTGCTGCGCTCCATTAACGCTACTGTCGGTGCTTCCAGTCATACATGATCACCAATAATCTCTCAAATGTGGGTAGTACATCTAGGACATGTTGTTTGGATGGCGTCCTAGCTAATATGCATAAAGCATAAGACGCATGGTAAAAGACATTCCAGGCAGACCAGGTGGGCCAAGTGTATGCCTATGACAACTACGTCCGTATCAAGAGTTCTAATAAGGATCTTCTTCATACCTTGCTGAGCTACATCTAAAGCATGTACAAACATCCCAGTGTCAGCCTCCTCTTGCGTACATTCTATCAGCCCGGTAACATCACAAGGCGCTGAGGAATTCACGTTCTCACCATGTGTAACTATAACGGTGTGTTGTCATCTTCACGCAGGAACTCTTGCCAATTTCAAGGTATCATATGTGTTCCTTCAACATGCCTCCGTATGCCTTTACCCCTCTTCTGTACCAGCTTTCAGACTATCCTTCTTGTAAATATCAAATACCATATGAACTCTTTTTACAGCATCGCTTTTAAATTGTTTGCGAATGTATTCCATCATCAAATGAATCTGATATTTTGGCACACGTTGTAAAGCGGTGAAAACAATGAGCGATTTCGTTTCATGTTCCAAATAAGGGTATGCTTTTAGAAAACTTTCGGCCGTTCCAGAAGAGGCTATTTGAGCCTTTGAGCTAGTGGATGTCCATCCTGACCCATCAAGTAGATCACCCAAGCATTTTAGCAATGTCATCTTTATATGTAGTCCTCCTAACATTACCACATAAGAGTCTTGCCCATGTGTTTCTAGACATCCCCATTGAATGTTCTTTGCAATTGTATAGAGTGGATGGTCACAGGCTATGACAGGGGTTTGTCCACGGTTAGCAGTATCAACAGCATTTTGCACCACATCCAATGAATGCTTAATCATTGCAACTGACTTGGACTCGTCTGGAAATAGCGGCAACAGTGTACTGATAGCTGGTTGGATTGTGATTATGGCTTGATGGTAAACATGATAAGCAGGCCACGATGAATTTCCATCTCTTTGATTGGATTCTCTGCTATAATTGTCCACTGTAATTCTGCTTCATCATCAACTGTATGATTAGGCTTGTCAAGTTCAGGTATTTCTAGAATAGGTGGATCTTTGATTGCCGCAACAGATGCTACAGATATGTAGCTGTGAGGACGGTTGGAAATTGTGCGGTCAGAGCTGAATAGTGGGGAACGTGTTTGATCAATAACAACGTTATCAACAGCTGGATGTTGAAAAAGCGAAATGCTAATTCCATGGAATTAGGTTTTGGAACTTGTGGAAGTAGGGTCATTATCTATGTTGTCTATTGCTGATGTCGTGAAAGTACAAATCTTCAAGAATTGTGAACACACTATGATTCATCTGATCATTGTACATACAATGTAATATTTATAACATAAAATATACAATACAACATATAAGCACAATGCCAAAGTTATACGTGTCAAAGCTCGAGCGAAGCACGCCTATAGGTTACCCGTACGAACACATCATGCGAGATCAAAACAACGAGAATTCAGTACACTCTTACTGTTTTTCACATATCAAATCTCAACCCCATAGCACTTTTTTTCGGCCATTTTGCTTCCGGTCTTACTGGACAGTCATATTTTTCGTAACCTATTAATTTCGTAACCGGTAAAACCCGCAGACACGATATTCGTATGTTTTGACAAATCACAAAATACTTAGAACTAGAGTGAATAATTAAATTTAATTCCTTCTCGATAAAGGAATGAAAACAAGGAATCTGATATGTGATATTTTGCGTGTAATTGCATTCGTTTTCTATTTTTAAAATGATATTTTCTCAACCGGAAGTAAACACATCAAATGTGATGTCATTGCAACGCAAGTGAATTCATTGTAAGGCTAAAAAAAGATATGTGTGGTTCAGGTAACATTGGTCAAAGAAAAAGGGTAGGTAGGTAGGCTTTTCTTTTTTTTTTTTTTCTTCAGAAGCAAGTTGTCTGCTGCAAGTTGTTACAGACGTAAGTGGTTACAAATGTGTGCTATATGCACATTCAAGACATCTCATTAATATATGGAATAATTCTTGCAAAAACTTCCCCGACGGTTGATGAGTTGATGACTGCCTTCTACCGTCACGGCGAACACTGTGGCCTGAACCATGTTTGTTTTATTACAAAATCGATAACAAGTTCTAGGGTCGGCCCCAGGAAGGTAGGGTTACCTGAACCACACATATTTATTTTTTTAGCCTAATGCAAGTAATAAATAAATTACAAAAGGAAAACGACTGAAATCGTAGGAAAGGATAGTTTGACTCGTCACAAATGGATTTCGTTCACTGGAAGGACTTTATGAAGGGTAAGTCGACTATTCTTTTGTACCTGTCATCATTATTTCATGGATTTTATATCTTGTCAAATGGCAATATGGAGAAGCAATAAACACTTGAAAATAATGGTAAATATTTCAACGGAAGTTATCGTTCGTTACACTGGCCTCGGATATTATTTTAACTGGAAAGGACGAACAATTCTATTTCTGTATCGACATAGCTTCATTTCAAGATAATATATTTATTATATCAATCAATACTTTGCTTACAAATATAGCTTCATTTCTAAATTATTTGTTAGTGTTCCACGATGCTTTCGTCACATCTCGTGACGTCACATCGTGTGTTTTGTTTTTGTCTGTATCGTTCCACGATGATTTCGTCACATCGTGTGTATTGTTTTTGTCTGTATCTGTCATTTGAAGCCGAAGCCGTGTTGTCAAATGTTGACCCCACTACTCAAGAAAATAGCTAAACTATCATATCTTCGACTGTCTAGTTGTATTGAGTTTAAGACGTTTATCTATATATTGCAGTAAATGTAGGAAACAAACAAAAGTACAGTCAATTTCAAATTTTTTGCATTCAATTTACATTATTTTTTACATTGTACAGTTTAACAGTTTATGTCTATGACCTAGTCTTTGTCAAATCATGAAAGTATGACCAGAATCAGTTCACCCAGGTTTTGGGGTTTACATAGTAAATGTCTTAAGCCATATATCCTCCAACCTGATAGAGAGGAAGACACTTTCATGCCTTCAAATGAGTCCATTGTTTTAAAGAAATGATGTCATATGTGGGCTATCAGTAAAACATATAACGTTTCTTTCAACAGGCTGAATTTTTAGTAGTTCCATATTTTTTTTATCCAAAATTTGTTTATTGATCAAACTCAAATGAGTCCATTGTTTGAAAGAAATTATGTCATATGTGGGCTATCTGTAAAACACATATTACTTTTCTTTCAACAGGCTGAATTTCAAGTAGTTTCATCTTTTTTATTTATCCAAAATTTGTTTATTGATCAGATTGGACAAACTTGGTACTAAGAATGTCAACATTATTTTCACTAGGTTATTTTAAATACTCTGCATGTATGTATTCAAACCACATTTACAAAAGATTCAAACCACATTTACAATATATTCAACATCTATTGACAGCATTATTTTCATACTCGGGAGCACAACAACCAATGATAACATAGAACTCTTCAAATTGAAGAGCAAATGCAAAATAAAAAGCCTTTTACGGTCAACGATTTAAGTCTGTCTATGAAACAGGGCAATGTACACTAACTATATCAAACTTAAATAAGGTAAAAACAAACTGAACAGTGAATCTCTTTTTAAATTCAACAAACACTCAAAATACTTTTTATTCAAATAAGTATGTATAAACATTATGAAAAATAAAAAAAGATCGTCTGTTTTTCAACAGAAAAGGCTAAATTCAATTTTTCTGTGTGAAATTGTCTAATCTATACAATAGAAATGGTAAAATTCTTATAGTTTACTGGTAATAAAATAACACATATTTTCATGAACTGCTGCTCAAAGTAAATTTCTATACTGTAGTTTAATGGTAAAATACCTGGTCTAACAAGACTTCTGAGTTCAAATCTCAGCAGGTACATGTTTTGAAAGAAGCAACTAAACTTAAAAATGTATACATGAAACAATTATGTTGTGGGGAGTTGTCTTACTTAAACACGTATTACATTTTTATCCAGGCTTCTAGTGAAAATATTTTATTTCCTGTACCCTTTTCAAAAGCTTTTATAAATGAACAATATCAATTTAAAAAAGGAAAATTGATAACTCTGAGAATCTGTACATTTTCAATGTCAGATCAGATCTTTCACTATCCTTTTTTTTTTCATATACATGTACAGGTGTTTTTTTACCTTATATAAAAGGTGCCGTTTAAAGGCCTCTTCCCCTCAGAAATCCCCTAAAAATATAAATTCCCCTCCGAATCATTGCCGAAATGCAAAAATCGCCACAGTAAACATGACAATTATGGACCCCACAAGGACTCTGTACATAGATACACTCAATCAAGACAAGATGTCAATGTCTTCAAGTTAATTGTTGACAAAGCAGAAAATGTAAACCGTAAAACAAGAAACCATTTGTAGAAATCGGTACAATTTCCCCCCTCTTTTTTACTAAAACGCAGCGAAATTTCCCCTTCTCAAAGGCCCCAGGCCCCTTCCCCTTTATCAGAAAAAACCCCGTGATGTATACATAATCAGTTTTTGACACTTGTCATGTACTTATTAACAAATAACCTGATGCTGTAATTGCTGTTTCATGTTTTACAAATTAAAAACCAGAAAGGAGATAGGTGTTCAAAGTGAAAATGTTGTTGAATAGGAACATTTTGGATCAATTACACCATTCCGACAATGTATTCAGATTAGTCGCAGATATCAAGTAATTTACATCAGGCAAGGGGCTAAACTTTACCCTTTCCAACATACATCATTATAAATGGGACTTTTGAAAATATTTGTCAAAAATTAGTTTTCTCAGTCTGTATGCATAGTGTTCTCATCTTAAAATGTCTCACGATTATACATTCAGCCAGATCAGGCAAAGGTAACCATCTGCCTTGGAAGATTGTTGTGTGAAGTATTTGAGTATCGTAGAAAGCCAGGGGAAAATGTTAGTTGAACTGAGGTACCATTGAAAATAATGTTAAGCTCAAGTCATTCAATCAACCATGGTAAGAGTCAGTTTCAAATTATATTTATTACTAGTTTACAAATAACTGGCATTTGTAAAAATAAATCAGAACATTCTTCAATGCCTTCTAGTGTTGTTTTCCATCAAAATCCTTGTACAGTCTGTTACAATCCTGACCTAATAAAAAATGAAACAGATATGTACAAATTAAACTTAAATGCATGATAAGTTTGGGTTTATTTCAATATGTTTTTCAAATTCTGTTTTGTAACTTTCTACAATTTGCCTATTAATTTGTTTCTTGTTGGGGGACTGACACTGCTTAATTAATTGTTCTTGCTTTCACACGACCTAGGCTTTGCCTATTAACATATTAAAATATTAGGTATGAAATATGCCATTAGCGTTCCGTTTGATTTAACTTAAGACAGTCCAAGCTTGTAAAATTTACAACTTATTTGTCTCAGTTTGTTAAGTATCATAATACAAAGCGAATTGTTATTTCAATAACTTCAATTGAATATTTAAGATGTTATTCTTTAAAGACATTCGCAACTGTTTCGATTCTCACGATAAATGTATATATTACGTCTATATACGGTTAACACCGTTCTAAAAGTGTTATGGTCGTCGGACAAACGGTAATAATGTGACACAACGCGCTTTGTATGATTATTCATGCAAGATTTTATTTTATTTGAAAAGAAATCTGGTTACCTATGATTTTTAAGTTAAATTTTGATAATAGAGTAATGCTTAAACTATATTTATGCAAATTTAAAAAAAAATCTGAATGTTAGATCATTGAAAAAAAAAGTTTTTAGTGATCTTTTATGAATTTAATTTGATTTAACTAATTTTAATGGTGTCATTTTTTCGTGATGGCTAAATTTTTAACTTTAATTCTTCTAATCATAAAAAGAGTGAAGTGTTGACAAACAAGTGATTTTAAACTGAAAATGAAATTTGAATATTAAAAAAAAAATAGTATGTATTACATATGAAACAGCAGTCACATTTGTCAAAGTATGGGGTATACAGAAGAAATGGCCGGGAATTTTTTCAAAGCTTGGTTACCCCATTTTTTTATTTCATATTTCTGTAGATTATAGGGATAATACACATTTTCGAGGGCATAAACACATTTTAAGGGCGTCCGCAGATGTTCACGCCCGAGAAAATGTGTATTTTCGCTATTATTGCATAAAATAAGAGCAAACATCCAACATACAGTCCGCTGTAACGTTCAGTTGTACGATAACCGCCGATGAACATGACCCGATAACGCATGTGACGTCATAAACACATGTGACGTCATAAAGTAAACAAGTAATGTTTTACATATCCACGAACCGGGCCTACATCAAGGTTGCCATCGCTGACTCGACACGGGTCGAATTAAATAAATGGTTTTGGATTATTTTATGCTCTTTAACTGTGAATCTAGTGCATGTTACCGATTATCGAGTTAAACCCAACAAGTGCTCCTATTCTAGGGGAGATGCAGCGTCCATGTTTTGTTTACTAACGGTGCCCGGGTAATGCATATGTAAAACATCTAACCGGTCTGAAACGGCACGTACGCGCGAGAATCGCTTTGTTTATACACGTTTTCTCGCCGTTTACGCCCGGCTTTTGCAATGTTTCTGTATCCCTTAAGCGGGCGTAAAACATAGATTTTATGCAATAATAGGTAATATGCCACCAACACACCAATTTTCGTAAAATTCTGAATGTTTTCAAAAAATGATGAAACTGTAGCGAATGTCTATAACAATTCAAGCGTCGACCTATTAAATAAAATAGATAAATGATCGAACTCAACAAAATTCTTTCTTTTTTCGACGTTATATATATTTTCAAGCGATTTTCTTAAATAGAAGACTCGGTCATATAGCGGTTCAAATGAAAAGCTTAACGATGTCGTTACATCAGATATAAAAAGTCGATAAAGTATTGAAATGTCGTAAGTGCTGTCTCGACTGGTAAACATCCCTAACTACCACAATGCGGACATTCTCGTTGTTTCGACATCAACACAAAGATGGCTGCAGGAAATATTGAAATAAAGACAATTGAATACCCTCGTCTACATATACAAACAGAGTGTGCCCAGTTACCGTATTTATTATACAGTCGACATTGACGCTTTTGCACCAGACGACTACTTAAAACATTAACATGAAAACATTCTCACTTTCCCACAATATTTCAAACGGAGTAACAAAAGTAATCTTGTTCAAATGTCACAATAATTCCCCTTCATGTTTTTAAACACGTGACTCTTTTTAAAACTACCTAATCGTGTAAATTGTTAAAGGTATATCACAGATATTGTTAATATTGTGTGTGTGGAGTTGTATGGTAAAGTTTATGAGTGATTTGGTATTAATTTATCACATCTTGCAATCTCTACTTCATAATATTGCTTTGAAATAATTTGAATATGTGAGATTTTGCTATACAGTCCCATGTAAAATACTCCTACTTCAAATCCAATTATCTCCGATGAGCACGGGTCTTAGACAGAAATATATATATCAACATAAAGAGGACAATACACTCTATAAAATATCAAAAAATAAAATATGTAGCCTAGTACAGGTTTTGAGTAAATTTGGTTTCTTTTATAGGGTATTGAGCCATACTATCAAGAAAGATAACTCTGTCCTGCTTCACAACAGTTGTTATGTGACTGAAAAACGTTAATATGTCTCTTTTTAATGCAAAATGACCTATATCTGTGTCAGTTTTCTCTTTTAAAAATATAAACTGAATGGTTTTAATTCAATAAAATGGAATCGATAACAATATAAATAAATATTTATTTATATTTTATTCACCTCTATACTGAAACCCAGAAATTGTTTACATCTCACGTACTTCCTGTTAACCAAGATATTTTAACTTAGGACTATACCAGCTTGGATTCGACATTTCATCAGTTTTATATCGTACATATCATATTAAGCTATTTCATAAACAGTTTAGCAAGGATGTGAAGATATGTATATGAAAAACAGTGTACGCAGACTAAAGACAGGTCCGTAAAGTAATAATCATGTCAAATGTGGAAAGTCGGTATTCAATGCAGTTTTACAATCATTCTGATTCTTGAGGCTTACAACAGAGAAACACAGAGAGAAAAATCGGTCAGGCTTTTAGATTATAATACAGACATTTCTTATATCATACGGGCATTAAATTTAACGTTTTGAAAATGTGGAAATCAACAAACAACTTGTGAAGCAGATCATTTTCGGGACTTTTTTCAAGTAACTTTCGGTTTGTCTACATGCAAATCTCGAGGTATATTTCAAGGAAGGGAAGTTGACTCCGTTGTGTTTTCATCCTCTACACACTGAGAAATGGGAAACACTCAGAGGAATAAGTTACCAGCCAAAAAATACTGGAAGATCATGAAGATTTATTTAATTCCTGTTAGCATAGGTAATTTCTGTTTTGATAAATATAGTATTTACTTTCCCACATATTCATGCATTTTGACACCTTTGCAGCAGACAACTATTGTAAATATTGCCACAAAGTGGAAATAAAATTCACAACATAATGACTTGTAACAATGTTTAAACCATTATTTAAAAATTCTATTTTACTTACAGAGATTTTTCATATTTTTTTCTGGATTTTTTCAAAGTAGTCTGCTGCAGATTTGTTGTATGCAGGAAATTGTTAATTTACTGTTCAATTACATGTTGTTTGTGTATTACTTTCTTCATATAGTTATGTTTTTAAAGCAGCTAGACTCCATCTGTTGAATACTAAAATATGTATTTGCTAAGACTGAGTATTGTGGAGGTCTTATATACATCTGTTGCTTGTTTTGAGAATAGTTCAGTCTTTTAATAGTTTTATCACAACTCATTTCTCTTATTGGAAGAAAACAACTAGTTACAAGGGTTCAAACTTAATCATTATTATGCAACATAGCTTAGTTCTCATATGATTTCATTGTTACTCATGGCTAGGATATGTCAGTATACTTATGTATGAATAACTTTTCAACAATTCATCTTTTAAACCTTGATTTAGTGTTTACAATTTCTAATACCTCATGCAGCAGAAGACTTCTGAAATTAATACACATGTGTATTGTTGAACCTCTATCAAAAAAGTTCAAACTAGTACTTGGATCCTATCTAGATATTACTTATTACATATTTTCTTTCAGATGTTTTCAAAGCAAATTACTATCACTATCAGAATTTTTAATATGCTATACATTACACAAATATATGTCAAACATCATAATAAATGTGTGTCTAGATATCTATTTTTATTTGATTATATATTTTTCAGATTAACTATGTGATGTGCCTTATTGGACAACATGGACAGGACAGTTACCCTGCACTATTGGTGGACACCTATGAGAGCCTAATACTTTCTCAAGTGACAGATTCACAAGGTAGAAATTCAACTTTCAGAATAATCAATTGAACTTGAATTCATACATAGAAACTTCATTGTAGGAGAGTGTTCACTTTATCATTATGTGTCTATGTATATTTACCTAGATATGTATTCATCATGCAACAGTAGAATTTACATGGATAATATAATTCTCTCCCAAATTGTTATACATGGTAAAAAGGGAAGAGCATTTTGAAACTGTATACAAAACTGTACAGTTGATTATTTTTATAAACATTTTGCTTCAACTTCAGGAATTTGAATAACTATTTGAATTAACAGATTATCAACACTGACAAATTTAGCCTATTTCCACATTTAACCAACTTTCAACACATGTTGGCTAAGATTTGGAAAATCTTTATAAATTTATTAGAACTTGGGAATCAATTTGAAAAACCTTGTTCCAAAAAAAGAAATATCTCATTAAGAGCAATGTCTATTTTGACAAAAGGTGAAATTGCTTGTTTTCATTAGTTGTCTGCTGCACGGGCATCCAAAAGCGTGTATATGTGGGAAATGGTTAAAAGATTTGATGCATATGGGTATGCTTGTTTCAAACAGGTTAAGAAGCATAAACCTGAAAAATATAAGGAAAATTGTGACAAAGTATAACTTGGATTTGGAAGAATAGAAAGCATTATTGGAAAAAGAAGTAATTGCTCATTATGAGCAATTCCTTTTATACAGCTATGATTTCAGATGTTTAACTACATGTATACCGCTGCAGAGGCATCAATTTTATTTCTAACAGGCCTTGTTATACTTATTGAAAAGAATGTGAGACAAAGATATTGTTATATATTGTTATGTTTTGTGTAAATCATATTCATGTATGATTTTATTATTTCATGACAGGGCACTTTCTATCCCTGTCAACTATGACAGTATGTAGAAGTGCTCTTTGGCAGGACAAAGTTCCTGTCCTTGAAGTTGTACTGGTTAGTCATCAAGGGATCATGTATAAGTGCACTGTTGCTCTGATATAGCCAAAGTTCTTTTGAAAATGTTCTAAAACACAAATAACCAGAATGCAGGAATATTATTTTAAATGTATAACTGTCTTTTGTTGAGCCATACTTATGGGATGATTATTTGACTGATTAGAGGTTAATCTCATAATGTACAGAGCTATATACTGTACATGCCAGGTGCATCATTATTCAAGATTTGTGTTGACATATATCCACATATTTTAAAAAAAACATGTGCTGGTTTATAAGAATTGGGGATCTTTCAAAAGGTTTTAGCTCAATAAGTTTAGTTAATCTTAACTGATTTTGATCAAATATCACAGATAATTGCTCATTCAAAAAGCTATCTAATGATTAGTTATTGGGGTCACAAATGTTGAGTATGACTAATTTTTAAAAAAAAAACTTCAGATGTAAATGGCTTTTTCAGAAAGCTAGCTCTGGATTGTAATTTAGGTCTTATCAGGTCAAGGTCTAGGTCACTTACTAAAAATAGAAACGTTTTGATTTCCACTTAATTACTTCATTATTTCCTGACAAATTGTAATCAAATTTAACAGATAGCTACATTATACAGAAAGCTAGCTATTGATGGCATTTAGAGTCACTTTGGTCAAGGTCATTGTTACTGGTTATTTTTAAGATGAAACATTAACTCTATAAGAGGCCACACATATCATGTAATCCTACCCGAATATTCCTTTTCATAACATTTTAATCAATGTTAGAATGGGTCATGTGGGGTCAAAAGCTAATACACTAGGTCAAATTGTTGGACATTGTGAACACTTTGGTGGCCACATTTTCCATTCAATCTCAATCAACTCTCTAATGTCCTTAAATTTAGCAGGGAGGTTGGGCATGAACACATATGATTACGGTCAAAGGTCATGGTCAAAGTGACTTTGAACACAAACAACTTTTCTTATTGATCCGACTTATAAGCTCCCATTTCATGCCAATTTTATTCAATCTTCTAAATTCAATCTTCCAAATTTCCCGGACAATGTGACACTCAGGGGCTCATAATGTTTGACAAATTTATCTGTCGATATATATATGTGATGTAATGAAATACTATTTTATCAAAATTTACCTTTTTTTTTCAATTCAACAATTTCAGTCTATATCCATTTTATGGGATTGCAATATTTACATGTACATCACATAAATAAGATTTGTTTGTTACTATGGCAATAGTAGAATCTAAGTGTCCACTGTGATTAAAAACTGAATAAACGTAAATATTTTATTTTATTAATATATAGGCAGATTATCAACGATAACAGTTAATTTTAACAAAATTATTCAATGAATTACTTCTGTTATACTCTTTAGTTAGCATGTTTCCTTAGTAACATGTTTTTATTAGGTGTTTTTCTTACAAACATTTATAAACCTTATTTTAAGAAAGATTTTAAAATTGTACTTATTGTTGAAATGAAAATTATGTAGTCTCGTACTCCCTTTTCCCTGGAATTTCTAGTTGCAATGGCAACAAGAAGTTTGATATTGATTTAATATCTAATGATTTTGAAAGGGGGCATATAGGAGAACCATTTGTGGAACTTAAATATTTTTATGCCACATCAATCATAATTCTATTTAGAATTTATTTCCTTGAGCAAGAAAAAATTGATAAAATACCACAAGAAAAGATGACAATTTTTTGAAAATTCTATACCAGGCTACATTCTTTTTTTATATATATGTTTGTGACAAAGGTCAACTCGCACAGTGTAATCAATCAAATCACTTCTATCCATGTGCTCATTGGAGATAACAAACTGATCAAATATTGACATTTTTGGGCTTTTTTTCCTAGTGAAAAATAATGGTAAATTGGTTGCCATGGTAACCGAATGTCTATTCATACATCATACTCTTGATAAGTTTTTAAGATGTATAAAACTCTGTTTTTTATAAAATAATGTATTTATATTATAGGATGTCTTTCATTATTTCTTTAATTTGCTTTCAAAATGATGCACATTTATGGTTTTAAAATCCAAAAATCAACTTGTTCTTAAGGTAAAGCTGTAACCATGCATGACAACCACTTTTTCTTTTTGTGCAAATTTTAATTATTTTTGTTCTCATTTTGACCTTTGACCTCTAAGTGTGACCTTGAAATATGAGGTACAGGCCTGGGTCTTTTGCGCGACACGCCGCCTCGCCTCATCATGGTGAACGTTTGTGCCAAGTTTCTTTGAAATCCTATGATGCATGGTTAAGATGCAGGCCGGACAAGGTTAGGTGGGACTGACAGACAGACGGACGGACAAACTCATGGGAAAGTACTTGTGGGGTTATTTCCTTTGATGTTTTATTGTGGGGTGCTATTCATTCCGTAATTACATCCCTTTTACGGAATGAATAACATTAATATGCAAATAAAATGCCCATTATAAAAGAAACAAAAAAACTACTTATCTAAGTGTCTTAATAAGGGTGGGCACCCCACAACTACACATGCGGACTCACGGACGGACGGAATAGACCAAACCTATAGTCGCGAAACCGATCTTCGATGGGAAGGGGACTAATTACTGAGTAGAACACACTTTAGAGGATGTCACCTTTGAAGTTGTGTTGCATTTGGTGCAGTGATAACTGAGGAAATGTGGTTCGAATATAATCAAAATGTTAACAGGTGCGTGCAAAGACGGACAGACAGACGCAACACAGAACGTTTAGTTTTGCAATAGCTTGACTATCTTTCTGCCAGTGGACCTTAAACTAACAAAAAGCATTATTTACATTGTTTCGGTTCTGAAAAGTTTCTGAGTAAGACTTCATAAAGCTTGTATATGCTAAAAGAGAATAATCAGTTGAGAATGAAAATTACGAAAACACCCGAGATAAGAAGCCATTTTAAAAAAAATCTATACTAGGCTACATATTTTTATTTTTGATATGTTTTGGCCAAGAGCCAATTCCCAACTTATAATCAATCAAATTGCTTCTATCCCCGTGCTCATCGGATATAATGATATGTTAAAAATGTCATATTTTGATTTTTTTTCATTTTGAAAAATTAAAGAAAATTGGTTGCCATGGTAACCACTTACCCATGCATACATCCAAATTTTGATATATTACAAAAAGCATTATTTACATTGTTTCGGTTCTGAAAAGTTTCCGAGTAAGACTTCATAAAGCTTGTATATATGCTAAAAGAGAATAATCAGTTGAGAATGAAAATTACGAAAACACCCGAGATAAGAAGCCATTTAAAAAAAAATCTATACTAGGCTACATATTTTTATTTTTGATATGTTTTGGCCAAGAGCCAATTCCCAACTTATAATCAATCAAATGGCTTCTATCCCCGTGCTCATCGGATATAATGATATGTTAAAAATGTCATATTTTTATTTTTTTTCATTTTGAAAAATTATAGAAAATTGGTTGCCATGGTAACCACTTACCCATGCATACATCCAAATTTTGATATAATTTCTTAATTCATTTAATGTAATAGTATAAAAATAAAAGCATTTATATTCTATAATGTTTATGGTAATTTATCTATTTTCAATATGAAATGATGCAAATATAAGGATTTCAGGGCCTAAATAAGCTTGTTTTTAAGGTAGAGCTGTTACCATGGCAACGGATTGAATTTTGACCCGCATCATGTCAAATTTATTAGTTTTACATCATTTTGAATCTATTTAACAAAAAAAAATAAAGATTCTAGACTATGGATGAATCGCCCCCTGCATGATTCTTAGCTGGACTGCTACTTAAAACATTAACATGAAAACATTCTCACTTTCCCACAATATTTCAAACGGAGTAACAAAAGTAATCTTGTTCAAATGTCACAATAATTCCCCTTCATGTTTTTAAACACGTGACTCTTTTTAAAACTACCTAATCGTGTAAATTGTTAAAGCCTAGTCTTATTTGAGTACGCCATTTTCATACGAAAAAAACAATGCTGAGTAGAACGTATATTCCCCGGCCTGTTTTTCGCAATAAAAAAATAAGGCCTTACATGCTGATCATCATCTACAAAAGCCAACGTGTACCTGATATCCATGAACGGGCCTATATCGAGTCATTTATATCTTTATTGATTATCACCCAGAATCAATTTATTGGATCAAAGCGGTTATCATTGAAAAACAAACAACATTGTTCTAGTAAAGGAACCAAACATTTTATTAGAACGGCAAACAAAACGTGCTTGTATGACACTAATTGATATTGAAGGTATTTAACTATCTAGAGTCATATAACCAAGAAAACGAAGGGCTCTGGGTGATTAATGAAAATAACGGAGTACTGTCCAAACAGTTTTATTCAGTTTTTTAACAATTTGAAATGCGTTTTCACTAATCAGAATATATTTATTGCATTGCAAGCACACGTATATATAGTGTTGGAAAAATAGAATTAAGTTACCACAGAAAATGGATTTAAGAAAAATGTTTTAAAATCCAACCTTTAAATTACAGGAATCATTTTTCTGCTTATTGACAGTGCATCAATTTGTGTAAAAGACAATACAAAGCTGTCTTGTAAAACACATCATCTATACTGAGTATTTTAAAGGCTTTTTCATCGTTTTAGACAAGTAAACAACATGGCACCTCTTAATGTGTGGACTATTTTATTGTTTTTAAATGCTACCATTCACGGCAAAACGAGACAATTGATGAAGGATTTAATGAAGGACTACGATAAAAACATTAGACCAGTGTCCGACCAGGATTTAAAAATGAACGTCAGTGTAATCGCATACATTAAATCTATCCAAGAATTTGACGAAGACCGCGAAGTGTTTGCATATAGCGGTGCTTTCACATTACAGTGGATAGATGCCGGAATGGTGTGGAACCCAGCTGACTACGGAGGAATCTCGTATGTTATGGTATCTTACAGAAAGGTTTGGACCACTGATTTGATATTGACAACACCATCGGACGAGATGGATACTCTTGGTAAACCATGGCAGCTCATCAGATACTAATGGGTTTGCGGCTTGGACCCCTGGAGGACTACTTAAATCGACTTGTTCCGTTAACGTTGGTAAATATCCATTTGACAAACAGGTATGTAAGTCAGATTTTAGCGTCTGGGTTTATGAAGTTAACGAGCTAGAGTTAATCTCAACCTCCAGTACAGTGGACACGAGCCTTTATTCCGGTAATGTGGCATGGGAGCTTGATTCAACCAACGTAAGGACCTTAGTTGAAGGTACATGGTCACAAATTGCCATCGAATTTCACGTTCGGCGCAAAGCAGGGTTTGTTGTAGTTAACATACTGATGCCCATTCTGTTCCTCGGCTTGATAAACGTCTTGGTCTTCTTGCTTATCCCGGAGTCGGGAGAGCGCGTATCCTTCTGTATTACCGTATTGCTGTCTATTGCTGTGTTTATGACAATCATAAGTGACACATTACCAAGAAGTTCGGAACCGTTGCCTGTCATATCGTACAAACTTATGCTGGACATGATTATAAGTTCTCTGATTACATTTGTCACGATCCTGAATCTTCGCTTGTATCATAAAGACGAAAAGAAGCCGATTCCAAAATGGCTAATATATGTATATTCTCTGTTGTGTCATTCCCATCTGCGCAAATCTAAACCAATGCATGCAAAAATACACCCAAAACAAAATGACAATGTCATGGTTCTCAGTAATGTTGAAGACAGAGATTTAATGAATGCTGATGTCGTACTTTCGACGATTTATGTTGCTAAGAGAAGGGCTTCAATAAAAGCGATGCCCGATGCAGCTGCATAAACAAAGAAGAGGACTTCTTTAAAAGCAAAGCCGGATTCGATAGAAGCTCGTCTGGAGAGTGAGATTGAAACCAAGACGGTAACCTGGAGGGACATCAGTATACTGATAGACTTTGTCGCTCTGGTCACTTTTACTACCTTGTCTGGGCTCAGTTTTGCCGTTTTTCTTATGTATGTTAGTCTGGCTTAACCGTTCGCCCAATGCCAATCTAGACTATATAGGTTGATATGTACGTGCTATGGCTGTAACATCGGGGACATCAGTATACTTAAAGACTATGTCGCTATGTTCACTTTTACTACCTTTTCTCTGTCTTGCTGTTTATCTCATGTGTGTAATTCTCGCAAAAATCAATGCTACTTGCATTCGAAGTTGTTATGCATTCTTTGTTCACAATGTTTTTTATCAAATGTATTAATTATATATTTTATTAGACTTTTGATAATATCTTTTCATGGTAGTTTTCTGTAGATATGTTTTATTTGTCAATGGTGTTTTAGGCAATTTTCGTCAATT
Organism: Serripes groenlandicus; assembly: GCA_031761405.1. Classification (NCBI taxonomy): domain Eukaryota; kingdom Metazoa; phylum Mollusca; class Bivalvia; order Cardiida; family Cardiidae; genus Serripes; species Serripes groenlandicus. The sequence goes on along the minus strand of JASEVX010000001.1, from coordinate 211,745,729 downwards.
GTTCAGTTATATTATAGCATTACATGTTTTAGTTACCAGTTATTATGGTCTGCTTATACTGACACAAACGAGTCATTCGTAATGCTATCACCAAAACCCTGAGCACCAAGGATGAAAAGCCATTGCTACCCTTGTTAAAGTATTTGGTATGACCTGGTCGAGGTTCGAACCTGCGACGTCTCACACCATAATCGGTCATCCTAACACTACAAACCACCTAGGTGTTTTATTGCATGTGGGACTGTAACAGTGCGAATAGTGAGGACTCATTCAAGCTGTGCATCGGTACAGTTTAACCAGAGTGTTCAGTGTTTTAGAGTTGTAACCTTGTTATGTTTTACAGTTATTAACCTTCATATAATACCGTTACGAAGACCCAATAAAATGGACATCAAATCGCCAGACATTGATCATATGCATGTGTTTGTTCATATATTAAAGCTTTCATATGCAGTGTCAATCCGTGGGTTTCGAGTTCGAACCACAGCTCGACCAACATTCGTTCCAATGTTTGGCAAAGGGCAATGCAACAAGAGGCATTCGTCTTCGACCAATTGGCTAACGGTATAGGTGAAAAGCAGCAAGTTGTTTGGAAAGACTCTTGTTTGGAGTGCTTGCGTGTGAAAGTCAAGAAAAACGTAGGAAGGTGAATTAGCATTCGTCATATGAAAACATGTTGAAAAACGACATTAAACCCCAATCCATGTAATCATATATAGTGTCCTTCAGTCAGATATCCAGATTACAATTACAAGGGTTGATTATTGTTGTTGAATGTTTTTTTCTTCCTTCTTTATAAACATTCTAAACTCGTTTCTAAACAATCGGAACACTTGACAATCATCTCTTTTTTATATTGGTTATCACCCCTGTATTTAAAAGAATTTCGTTGCCGAGAATGTTATTGGCTGACGCAAAGGTTAACCTGAGCAGAACTTTTTTATCAGATATATACGATCTAACACCAGCGAAGTTTAGGTCCGGCTTTAATGAGATTGCGTTTAAGAATATCATCAATATGTATCCAATGTAAATAGCATTATTGAATACCTCGCCATTTTATATGACCGGTGCGCCATGAAAACCAAACTAATCATAATTATAAAACGTTTGGAAAAATACCTGCCTGTGCACTCTTGCTACGGATCCAAATTATTACTGCTTTACAGTTGACGAACAGTGTAGAACCATATCAGATTGCACGGATGCCTCAGCTAGTCTGTGTCTTCGCTGGTCGCAAGCTACTCATATTTTATTTTAGCAGACCTCTATTCATATATTGTTAGATCAGCCATATTATTTTTAGGGGGAGGGTTATGCCGTTTTCAATATAGTTTAGTTATATCACGGCGACTGTAAGCGTATCCATGATCCATGGGTAAACAAGCCAGTACTAGGCTAGGACATGTGCATTGACCAAGGGCACTCCACCATGATTGCCGCGACTGGAAATCGAACCCGGGACGCCAAGTATCTTGGACGATAACCGATCGGCCAAGGCGGATTCCTAGATCAACCATATACATAACCATTTGGTCTACAAATGATTTCCGTTGTCCATGTGGCGTGTTTATGTTCATACCGGTCGTACTAATGAGAACAAATTCTAGGACGAGAAATTTATGGTGGATCGACAAAGGTGAGGCTCTCGGTCACGAATTAATGAGTTTTATTGACATGAACTTACTCGTCAAAGAGAGATAATATGATTCCAAGTAGATTTATAGATTTATACCGATAGCCGTTTGAACTCATTTCAGTCGTATTATTTTCTATAAGTGTTTAACAAAGAATCCATTCAGAAGGTCTGTACTGAGTCATTATGAATGTAATTATCGTTTTAACATTTATCCTGCTGAACGATAATTACATTCATACATTTTCAAATTCAATCGCGAACAATGTAGATCCAGATTAGTCGCACGTTCCTGTAGCCGATCTAGGTTAACAGTGTTCGCTACTAGCGTATCAATATTTAATTAATTCTACTCCTTAAATTGGTTAGAACTTGTAAAAAAAAAGAGAAAATAATAGCGATTGCGGGAATTCTGGTGGATAAGGGATTACATTGACTTTAACGGAGCATTTCCAATGTAAAGAAACTGTTGTGAAAAGAGGGATAGTTGGATGATTCTATTTAATGGTTTTAAATTAATGCAATCAACAGTCGAAAACCTAAATCACTTTTGAATAGCAATTCCCAGGCCAACAGCTACTACACTTTCAGTTTCCCAATTACATACACATTTCTTTCTGGATATGACACTTTGTATAAAGACCACCCTGTGGATAAAAAAGACCGTTGTTTTCCAATGGGTGGTCTTAATACGCAGGTTCCACTGTACATGGATTATATCATTTAGCCGCGTCTGATGAATTCGGGTATAATTTACGCTCGGGTTTGGCACCAGTTGAAGTACAACCAGTGGTGCTAAACATCTGTGTCAGAATAAGCAATTTTTGTTAATTTGCTATAAATACATTATAGATCCAGATCATCAACTTGCGTATATTTTACTAAGACTGGACAAGTGAACAACATAGACTAGAACTTCCATGTTCAGAAATGCGCACATGTGCCTTTTCATGCAATGGTTCAAATGAACTGTCACGTAAAGTATTCCTTTAATGGTCCCATTCTGTTTAATTACCGTTTTCAACAAAATTCATAACTTTACATCACGTCGACAGTTCACTTAATCATGATCCCTGGGTAAACAAACCAATACTTGGCTATATAATGTAACTTGCATAAGGACATTCACCATGACAGTCAAGAATTGAGATAGATTCAGAAACGCCCGCTGCCGCTAATGGACCACTTAGTATTGATATAAATCCCAATATCAATCTGAACAGTTGCGAACAACTTTAATGTTATTTGTTTACGCTCACTGACGCCTCTGTGGCAGATGTATTGTGACAAAAGACGAAATTGCTCATAATGTGTGAAGCACCATAGTCGTGGACAACCCCACATTTTTCGATACGACGGTGGCGATAAATGTCTGATCCTTGCATGTCAGAGATCAAAGAATTCTACATTGAGCTGAATAAGATAAAAACAACATTGACATGCCGGCATCAGAAATGTTATCACGACAATGTTTAACCCCTTTCCATGTACATCTAATATGCAGAAGACGCCTTCCTAAACCTCAGGGCAAAGATCTGTATACATGAAAGTAAATACATTGAACGGAGTTCGGAAGAAAATGTGGTTAAAGGAGTAATTGCACATCATGAGTAATTTCTACTTTTTGCCACAATGTTTTCAAATGCTCTCTGTAGCAGAAGCGTCAAACGGCTTCTATAAGTGGCAAAGGGTTAAACTGTGATCAATCTCTTTTTTTATGAACGTTAATAATACCCATGTGACTTACACAATTATATGATTTATGTTTTGCTTTTGTATAATTTGTTCGAAACACAACAAAGCTAAAACATACCCTTGGGGACTGAATTATATTGACATGAATAGATGAGTGGCGCTCTACAAAAACGTAAAGCATTTGCGACCAGTCAAAATCAACCAGCGAATCATCGCGCTGTGCACTGATCGCTAACTGTTCATTGAAGGTTTCAATAAATCTTTCTAAGGTAGTTTCCATTTGGATACCCTTATCATGGATGCACAGACAATACTTTTTCCACACGTGTATTTATTACGTTGATGTTGGTTTACCTGGAACACCGCTTAAATCAATAAATCTACGTCACACGAAAACCCCGTTACATCTGATCTGCAGCAGACGACTTTTGAAAACATTTCGACGAAGCGTGACATTGCTCATAACTAGCACGGGGGCAGACCAATGCTTATCTGGGTCTGATTTGGTCACACAAATCGGTTTTCCCGTGCCAAATCAATAAAGCATCCATTAAAACTATATCCTATCATGCCATGTCATATTTGTCAACGACAAAGACTGGGCCCATATATAAGGAATAATACAACATATCTCTTGTCAGTTCTAAACTATCGTAAGTAGACCTCATTACAACAGTCATGCTTTTGCGAATGCCAATCTGCAACTTTATTGGCGTATTTATATAAATAAACTATACCCTACAGAATCTGAAAAACGGATTTAAAGGTGCTGAACACCAGATGGAGATCAAAATAGTTAAACTTCAGCAAATATTGATAGTAGTGACAACAAAGTAAGTAATAAATAGTTCAAAACTTTGTTGGCAGTGAATGTTGAAAAACAGTAAATTGAAAGTCATGACTTTGTAGACAATGTGGCTTACTAGGTATGTCTACCCCGTACAAATGAAGCATACCCGATCAATATTTAGATGTTTGTTGTAATGGAAAATGAAAGTATTATTCTTTGATTTATTTAAAAAAAAGCCATTAAGCCTTGAACAATTACAACGTCACTCACTTAACACATTGAAAATTGGCATAAAATATAACAATGTTTAAAACATGATGGGGAAAAAAGAATCTTGTTTTCATGGCGTCTGAATCCGGAAATATGCTAATTTAAATAGAAATTATAAGAGTCTAAGAATAAAGGAAAGTGTACGGAGTGTAAACAATAACTGATTACCAGATACTAGTAATACATTTTAATATTCTTCTGCTTTAAAAAATACCTTCAACAAAAGGTGTGTCTGTGTGTTTGTTCTTATTGTGTTTTACACCGTTTTAAACAATTTTCATTTATATCACGGCGTTTTCTAGGTAAGTTACCAGTAGTTCTGGTCCATATATTTTGTAACTAGCGATTCAGTCGAAATGCTTGTCCCAGTTTTTGGTATGACCCGGCCGGGGATCGAACCTGCGACCGTCCGCACCGAGCCGGACACTGTACCACTATATAAGCGAGGCGGTTACATTTAAAAGTATAATGTCTCGAATATTTTGAAAGGAGGTTTCTTGTTCACACAAGGACGAAAAATGTTGTTGGAAAATGAACACATGTTGAATAATTCTCCCTTTTCCAACTATGTTTCGAAAACGTCGTTAGTCGGCTGTAGTTTGGAAATCCTGCGGAAATATTCTATTTCAAATTTTCATAAATTCTTAATTTATTATGACAGTAACATAAAGTGCAAACCTTTTGGATAGACTTTAACGCAGAAACATTATGCGATCCAAGCATATGAACAGTTTTAAACTTTAATCTGCTACGATAGTTTAACACTTTCCTATATAAAGACCTATCATAATGCATCTGCAGCAGATGACATTTGGAAGCATTAATTGCTCAAAGCGAGCAATTTCTCATTTTGCCACGACATTTTCAACTCTGTGTTATCATTGTACTTTCATATTTAGATTGTCCATAGTTCGCCTATTTGTTTTCAGAATCGTATGATTCAGATGTGTTGTATATATGTAAGAGTCGTCTAATTTGAAAACGAATGTTTGAAGCATACTATCGATAAAGAGGTGAATGTGAAAGTTTTGAAAAAAATACCACTCCTTTTTCTACATTGATTTCAAAGATCAGCTGTTGCATATGAAGTTGAAAATTCGTTATGATTCCAGGGTTAGATCTGAACAAAGGTAGAGACCGGTCGGAAAAGTAAATCATCCATATAACGAACCATATCACACGAAAGCAGAAGAAAATACCACTCCTTTTTCTACATTGATTTCAAAGATCAGCTGTTGCATATGAAGTTGAAAATTCGTTATGATTCCAGGGTTAGATCTGAACAAAGGTAGAGACCGGTCGGAAAAGTAAATCATCCATATAACGAACCATATCACACGAAAGCAGAAGAAAATACCACTCCTTTTTCTACATTGATTTCAAAGATCAGCTGTTGCATATGAAGTTGAAAATTCGTTATGATTCCAGGGTTAGATCTGAACAAAGGTAGAGACCGGTCGGAAAAGTAAATCATCCATATAACGAACCATATCACACGAAAGCAGACACTCGGACTTTCTTTTAATGAATGCGTTTTTGTTTTTACATACAACTGATTGCATGTGTGTATCATCTCCATACACCAAGTGTTAGGTCTCCATTATTATTCTTATATGCTAATGTACGAAGAAGTATTGGGTTGCGAAAGTGTGCGTGAACAATAATGCACACGTTTTACCTATATGGATTAATGGATTGTTAAGTATCACGAAGTTTCCTTGGTAAGTTACCAGTACTACTTGTCCATCTATCCTGACACCAGCCACTTAGTCGAAATGCTAACCCCGCAATCCTGAGCGCCAAGGAGGAAAGCCATTCCTAACTTTTTTAAAGTTTTGGTATGACCCCGTCGGGGATCGAACCCGCGACCTCCCACACCCCAGGCGGACGCTCCAGTCGAGTGTGTGGTGTTGATGGGGTGGTAGCTGTTCTAAGGCTTAAATGATAACTGATCACGTTTTTTTAAAAAGATAATCATTATTTTTATTATCAATATTTTAGTTTTACTTTTACACTATTATATATATATATATATATATATAATGAAATAAATTGTACTTATCAGCTGTAAAATTAAATATTAAATGTCAATTAAATCAAGTTCGCCTGTCTAACGCCTAAAGAACTTTCTGTACAAAACTACGGCAGTAACAGATACACCGGCAATAAGTCCTATTTTCAGCATGCAATCCTTGTTTCTACTGAACATATTTTTCAATTTGATCCACGATCCATCATCATCTGTCACACCGTCTTCATCAGCATCATCAAATTGACTCCCAACAGACAGAGCTTTTGGACTCGCCTCACTAGATAATTTTCCAGCTTTCCTGAATTCGTCTGCGACGTAGATTCTTGGGTTTAGTTGTTTCAGTTGTTGTTCTAGAGGTTCATCATGTTTGACAGAACCATCGGTAGATAAAATGCATTCACCCGACTCGTTTTGTGCTGGAACATCTCTGTTTTCTACTGTGGATCTATCCTGATTTTTAGGTATTAACTGTTCCATCACTTCTTCGTTAATTTATCTGATATTCTGTATGCCATTTTCTACATCATCAATCAGAAGGGAATGGTTATCAACACGAATGTGTCTGTTGTTTCCTGACTCGTAAGATACAGTGTTACCAAGAAGCGTGTTGTAAATAATCCACTTATATTCGATGTCCTGTCTTACAGGTAACTCGACGTGTACGCGCCATACCCCTCCATCTTCGTTATATGTAGCCACTACCGGACTGACTCTGTCCCAGCCTCCTACTTCTGGTACAGATCCAAGTATTGCCATGCAGTATTTAGCGTCTGAAGGATCCATTTTTGTTTGAAATACACACGAAATAATCTTCATTTTCCGTTGTATATTTTCTGATGTTTCGTGAGCTGTAAAATATGCTGTTGCCATATTTATTTCTGTGTATATATCCTCTTTTAAGATAAATAGAAAACGATGCTTCTACTTTCTACAATGCCGTCTTTATGACTAACGTTATCACCAAAGAAACGTCGTTATTTATAGACGTCAGGACCACCACGTGACATAACGTTACAACCACGTCACACTGTAATTGCATCACACGACGTCATGTGACAAAGGGTGGACCAATTATTCAAATGATAATCCCCATGTACTGTGGTAGTAGACACCAAAAAGACATGAATACGCATATTTTGAGTTCTGTTTTTTATTCATCAACTTAATTGCAACGTGTCACTGCCGGTCCATTGTATATCTGAGTGGCCGCCTCAGTGTTGTAGTGGTAGAGCGTCCACCTCGTATGCATGAGTTCGCTGGTCCGATCCCCGGCCGGGTCATACCAAAGACTTTAAAATATTAGCAATGGCTGCCCCCCTTTGCGCTCAGGATTTCGGGGTTGTCATTACAAATGACTGACTGGTATCAAGATAAATGGACCAGCAGTACTGGTAACTTACACAGAAAACACCCTGATAATACTGACTGGTGTTAGGATAAATGGACCAGTAGTACTGGTAACATACACAGAAAACACCCTGATAAAACTGGCTGGTGTCAGGATAAACACCAGTATAAATGAATCAGTAAAACCAGTTACTTACCCAGGAAACACCATGATATAACTGATCCATTGTTAAATCAATAAACAATAAAGCAATCAATCAGTCGGTAACGACAATGACTTACAACCAAGGGGTCGTGGTATCGAATCCCGACTCGGCCATTCATTCTGTCCGGTGAACGATAATAGTAATTGTGACCAGCGTCCTTTGACCTTCCACCAATGGACTTAATAGTGTATGTGGAAATATAGCCGGTTAACTGGAAATAATGGTTTGTGGAGTCCTGGTGCGAGAAATTCAGGACAAGACGTTATGAAAACTGTCTTCCGTGATATAACTGAAAAACGTTTGAAAATGGCGTAAATCGCAAATCAATCTATGTACACTTATAAAGTATGAATCGTTAATCTTTTTCACTCATTCGAGACGATAATATTCTCTTTTTTTGATCGAGGTCTTCCTTTTTCACAATGTTTTCTAAAAGTAGTATATGCACATTCTGATTTGGATCTGCATTGAACTCAAAGTCCCGAAAGTCGGAACTCGTGCGACGGCAGGGGCGTAGCTCCCTTTGGGCACTGTAGGCACGTGCCTACACATTTTTTTCTAAAAATGCCTCAAAATGCAGCTGCGGCGATACACATCTGCGTAATGTATCGACCAGATCAGCCTGCGCTGTCCGCGCAGACTGATCCGGCCTACACATTCCGTCTGAGGGGTGATAGATACAGTAGTGATTCCTTAAAAACATAAAATCCACAGGAGGCGAATAGTGTATATCCGGGTACGCCTGTGTGGCATGCTTAGGCTGATCAGGGTCGATACTTTACGCAGAGTCCACAATGTTGATTTTCTCACGAGACGGCCTACACATTGATTATTGACAAGCTACGCCCCTGGGGTTGTCTTGTAAATGACAATAAGAGCGCCATAGAGCGAACACCAACGCTTGTCTAGGTTTTTTTAAGTCGAAAACGGCGTATAACGGAATGATCAATAAAGCCAGAGTAATGTAACTTGGTATAGACAAAATGATGAAAATGATGAACCGTTTTTTAGTTATGGGCAAGGTTAAACTTGTTGTATGAATGTTTTATTTGTTTTATTGGGGTTTTATGCCGCTTTCAACATTATGTCAGTTATATCACGGCGACAGTTCACTTATTCATGATCCCTGGGTAAACAAACCAGTACTAGGCTAGAAAATGTGCGTTGCCAAAAGTACACTCCGCCATGACTGTAGTGCCGCGACTGGGGATCGAACCCAGGACACCCGCTTTCAAATCCCCGACGCTAACCACTCGACCACAGCGGATTGTATGAATGTGGCATAACTGAACTAATATTGAAACCAGCATTATGTGACTTAGTATAGTTATGCGTATTTTTTTAAGGAACATGTGTACCAAGTTTCATTTGAATATGTGTATCTGTTTTTGTTTTGTGACGTAAGGTCAACATTTTGTTACGACGACGCAGACGACGCAAGACGACGCAGGACGACGCAGACGACGCAGGACGACGCAGACGACGCAGGACGACGCAGACGACGCAGGACGACGCAGACGACGCTGACGACGCAGACAACAATGACGACGCAGACGACGCATGACGACGCAGACGACGCAGACGACGCAGGATAATTTTTTGGTAATTGCTTTTGCAAATTGTTTGAGAGAAACTATCAACACAATGAAAAACGCTCATATTGAGCATTTCTTTCTTTTCCCACAATATTTTAAAAAAAGTCGTCTGCTTCAGAGGTGTCTAAGCCTTATGCAAGAGGGAAATTGTAAAACTGTCAACTGTGTGTATAAACAACCGAAGCATTTCAGTTTATAAATCTAACGGACGGAAACGTTGCATCTAAACTTTAAATCAATCTCCAATTAATTTTGACTGCAATATAACGCAGGCAGTGATACCGGAAGTTGTAAAATACACACAGGATGGCAAGATCGTGTCAGGTTTTTTATTTTTTTCCACAACGTTTTCCATTCGTTTTAATTATATGTATAAACACAGCAGCAAACGTTACAAGCCCCAAACAGTTTTCCAAGAAAAGATGGCACGATGTACACACATTAACGTTTTCAGCCCCGAATGTTCTAAAGAAGACTCTTCAATGATCAATTTTAAGCGATTCCATTTTTACATGTAATGATAATTTTAGAATATTTTGATAACTAAAGGGAAACGAATGCTGATTTCAGGTGAGACAACTCATTACGAGCTGACTCACCTGAATCTGAATTGTTTGCAAAAACACCTTAATATTGCCATTGCGTTAATTCAATTATATTTCAGATTGAATTTATCTCAGATATTGGTTTTGTTCAATAGACTTGAAACTTTGCCGAAATACTTTGCCCACTTCATTACGGTAGCTCAGTCGGGCTGTCAATATAGGTGTTTTGGGTTCGAACCCAAGCTCGGCCAACATTCTTTCCGACGTTTGATAAATGTCAATATGACAAGCGTCATTCGTCTTCCACCAATGGGCTTACGATCAATGTGGAAAAGCAACCAGTTACTTGAATTGGTTATGTGGATCCAGAAAACACATGAGTAAGTGAACGGGTTGCAGTGATATGACTTGAAAAATTGTTGAAAACGGGGTTTAGCCCAACTAAAGCAATCGTTCCGGCAGAACGACGTCTGGTTTAACGTAAAACTGCCTATCCATATCCGATAAACTTCGACATGGGTCATAGGGTCTTTAAACGAGTTGGTTTGAATGACGTTTAACTTCATTTTCAACAGTATTTTAGTTATATCACGGCTTTACCTGGATACTTTACAAGTACTCTCTGTCAGATTCATCCTTGCACCGATGAATCAGACAACGACTTTTGAAAATCATTGTGCCAGAAGCAGAAGGAGAAATAGCCAAAAGTTAGATTGTTTTCCTTTTTGTCATAATGTTTTAAACTCTATCGGATAATTATGCTTTCATTTATAGATGTTTCCATAGTTTTGCCTAGATGACTTTAAAGTCCTTAGATGTTTGGAGAAAGGGATAAGAAGTCCTTGAAATTGATGGCGAACAGTGCATAACCTGAGGTAAATGCTAGATTAGAAAAGGATCTACACGGAACGAATATATCCGAAGACCTATTTCTTCTGCTTCAAGTCACAAGTTGAAATCTGTAGAACGAAATATTTAACAATATTGTAGAAAGGTTGGAACTTTATATCAATGGAAATAAAAACTTTGCTTGGTTTCGTCGGTTTCTCTGTATAGTCCAACATGTGTTTAAAGACCACCTATGGGAAGACACCAATATGGTCACTGTTCACAGGATGTATTTATTTACAGGGTCATTTGAGCATGAAAAGAGTAATTTGGAAATTAAAAGTGTGTTTGCTATAGACAGGGAATTGCTAAGCAAATGTGTTCTATAGCACAGGTTTGACTGTATTTTCAAAAAGGGTGAAATAAGCAATAAGCAACTAGACTCTTCCATCGCGATGGCATGTCAGTGTGATAACGAAACGTCAATCGCTCCGGTCCCCTTTTTAGGTAGGTAGTTATCACGCCACACATACCTGGGATAGTCACGTATATTGACGAGACCGTGATGATGAGCGATACCATGTGAAAATCTACCAACGGTGAGTTGATACATCCAAACCTCTGCTAAGGACCAACCTTTGTATAGCAATAACCTGTCTATAGCAACACTTTTAGAGGTCCAGAAAAGGGGCGGTGTACAGCTCTTTTCCCTCATCTTAGCATCCAACAAAACCCTATGTTGTGGGTACGCAGCATCACCGTCTTAAAAGAACATACACAACTTCCCCTATCTAAATAGTTCTGTTCACGCCTGAGATAATAGAAAATTACAGAAAATCTTTGTGGTCATATTTTAAGGTGACAATCTAAATACTAAATGTCAGGAGGACCAACATGCACGGCTCTGATCAAACTGATGCGCGGAGATGCAGTCCTATTTCAATCTGCCATTGGATGCATTTTTGTAAGGTAAACATCTCCGTGCCGTGGCTTTATCTATCCTACCATTTTCGGTATGTAACCCTTGCCAACATGCAGACGCTTTCTGACACCTCTTCAGCCGACGTCTTTTGAAAACATTGTGGCAAAGAGAGAAATTGCCCATCATGAGCAATTTCTCCATTTGTCACATTGTTTTCAACTTTTTTTAATACTTAAACTTACATTTATAAATATTTTCGATAGCTTTACTTTAAAAAGTATTGATACCAGGAAATGTGAAACCTATATAAACTCTGAAACAAGCCTACACGAATATATTAACAAAAACAGCTTATCCCGTTGTACCAACAAAAATGGCTGAAAATCTAACGTATATCTTAGTGGTCATTACATTGGTTATATGGAGCGGGGCCGAATGTTTAACGCATATTCCACTGGAAGTGGATTCAGTAACCGGTAAGTGATTTATACAACAGGTTTGAACTTGTTCTCTGATATCGTCGACTTCTGGCATTTAATGAGGAATGTATGTATACATGTAATATTGTTTTATTATTATCTTAATGGATTTATTGTATCGGAAAATAGATATTATAGTCGAAGTTTTTAATGTCTTGAAATATCTGGAGTTCAGCAGCTTTAAAAGAAGAAAAAAAAAAAACATCAAACAAAATAAAATCGGATTTCAGATATTGCACTTGAAATCACATTTTGACGCAAAGTTTTCAAATGTTGTCTGCTGCAAATGTATTTTTAAAAAAAGTGATGTGAGCATTGCAGAACAATGTAAGACCGTTAACATAGAGAAAAATACTTCGATAATGGTAACATTTAACCCTTTCCCACATATGGACGCTTTCGGACGCCTCTGCAAATATTGAAAACATTGTGACAAAAGAAGAAATTGCTCAAAACGAGCAATTTCTCCTCTGGTCACAATATTTTCAACTATATTCAATTATAGAGATTTTCTTTATTTTTGCCAGATGGTTTCAAAGTCGTCTGCTACAAATTTGTTGTATGTGGGAAAGGGTTAATCAAAAGCAATTATCTTAAGTATAAAACGCAAACATTTTGTATTAAAAAAAATAGGTATTATCAAGAAGTACTCATCCTCCTGTTCTAATATGTTATGTTAAAGTTGACATCTCACGCATGGGACTTATGTTTTTGATAATGCAAGCAAATTGAAAAGCGAATTTTATTTATTGACGCCGCGTGGAAACGCCGTATCAGTATTGAATAGGTTTAAATGTTGTACCACGGGGTGACGTAATCGAATAGGGAGCAACCAACATCATTATTGTAAAGAAAAACTCTGTAATATGTTTGGAAAAAACAACCTTTATGAATCAATAAATTGTATTAACTGATTTAAGAAACAACAACATACAAAATACGTATGTCTTCTACCGTTATTACAAAACTTTAGACACATTTAATTTGTATTTAATAACTTTTCCCCAACTTCCTAGGCTATGCTTTTTTAATAGTTTGGTTTACGGCCCTGACCCGATTCATCAAAGCTCAGAAAAAAAGTTCACTTTTCCCAAACTTCCTAGGCTACGTTTTTTAATTGTTTGGTTGACGGCCCTAAAAAAATCTTATCGAGGATGTTTTGGCCTTTTAATAAAATTCAATTTAAAACGTTCCTCTCCATACAGTTTGTTCATTCAGACCATTGTATTCTTGGTAAATGTTGACTATACATGTGAACGTTTTCTTTTAAGTTCATAAATGCTCAATTTTGATAATAATTATCTTTAAACTTTTTAAAATTACTTTGTATTGTTTGCTTATATACTCCCGTGTTTGTTATCATACTTCTGCTTAACTGAAAGGAGAATGAACGCACCCCTCTCCTTCCAAAGCTCGTGTCACACTTAACTTATAACTAGAGGCATTAAACCTTAAGTTAATATCTGTTAATATTTCAGCACCTATGTTTTTTGTATATTATTAATCTAGTTAGAGCAGATTTAAAACCGTCTATTGGTAAAAATTAAGAAACTTCAGATTGTATGACACATTATAGTTGCAGTCAATGTTAAGCAAACTGTAATCTAAATGGTTTCAGGACTAAACCTCACATGCTGAATATCACATAGATCGTAGCATATACAACGTCTAACCCCTACGTCAAAATAGACCCTCTCTGCTCTTGATAACCTTTTATTATAGACTATGGTAGCCAGGTGAGCACTATAGGAATTCTTATTTAAAATAAAGGGACATTTGACCCTCTTGTTCAAAATATTTACATCCTGTCTGTTTTCACAGGTTATTTAAATGAACTGAACTGCATCTGCTTCCTTTAAGTCATGCTTCAAAATCTTGCGCGGCGTCTTTGATGCTTTGCATCAAAATTCGTCTTGTATCACTTGGAAAACTGGTTTTACCTGGCACTCAGTAATTGTCGACTGTGTTCATTACCATTATACACGGTATTGAAATGTAAACTGAACTAAATATGTTTGTTACCATTCGGCAGTATACACGGTATTGAAATGTAAACTGAACTAAATATGTTCGTTACCATTCGGCAATATACACGGTATTGAAATGTAAACTGAACTAAATATGTTCGTTACCATTCGGCAGTATACACGGTATTGAAATGTAAACTGAACTAAATATGTTCGTTACCATTCGGCAGTATACACGGTATTGAAATGTAAACTGAACTAAATATGTTCGTTACCATTCGGCAATATACACGGTATTGAAATGTAAACTGAACTAAATATGTTTGTTACCATTCGGCAGTATACACGGTATTAAAATGTAAACTGAACTAAATATGTTCTTTACCATTCGGCAGTATACACGGTATTGAAATGTAAACTGAACTAAATATGTTCGTTACCATTCGGCAGTATACGAGTAATTGAAATGTAAACTGAACTAAATATGTTCGTTACCATTCGGTAATATACACGGTATTGAAATGTAAACTGAACTAAATATGTTTGTTACAATTCGGCAATATACACGGTATTGAAATGTAAACTGATCTAAATATGTTCATTACCATTCGGCAGTATACACGGTATTGAAATGTAAACTGATCTAAATATGTTCGTTACCATTCGGCAGTATACACGGTATTGAAATGTAAACTGAACTAAATATGTTCGTTACCATTCGGCAGTATACACGGTATTGAAATGTAAACTGAACTAAATATGTCCGTTACCATTCGGCAATATACACGGTATTGAAATGTAAATTGATCTAAATATGTTCATTACCATTCGGCAGTATACACGGTATTGAAATGTAAACTGAACTAAATATGTTTGTTACAATTCGGCAATATACACGGTATTGAAATGTAAATTGATCTAAATATGTTCATTACCATTCGGCAGTATACACGGTATTGAAATGTAAACTGAACTAAATATGTTTGTTACAATTCGGCAATATACACGGTATTGAAATGTAAACTGAACTAAATATGTTCGTTACCATTCGGCAGTATACACGGTATTGAAATGTAAACTGAACTAAATATGTTCGTTACCATTCGGCAGTATACACGGTATTGAAATGTAAACTGAACTAAATATGTGTGTTACAATTCGGCAATATACACGGTATTGAAATGTAAACTGATCTAAATATGTTCATTACCATTCGGCAGTATACACGGTATTGAAATGTAAACTGATCTAAATATGTTCGTTAATATTCGGCAGTATACACGGTATTAAAATGTAAACTGAACTAAATATGTTCGTTACCATTCGGCAGTATACACGGTATTGAAATGTAAACTGAACTAAATATGTTCGTTACCATTCGGCAATATACACGGTATTGAAATGTAAACTTATCTAAATATGTTCATTACCATTCGGCAGTATACACGGTATTGAAATGTAAACTGAACTAAATATGTTTGTTACAAATCGGCAATATACACGGTATTGAAATGTAAACTGAACTAAATATGTTCGTTACCATTCGGCAGTATACACGGTATTGAAATGTAAACTGAACTAAATATGTTCGTTACCATTCGGCAGTATACACGGTATTGAAATGTAAACTGAACTAAATATGTTCGTTACCATTCGGCAGTATACACGGTATTGAAATGTAAACTGAACTAAATATGTTCGTTACCATTCGGCAATATACACGGTATTGAAATGTAAACTGATCTAAATATGTTCATTACCATTCGGCAGTATACACGGTATTGAAATGTAAACTGAACTAAATATGTTTGTTACAATTCGGCAATATACACGGTATTGAAATGTAAACTGATCTAAATATGTTCATTACCATTCGGCAGTCTACACGGTATTGAAATGTAAACTGAACTAAATATGTTTGTTACCATTCGGCAATATACACGGTATTGAAATGTAAACTGATCTAAATATGTTCATTACCTTTCGGCAGTATACACGGTATTGAAATGTAAACTGAACTAAATATGTGTGTTACAATTCGGCAGTATATGCGGTATTGAAATGTAAACTGAACTAAATATGTTTGTTACCGCATGTCTTTAATCCTTTCACACATATAACTAATCTTTAGCAGACGATATGGAAAACATATTTACAGAAACGTGAAATATCTCCATAACAAAAGCTTTTAATCATGAAATAAAATTGAAAACATAGTGGCAAAAGGTGAAAATGCTCATCATGAAAGCGACTCTTTGTGGGAAATGGTAATACATTTATTCCGTGATAGCGCTGTTGTTGACTGATTGATTGATTGATTGATTGGGGTTTAACGCCGTTTTCAACAATTGTTCTATCATATCACTGCGGCCAGTTCACGTACTCATATGTTTCCTGGTTTTCTCACACCAGTACCCCACACAACATACACTCCAAGCAACTGGCTGCTTTTCCACATAGACTGTTAGCCCATTGGAGCAAGAAGAATGACGCTTGTTACTGTGACTTTCGTCAAACGTCTGAAAGAATATTTGCCGAGCTGGGGTTCGAACTCGCAACCTCTGGATTGACATCCCGCGTCGGTACCGACTGAGCTACCGGGGCTTGGCTCGGCTGTTGTTAAGCTTCATACTACGACATTTTAACGAACGAAGTTAACTGTTTGTTAATGCAATAAAACTACATTTATTGCATCTCTGTATCTAATTTTCTAATCACATTTGATCTTTCTCTGTTTGTCAGAAAGCCTTCGATTGCATAAATCATTAAGATTTTGCCCTTCCATTTTTACATAGACACATCTAATACATGTTATCAGTTGTATTCAGTAGCATAACATATTTCAATGAAATTGCCCTAACAAGATAGCATCTCACATCGCAGGAGTAAAGAAAAAGATATTGTAAAAAGCTTATTCAGGAAGACAGGGCGATATTCCTTATCCCAGATACTAGCCCGTAAGAGTAGTATTGGCAACTATGTGTGTTGTTAACAGAGCTTATTGCGTTATCGGAGGAGAACTGGTTTTAAATTGGATTAATGTGTTTAACTCAATATATTTGATAGATAGGTAGATAAACTTTATTCAGGAAAAAGGAGAAGTTTGCCCAACACACCACATACATCATAATACTTTAGTTTTAACAAAGTCTAATAGCAGACTAATGGCAAAAAATAAAATGAAAACAAATAGATATATGCAAACAATCTAGAAGTTTTATAAATCCCGCTCCTTCCAGTTTGAATGATAGTTGTCTCGAAAATGTAAATTTAAAACACAAGTCGCGATATATTTAAAGAATGCAGAGTTATATCTGTTTACTACTACCGTTTAATTGTGTTTACCTTTCTCATCAATCATTCTAGCAAGATGACTTCTCGTCCATAGACACGAGTGCATTTTTTAAAGCCAGTTGGGAATTTGAATAACTAGACTGTACGTCGTTCAACAAAATGTCTTCAAAAGTCACATATTTTATAAACAGTAATTAAGACATTTTTTCTAGTTTGTGTTACATTTTTAGAAAACATTAACATCGACTTACTGGAGGAATCAACCGACCATGACGGTTTAGATGTGAGATCAAATCACATGTTTCCGGACAAGATGAGTGTTCGGATAACACAAGGAGGCAAACAAATCAATTTGAACCTAACGCGAAACTCGATGATGAAACAAGACATACCCATAACGGTCGAACGAAATGGTCGAATAGCGCATCAACTCGTGGAGCAAGAAGAGGTATTGTTTAAGTTTGGTGTTCACGGTTGTTATGTGTGTTTGTGTGTATATTTGTTTCAAACAAAATTCAACCCAACACTATTTTACTGAGCAAGTCGGGACATTAGTGCCTTTGGTCATTTACCCGTACAAAATGTGACTGAATGACGCAAACGTGCGTTAATTCTAAAATGAAAGAGAAGTTTAATAAATGTGCAAATTATTTTGAGTTATTACTTCACACCGAAATGGTTGAGTAGCTTTACAAGAAGTAAGGCCTTAGTTTGATGCTATTAATTGTATGTGTGGATATGTGTATTTGCGTTCCTGGTCAGAGTTTTATTCGTTATATCTAAAACAAGAAAGTATGCTTATGACGAGACAGAGCTGAAAACATTGTTGAAATATAAGAATCGTTCACTTTGAAAGCAGGTCTTAGGTTTTTGTCTTGGTTCATTTTTAGCAATTTTTCCTTTTCCATCAATATTTAAAAATATCAGCTGCTGCGTATCGTGTCGGAAGTCTTCTTAATGAAGAGA
The DNA here is from genome assembly GCA_031761405.1 of Serripes groenlandicus. NCBI lineage: Eukaryota > Metazoa > Mollusca > Bivalvia > Cardiida > Cardiidae > Serripes > Serripes groenlandicus. Next base: position 211,727,157 of record JASEVX010000001.1, on the reverse strand, counting down.
ATGGAAAACGTTTATCACTAACCTGTCGTACTCGTTTCTATATTTATTAAAACGCACGTAATGAATTTTCAGAAAAGTTACTAAGTTCTATATTGTGAAAAGAGTCATGTCGTTCGACATCTGTTAACATTATTTGTTATTATTCCTTTCCCATATACAACAAATCTGCATCAGATGACTTTGAAAATACCTAGACATTCTTTTTTTTTAATCTCCATAAATGAAAGTATCGTTATAGAATAAAGTTGAATTAATTGCTGCAAACATAGAAATTGCTCATCATGAGTAATTTCTCCTTTGTAATAATGTTGTCAAAACTCGCCTGCAGATGAGTCAAACTGCGTCTGCATGTGGGAAAGGGTTAAGCTTGTCTATTGTTTGAAGTAACAGCCATACAAGATAAGGTGTTGTATATAAACATTCACAATTGACAATTTTTATACTCAAATATTTGCCTTTTTTTCAGAAGAGTTGAACATTTTGTGGAATTTCTCCTTTAGCCAATTGTTGTCAACGGTATGAAAAAGGTATATGCTGTGTAAATGTGATATATTTAAAACGAATATGTATAACGTCTCCTACCTAAAGTAGATAATGCACACGTTTTTTCCCCAAGGTCAATATTATGAACGTTATTGAAATAGAGATCGATATAAAACAAATGGATGTAAAATCTCGTCAATGTATTAAACTCCAGAAATTGTTGTTAAACACCCATACACAAATGTAATATTGATTTTGTGTGATCTTTACATATAGTATCTTCAGCGCTTTGATTGTTTTGTTTTAACTTGAATCAAATTTGCATAAGAATATGAGTAGCAGCTGGCGATTGGGAATCGAATTGACTTTCTAGTTTACATTAACGCATGCATACATTATAATTAGCATCGGCAAAGTACACTGCGTTTAGCCATTTTACACGTGAAATATGGCAAATACATCAAATGAATACAAAGATAATACAAATGAGTAACTAATAAACAAAAGAGCAACAAAGCAAAAGACAGGTAGAGAAAAATCATTTAAAGTAGGTATTTACATGAGAGGTGTAAGCGTTTTCATCGGGTATACAAAATTTTAGAAGGAAAAAAGTATATATAAGGAAAACGTGTGAAAAGTTGGAAAAAAACCTGCAGCATTGTAATAGCATTCATAAATTGTAATGCATGCACTCAGAATGACCAATACTTGTTTTCTAATGATCATTGGTTCAATTATATATTGTGATAGTTACGATAATTGTGTGGTGTTTGTACAGGATAGTATGCCAAATAATATATTCAGTGAGAGCTATGCACTAAAACCAGTGTATGTTTTAGGTAAAATGTCATACATGGGGACAACATAATATAACATGAATTTCTGACTCGTCGACGTTTAACTTACATAGTTTACAAAGACGATTATTTTTATCTTTACCGCTTCTCCTTCCAGTTTCAATTCCGAGCGAATGGGAGCTCAATCTTTATCTGGTTAACGGTTTTCTGAGATTATCATGTGGAATTCTTTAAAGATACTCTTCAATACAAAATTCTGATTTGAATTTAAAAATATAACAATTTAAACGTATAATTAATATAACTAGACCAACAATTCTTTATTCGGGTATGAAGGCCTCCAGCCTATGTACCTGGTATACACTGTGGTCTCTCAGTCTGCTTTGTAAAGTAGTGAACGTTGACATGTTGGCATACGCATTATAAGTCAAATAGCCGTAACCTAGATTTTCAATGACACTCTTCATTTTACTAGACCAGCAATTCCCAGTCACGTTATTTAATTGGTCAAAATATATCTAATGAATAACAGTGTCGGGTGATTTTAGAATTGTTTCATAGAATGTTAAGATCTCACTTTAGCAATGACATCAGGGGAAAACGTCCTAGTTCACCGAGTACTGCATAGTTTGCAGTCTGTTGACTTACTCCCAATATGCATTTACCAAAAGTTATATGAAGTTTATTAATGGACTTTAAGTTGTTAATACCCCAAAACTTCAGACCCATATAAAAGGATGCGAACGACCATTGCACCAATCATAACTGAAGCTCAACTGAAGATATACGAAATTGTTAACTAATTCAATTTCATAACTGAAGCTCAACCGAAGATTATACGAAATTGTTAACTTATTCGATTTCATCGGAGTTAATGGATAAATGTCCCCGAATAGGATGATGAACTTTGCGAAAAACGCAGATGGTTGCTTTTGATTTTGTATCACCTTTATACCACATTACACACATATTTATAAATGTTATCTATTTGAAAATGAAGGGTTGTGGGGTTTGTCGTAAAGTAAATAACACAATATCATCTGGAAATATAATCAGATATATAGAAAGAAAATAAAAGTTATTTTCATCCAAATGATTTGATTCAATCGAGTTCACAATATCATTAATAAATATAATGAATATCAAATGTGACAAAGGCTAACCCTGCTAGAGTCCCATTGACCCATCAAAGAAATCTTAAAGCTGCATGTTCATAACGCATGTTTTTACATATGAATACATTTATAATTCTACAGCTTATGCCAACTTATACTTAAATTATTAAAGGCATATTTCGTCATTTGTGTTATAATGCCTTAATTTGTATTTGTTATCAAGTGTTGTTATTCATCAAGGGCATTATTTATGTCAACTTAGTCATTAACATAATGTCTCCCAGATATGTCATGTATAAATATTCATATTTAATTGGGTTATATATGTAACCATGTTTATTACTTTATGGCATTAATAAATGACCATTTTCATTCTATCTGTTCTTAAGTGTTTTATTCATGGCATACAAGTCATACTGCCCTTGGTCTGAACGTTTATCGATACTTTGCTCGAAATCATTCTAGTATTTGCTCATCTTCCCTGGACCAGGCATAAATACATTTCACCATTTGGTTTTACAAAATACATGTATTAGGGAAACAAACATGATGAACAATGCTTTTAAGTATTTAAGTATTACTTAGCGCTAAGTAAGGTTGGTGGAATTGGACTCTGTAAATCGTTCAGCATATTGTCACTATCATTCCATTTATTAAGTCCTATTCCGAGTGTCTTTAAGAAAATGTTCGAAAGAGTATCAACAATACTGATACATATATAATTCCTCGGGTTAGAAGGGTCGCATTTTATAAAGATTAGTCATGTATGGTGCTATGAAATCTTTAAAACGAAATCTTCCACAAAGTTTTCCAATTCTGCACTTTTGTTTATCTTCAGCGCTGTAATGGTACATTTAATTTCATCTGTGGCAAAGGGTTTGTTCTACTGGTAAATACCTAACTGTGCACCACGTCCACGTGAGTAATCTGACAAATCTTGTTCGGAATAGTAAATATTGCACGAGTTGGAACAATTAGAAAAAGATCCTAACAAAGTCTTCAAACTTAACATCGCTGGAATGATTCTTTTTATCTTATTTAATTGTGTACATACGGCCAACATTGTTTGGGCATGCTAATTTAAGCGTCGACTTTTTGAATCAAAGAGATGAAGGATCAAGCTAGATTGTTTTCCTTTCTTTTTATTCTTTTTTTAAACCAATGTTGAACCAAAACCGCTTTAATTTTATGTAAATAATGTCGACGTTATTTATTTTTGAAGCGTTTCTTAAACAGTAGACACGCTCAAATAGCGTTTCAAATGAAAAGCTAAATAATGTCGTTAATTTTATTGGATATAAAAAGTCGATAAAGTATGTGAAATGCCGTAAGTGCTGTTTCGACTTGTAATCATCCCTAACTACCAATTCTCGTTGTTTCGACATCAACACACAGATGGCAGCAGGAAATATTGAAATAAAGACAATTAAATAAACTTGTTTTTTCTCATATCCACGGCCTGCTATTCGCAATCAAGTAATAAGGCCTCATATGCTGATCTTGATCTACAAAAGTAAACTTGTACCTGTTATCTATGGGCGGGCCTATATAGAGTCAGATTTTGTGTGATGTTCTTGTAGTTGTTTTTATTGTTGTTTTTGAGTAGTTGGAATGTTTGGGGGGTATGTGTAATGGATCATATCCTAAAATACAATGTTCAAACGGTTAATTTAGATCGAACTTGACAATCACCGAGAATCAATTTATCGGATCAAACTGTTAATCACAGAAAAACTTACAACATTGTTCGAGTAAAGGAACCCAATATGTTATCAGAACTATAAACAAAACGTGCCTGTGTGCCACTTATTGATATTGAAGGTATTGAACTGTCGAGAGCCATGCAAATAATTATACGAAGGACTCTGAGTGATTAATGAAAATAATGGAGTACAGTTAAAACATTTTTATTCAACAGTTATTTAACAATTTAATACGCGTTTTCATTAATCAGACAGGTGTTGTGTTGCATTGCAAGCACACGTTTATAGAGTGTTGGAAATATCAATTAATTTTGATATTACAAAAAAATGATTTAAGATTGTTTATTAAATTTCAACCTTTTTTAAATAATGGAACCATTATACTGCTTGTTGACAGTTGATCAATTTTTGACACAAGACAATACAACACTGTATCGTAGACACATTATCTATACTTAGTCTTTCGTCCTTCTGGATAAATAAACAACATGTTACCTCATAACGTGTGGACTGTTTTATTGTTCATAACTGCTGTTACCTGCAAATCGTTAAATGTGACGAGACAATTGATGAAGGATTTAATGAAGGACTACGATAAAAACATCAGACCAGTGTCCGACCAGGATTTAAAAATGAACGTCAGTGTAACAGCATACATTAAATCTATCCAAGAATTTGACGAAGTCCAGGAAGTATTTGCATACATTGGTGCTTTCGATTTACAGTGGATAGATGCCGGAATGGTGTGGAACCCAGCTGACTACGGAGGAATCTGGTATGTTATGGTATATTACAGAAAGATGTGGACCCCTGATTTGATCTTGACAACACCATCGGACGAGATGGATACTCTTGGTAAACCATGGCAGCTCATCAGATACTATTCCAATGGTCATGCGGTTTGGACTCCTGCGGGACTACTTAAATCGACTTGTTCCGTTAACATTGGTCAATATCCATTTGACAAACAGGTATGTAAGTCAGATTTTAGTGTCTGGGGTTATGATGTTAACGAGCTAGAGCTAATCTCAACCTCCTGTTCAGTGGATACGAGTCTCTATTCCGGTAATGTGGCATGGGAACTTGATTCAACTAACGTTATAACATCTGTTGAAGATTCATGGTCTCAGGTATCCGTCGAATTTCACGTTCGGCGCAAAGCCGGGTTCGTCGTCGTCAACATACTGATGCCGATTCTGTTCCTCAGCTTGATAAACGTATTGGTCTTCGTGCTTATTCCGGAGTCGGGAGAACGCGTATCTTTCTGCATTACTGTGTTACTGTCCATTTCAGTGTTTATGACCATCGTAAGTGATACATTACCTAGAAGTTCGGAACCTTTGCCTGTCATATCGTACAAACTTATGCTGGACATGATCATAAGCTCTCTGATAACATTTGTGACGATCCTGAATCTTCGGTTGTATCATAAAGACAAAAAGAAGCCGATACCGAAATGGCTGATATATGCATATTCTCTTTTATGTCGTTCCCAACCGTGTAAAGCAAAACCAATGTATGGAAAAACACAACCAACACAAACTGAAGACGTCATGGTTCACGGTAATAATGAAGACAGAGATTTAATGAATGACGATATCGTGCTTTCGACGATTTCTGTTGCAAATAGAATGGCTTCACTCAATGCGATGCCGGATGCAGCTGCATTAACAAAGAAGAGGGCGTCTTTAAAAGCTAAGCCGGATTCGGTAGAAGCTCGTCTTGAGAGGTTGATATCTACCAGGGATATTGAAACCATGACGGTAACCTGGAGGGACATCAGTATACTGATAGACTACGTCGCTCTGGTCACTTTTACTGCCATGTCTGGACTAAGTTTTGCTGTTTTTCTAATTTATGTAAGCCTCGCTTAACCGTGTACCTGATGCCCATCTAAATTTAATATGTTGATATATACGAGTTGCAGTCGATCCATGGCTTTTAAATCGGGAACATCAGTTTAATTAGCGACTATGTCTTTTTTGTTCACTTTAACTACCTTCTCTCGACTCTGTTTTGCTGTTTATATCACTTGTATAAGGCTTGCTAAAATCAATCATACATGCAAATAATGTTTTTTATTAAATCTATTAATTATAACTTCATTTGTAGATATTTTGTTAGACTTTTGACAATATCTTTTAATGGTAGTTTGCTAGAGAAATGTTTTATTTGTCAATGGTGTTTTCGACATTTTTCGTTATTTTTTCAGTTATATTACGGCGTTACATTATTTAGTTACCATTTGTTATGGTCTATTTATCCTGACACAAACGAGTCAGTCGTAATGCTTTCACCACAATCCTGAGCGCCAATGAGGGAAAGCCATTAGTACCATTTTCTGTGGTATGACCCGGCCGAGGATCGAACAAGCGACGTCTCAAACCAGAGGCGGACACACTAACACTACACCACCTAGGCGGTTTATTGTATGTGGGACAGTTACAGTGCGAACAGTGAGGACTCATTCGAGCTGTGCATCCACACAGTATAACCAGAGTCTTAACTGTATTATAATTGTAACATGTGTGTGTTCATATATTAAAGCTTGCATATGCAATGTCAATACGTGGGTTTCGAGTTCGAACCAAATCTAGTCCAACATTCTTTCCGACGTTTGGCAAAAGGTAATGCAACCAGTTATTCGTCTTCCACCAATGGGCTAACAGCCAGTTGTTTGGAAAGACTGTTGATTGGAGTGCTTGTGTGTGAAAGCAAAGAAACAACGAAGGTATGTGAACTGGCCGACGTAATATGAAACAAAATTTCAAAACGACATAAAACCCAAAAAGATCAAATCATATGCAGTATTCTCCTGTCAGATAGCCAGATAACTATTAAATGGTTGTTGTTGAATGGTTTTCTTTCTCGTGGTAAGAAAGGTACAGACACGTGAGTAGTACACTAGGTAGTTTAAGCGTACAAAACGTGAACATTTTACTTGATGCTTCCTTGTTAATGTACGGCAGTTCGAATCTTAAGTCGCACACGTCGAATTTGTATCGAAACAGGGTCGTGTTATATTTACGTTTACTGTAATCTTATTGAAATAAGGCACACGTTTATTAGATCTGACGACACCGCATAAAGGGTCGTATCGAATTGACGACCCTAGCATTTAAACATTCTAAACTGGTTTCTAAACAATGGGAACACTCGACAATTGACAATCATCTATTTTTTTTTATATGGGTTACCCCTGTATATAAAACAATTTCGTTGGCGACGATTTTATTGGCTGACGCAATGGTCAACCTGATCAGACCTTTATCAGATATATACGAGCGATCAATACACCAGCGAAGTTTAGGTCCGGCTTTAATGAGATTGTGTTTAAGAATATATCGTAAATATAAATAAGGGCGAAAAAAACTCTCAGTCGTTGTCATGACAATTAACCATTGTTCGACTAATGCCCGTAAGATCAGGTAAATGCGCAGTGCGTCTTCCGGTACTAGTCTATGGTTGATGGTTGAACTCGCCATTTTATATGACCGGTGCGCCATGAAGACCAAACTAAACATAATTATAAACGGTTTGGAAAAAGACCTGCCTGTGCACTCTTGCTACGGATCCAAATTAGTACTGCTAAAAAGTTGACGAACAGTGTAGAACCATATAAGAATGTGCGGATGCGCTATATGGTCTATATCTTCGCTGGTCGCAAACTACTCATATGTTATTACCGCAGAGCGCTGTTCATATATTGAAAGATCATCCATATTATTTTTAGCGGGAGGGTTATGCGTGAGGGTTATGCCGTTTTCAATATAGTTCAGTTATTTCACAGCGACTGTTAACTTATCAATGATCCCTAGGTAATCAAACCAGTACTAGGCTAGGAAATGTGCCCTGCCCAAGGGCACGTCCAAGGGCACTCCACCATGATTGCCGCGACTGGAAATCGAACCCGGGACGCACAGTTTCTCGGACGATAACCGTTCGGCCAAGGCGGATTCCTGGATCAACAATATACATAACCATTTTGTCTACAAATGATTTCCGTTGTCCATGTGGCGTGTTCATGTTCATACCTGTCGTACTAATGAGATCAAATTCTAGGACGAGAAATGTATGGTGGATCGACAAAGGTGAGGCTCTCGGTCACAACACAATGAGATTTATTGACATGGACTTACTCATCAAAGAGAGATAAAGATTTATAGATTTTGATACTGATACGACGTGACGGTTTGAACTCATTCCAGTCGTATTAGTGTCTATAAATGTTTAAAAAAGAATCCATTCAGAGGGCGTGTACTGGGGCATTATGAATGATGTAACTATCATGTTAACATTTAGCCTGCTGAACGCGACGTTTATTCAAAATTTGCGATAACAGTTATGTACAACTTTCAACTACAATCGCAAACAGTATAGACCAAGATTAGTTTGCATATTCATGTAAACCGATCTTGATTAACAGTGTTCGCTACTCGTGTATCAATTAATTCTACTCCTTAAATTGGTAAGAACTTGCCAAAAATAAGAGAAATTAATAGCTATTGCGAGAATTCTAGGGGATAATGATTTACATTTATTTAAACCGAGCCTTTCCAATGTAAAGAAAATGTTGTGCAAAGAGAGATAGTTGGATGAATCTATTTAATGATTTAACCTCTTATAAATACCTCTATTGGAATAACAAGTCCTTATCTAGCGACTTCACTTTTAAGTTTCCTACATATATCGTTAATCTGTTATAAAAATCACCTTAGAATAGCAATTCCCAGTCAAAAAGCTACTACACTTTCAGTTTCCCAATTACATACACATTTCTGGATATGACACTTTGTATAAAGACCATCTTGTGATAACAACCAGACCGGTGTTTTCCTATGGGTGGTCTTAATACACAGGTTCCAATGTACATGAATGATATCATTTAGCCGCGTCTGACGAATTTAAGTATTATTTACTCTCCGGTGCGGCACCAGTTCAAGTACAACAAGTGGAGTTAAACATCTGTGTGTTTAGTCAGAATAAGCATGTTTGTCAATTTGCTATAAATGCTGATGATGATTATTCAAAACAGATTGAGGGTACACACGTGCTTACCTGAGTATTGAATGTACGCATATTGAAAGTGGACCTTTTCACCAGACTCCGAATGCAGCCAATGTGATTAATTAACCACGTGTCCTTTGTATGCAAATAACTTCGAGAAACACATGTTAGAAAACAGCCAAACCGCTGAAAGCAGACCGGACCAGTAGAGGATCACTTAGGACCAAGTGGTCAAATTTAAGCGATTCATTTTGATTATTAAATAAAACGTTTCGAGTCATTGAAGGACAATGTTTTGTTGATTAAAGACTATTGGCTCACGATGGGCCGCCGTGATATGACTGAACAATTGTTGAAAACGGCGTTTAACCCCAATCGATCCATCAATCAATCAATCAATCACGATGCGAAGTCCTAAACAAACGATTTCATCAAGTTGAATGCTTGATCTGAACTGATAATGTACTTCCGAAAGTTATCGCTATCATATAAAACTTGTAATAATATGCAGTCCCGTAACTGCTGTTATATCAAGATTGATGTATATTGCTATAAAAAGTGCCAAGCCACTGCAACGTATCACAATTGAATGATACAACGTTAGAAGGTTTAAAATACCCCGTGCATGGGAACATGTACAAGTTTGTTTTTGTGAAGAGAGTAGACCCAGATCATCGTGTGCATCAGTATAGCCTGAACAAGCTATACATTGCGCAAGTACTTCTTACATAATAGTGTTAAAGGTTCAGTCAACTTACGTAGATTCTACTAAGACTGGACTGGAACGACAATGTTCAGAAATGTGCACATGTGCCTTTTCATGCAATGGTTCAAATGAATGTTCAGAAATGTGCACATGTGCCTTTTCATGCAATGGTTCAAATGAATGTTCAGAAATGTGCACATGTGCCTTTTCATGCAATGGTTCAAATGAATTGTCCAGTAAAGTATGCCTTTAAAGGTTCTATTCTGTTTCATTGACGTTTTCAACGAAATTCATAACTTTATATCACGTCGACAGTTCACTTAATCATGACCCCTGTGTAAACAAACCAATACTAGGCTATAAAATGTAACTTGAATTTGAATCGATCTAGAAACGCCCGTTTCTCTAATGGACCACTTAGTCTTGATATAATCCCAATATCAATCTCAACAATTGCGAAAAACTTTAATTTTATTTGTTTACGCTCTCTGACGCCTCTGTTGCGGATGTATTGTTGCAAAAGAAGAAATTGCTTATAATGTGTGAAGCACCATAGTCACGGAAAATCCCAAATTTTTCGAAACAACGGTAGCGATAAATGTCTGATCCTCGCATGTCAGAGATCAAAGTATTCTACATTGAGCTGAATAAGAAAAATACTCTATTGACATGCCAGCGTCAAAATTTTAACACGACAATTTTTAACCCTTTACAATATACCCCAAACATGCAGAAGACGCCTTCCTAAACCTCAGTGCAAAGATCTATATACATGAAAGTAAATATATTGAACGGAGTTTGGAAAAAAAGTGAGCAATTATGAGCAATTTCTCCTTTTTGTCACATTTTTTTCAAATGCTATCTGTAGCAGATGCGTCAAAAAGATTCTATAAGTGGCAAAGGGTTAAACGGTGATCAATCTTTTTTTTTTTACAAATGTAACAACACCTATGTGAAATACAAAATTATATGATTTATGTTTTGTTTTTGTAAAATTCGTTCGGAACACAACAAAGCTAAAACATACCCTTGGGGAGTTAACATATTTAAACAAAAAATCGAATACTATTAACATGAATAAATGAGTGGCGTTCTACGAAAACCGACCGTAAAGCATTTGCGACTAGTGTAGATCAATGCCAGCCAGCGAATCCTCGAACTCTGATCTGACTGTGCACTGATCGTCAACTGTTCATTGAATGTTTCGAGAAATATACCTAAGGTAGTATTCATTTGGATACCCTTATCATGGATGCGCAGACAATACTTTTTCTACACGTGTACTTGTTACGTTGATGTTGGTTTACCTTGAACACCGTTATAGTCAATAAAGCTACGTCATACGAAAACCCCGTCGCATCTGATCTGCAGTAGACGACTTTTGAAAACATTGCGACAAAGGGTGAAAATGCTCGTAACGAGCACGGAGGCAGACCAAGGCTTATCTGGATCTGTTTTGGTCACAAAAGTCGGTTTTTCCGTGCCAAATCAATAAATCATCCATTAAAACTATATCCTGCCATGCCATGTCATATTTGTCAACGACAAATAGTGTGCCCATATATAAGGAATAATAAAACATATCAATCGTCAGTTCTAAACTATCGTAAGTATTATAACCTCATTACAACAGTCATGCTTTTTCGAATGCCAGTTTGCAACTTCCTTTGTGGACAGTTTTATTGTTTATAACTGCTGTTACATGTAACGGCAAATCATTGAATGTGACAAGACAACTGATGAAGGATTTATTGAAGGACTACGATAAAAACATAAGGCCAGTGTCCGACCAGGATTTAAAAATGAATGTCAGTGTCACTGCTTTCATGAAGTCCATCCAAGAGTTTGACGAAGTCCATGAAGTATTTGCATATAGCGTTGGTTTCGCATTACATTTGATTGACGCGGAATGGTTTGGGATCCAGCTTACTACGGAGGAATATTGTCTGTTAAGGTATCTTATATAACGGTCTGGGTCCCAGAGTTGATCTTGGCAACACCATCGAACGAGATTGATACACTTGGTAAAGAATGGCAGCTCATCACATACACGTTCAATGGGTTGGCTGTTTGGAGCCCTGTTGGGTTATTGCAATCCACTTGTTCTGTCAACGTCGGTAAATGTCCCTTCGACATACAGGTCTGTAGGTCGGAGTTTTATGTGTGGGCCTATACCGTTGACGAGGTAGAGTTAATCACAACGTCAAGTACAGTGGACACGAGCTTGTATTCCGGTAACTTGGCATGGGAACTTGATTCAACCAACGTATACGTTGAACAATCATTGGCGTCAAAAACGTATATCGAATTTAAAGTTCAGCGCAAAGCAGAATAACTGTTTGGTATTTTTGCTTATTCCGGAGTCGGGCGAGCGCGTATATTTCTGTATTACTATATTACTGTCCATCTCACAATTTATGACCATCGTAAGTGATACATTACCAAGAAGTTCGGATCCGATGCCTGTCATATCACACAAACTTATGCTTGGCATGATCATTAGCTGTCTGATGACACTTGTCACGATACTGAACCTTTGCTTGTACAATACTGACGACACGAAACCTGTACTAAAATGGCTGATATCGGCGTACTCTTTTCTGTGTCGATCCCGATCGCGTACAGGTGAAACAATACGCACAAAGATACATCCAACAAAAACGGAAGATGCCATGGTTCTCACTAATGTTGACGATGTGGATTTAATGAATACAAATAAAGCACTTTCGACGATTTCTGTTGCAAAGAGAAGATCCTCGATGCCCGATGCAGCTGCATTAACAAAGAAGAGAAATTATTTAACAGCGAAGCCGAATTCGATAGAAGCCCGTCTGGAGAGGTGGGGGGGGGGGGGGGGGGGGGGGGGTTCAGTATTGTTTTATCATTTTGTTCACTTTAACTACCATGACTGGAATCAGTTTTACCTGTTTACTCATGTTTGTCAGTGTAGCTGACATATAGTGCTTATAATGATCAATTACTTATACTTGATTGATTGATTGTTTGGTATTTGACGCCGCTGTCAACTTGTTTTAAGTTATATCACGGCGTTTCCTAGGTAAGTTACCAGTACTGCTGGTCAATTTAATATGACACCTGTCAGTCATAATGCTAATCCCGCAACGCTGACAACCAAGGAGGGCAGCCATTACTACCACGTTTAAGTTATGCATGACCCCAATAGATGATAGAGAGTGTCCATACTTTGTCTAGATATTTTCAAAGATGTTTGCTGTATATTGATGTATGTTAACAGTTAACAATAGTTTTGAGAGTTGTTTGATTCGAAAACAAATTTGAGAACGGGAATATTTCTAAAATGTGTAGTCATAAAACAAAGTTGAAAACACTATAGGAAAATGAGAAATTTCTAATGTTTGTTTTTTCTCCATGCATTCAAATTTAGTGAGCTGGATGAATTAAACCCAATACCTCATTGTCTAATACATGCTTTTTCAATTTCCTTCTGAATCTTGGAAACGATTTTAGAAAACACTGAACCATTCCTACCTGCTTCAATATTGTTAAAGAATGCATCATTTTACATTTGTAAAATCTGTCTCAAACGTGAAAGAAATTGTTAATCATTGTATCAGACGGACAAGTAACGCAAATATTTCCTGCAAAATAACCCGAACAATCATCTATAACAAATGAAATTAGAAAAGTGTATAGAGGAAATATAACTGTCATTAAAACGCAATTAGAGCCACTCTATCGTAATCCATATTGTTGTTGAATACCAACCGCCAATGTTTGGTGCTGGTAAAAATGTTTATCTTTCAACAATCAGATTATCCGAACTGTTATTTAACCGATACAAAACGTATCTCTCTGATAAACGTGTACATTACATTCAATTGGCACGTTCAGCGGAGTTGAACATTAACCTAAACACAGTTATATTTGTGAAATGAATTGTATTTGTTAACTGTGTATTTTGCGGCCTGAAAAAAGTTGTTCCCCTCTACCATTTAATAAACTTTCATTTATACCTCGGGCATATCTCTCTATCTTTTTCTCTTATTCTAAATTTATTTCTGATATTGTATTCATTATAACGCATAGGTTGCCTGCCCTCTGATCACTAGATTTATTGCAGAGCTGTCTTCTATGTAGAAATGTGACCATCCCCCCCCCCCCCCCAACCCCACCCCTACATAATTATTTCCAGCCATATTAACTAATTGAAAACGTTATCGCCATGTGGCATCAGAAAATGGGTGAAATGAACAAATTTCCTCCGATTATATCAGTTACACATTTGCTTCTACACCATCGTGCAGGTAGTAGATTAAGGGTCATCTTTGCCCTCACGTTTAAACCTCGTTCATTATAAATGTATTTCTTAATGTTCTGAAAGTCTTTACTTTATTATTTATTTTCTGTTCGTAATAAGAAACGACAACAATACGAATTTCAATGCAAAATAAACATCACATATACATACATTGTAATCAACGTCCAGTCAATTACTTTTAAAATAAAAAATGTAGCTAAAGTATGCACTTTATTTCTTGTTTACTATCAGGTTGTTTTTTGTTTTTTTTGTAAATAGCTAGCATCTATAAATATATTATTCATTATTTATCAAACTTATACCTATACATCTTACAGTGCTACATAAATACATGAAATAAAAACACGAGGATAAACACTACCACAGATTAAAAACTTCCTAATAATTCAAGTTGTATTATCTTAAAAGCTTGTATTTTGCTATTCAGAGGCTGGGAAAATTTACATCCTTCAGGAACTCCGGTCTCGCGATATATCAACTTTAACGACGAGAAGTCGTACAATACAAAGCAACGTTAACATGGCGAATAAACAAATGAGGTAATGTAAAGCCAAAATGTGGCAGATTGGCGTTATTCATTATTGAAAACATTTCAATCTATATACTATTACAATTTCCCCTCTCAAAATTTACGAAAATGGAGTAGTATGCTTTAGAAACATTACGTGGCTTTGTTATTTGTTTCTCTCTCGATCATTTTTATTTTATCACGCCTAATAGTACAAAACAAAGCCACGTAAACCTACAAAACACGTTATTCATGTTTTATTATAATAATTTACCTATAACATAATACAAGCCAATACACCATGGTGGTTTAAACTACGAATTTCATTTTTTCTAGCATAAATAGGTTACCAAATATGGTAGTTTAACGTCAGTGAAATATAATGTATCGCCATTTAAATATGATGTCACGTTATTTAAATAAGGTGTGACATTGTCTGCTCTTATTTTTAAATTTCATTTTTTGAGTTAAATGTTTTATTTTATTATCAAAATCATCTGCATAATTATTTTTTTATATACTACATGTATGTATATAACAAAAGGGAAAGAATGCTGCTGTAACGTTACGCGGCATTGTATTGTGCTACTCGGAGGTAGGTACAATTGTCATCTCTCTCGACCTTTCGTCTCATGAGATATCATGTGTAACGCTCCTCGTAGTATACTGCAAAGCAATATATTGCTTTCTGCAACATTATATTACCTATTTATATCATGCCTACATATTTCTCGCCGTAAAACATGGCGGATTAAAAACTTAAGCACAAATATGTATTATGATGTGACGTAATTTAAATATGAGGTTACAAATGTACATCATTCAGCTTACGGTAGAATGACGTTATAAACAATCCATTCATAAATATCATTGTATGTTTTAAATATGTTATTCCATTATTGAAAACGTTTAAATTTATATCATTTGCCTTTATTCTGTCTTAAAAGTTATTTTATAAATGGAAAATATGATTTCAGTTATTTTATACGGCTTTGTATTTTACTACTATATGTAGAAGCGTTGAAACATTACAATCTCTCAATCTACATATTGTGTGTACTACTACATGTATAAACACAAAGTGAACTATAGCTACGGTATTATAATATTCAATATATATTGCATTCCTATATGACATGCTTGTTCATTGAATATCCAGATTGAACCACCACTCACTTTGATCAGTCCTTATAGACCAATACGTCGTAAGAGAATCCATCGGAAAATAGGTCAAAGTTATCGAAATCCGGCTATTCATTGGATCGTATGTGCCATGGATTTTAACCCTTATCTTTACTGACGACTTTAACAAAATGTACGTATGTCGTAAAACACAACTTTGATACACAACTTTGATACACAACTTTGATACACAACTTTGATTCACAACGTTGATACACAACTTTGATACACAACTTTGATACACAACTTTGATACACAACGTTGATACACAACGTTGATACACAACGTTGATACACAACGTTGATACACAACGTTGATACACAACTTTGATACACAACTTTGATACACAACGTTGATACACAACTTTGATACACAACTTTGATACACAACGTTGATACACAACGTTGATACACAACGTTGATACACAACTTTGATACACAACTTTGATACACAACGTTGATACACAACTTTGATACACAACGTTGATACACTACGTTGATACACAACTTTGATACACAACTTTGATACACAACGTTGATACACAACTTTAATACACAACTTTGGTTCACAACTTTGATACACAACTTTGATATACAACTTTAAAACACAACTTTGATACACAACTTTGATACACAACTTTGGTTCACAACTTTGATACACAACTTTGGTTCACAACTTTGAATCGCATTTGCGAACGGTGCAGACTAAGGTTACCGTGCATATCGGCATAGTCTTATATTGATCTACATCGTTCGCTAATCACATATTTATGTATAGCCAATATTACTCCATACAATTTTACGAACGTATAAAAAGCAATGCTGATTTCATCTGTCGCTAGGAATGTAGCCGGATAGTTGTTTTGAATCAACCGACGGCCGGTGACGTGTCTCAAAACAGATGATAATCAACCGCAAGAAATACACCAACGGTCGAGGTTCCCATGTGCATTAGTTCAATTGTGTTATGAAAACTGTAATTATGTCTTGATTTGTTTTATATAATTCGGGCAGCCACAATGTACATGTCTTCATTCCAGTCATGCAGTGCGTATATACGCACATTTGTTGGAATTGTATTTACGTATCTTCAATCTACTTTTCTGCCATTTCTCACGGCGTTTCTTTTGTAAATTACCAGTAGTAAAGGGGCGGATTATTCGTTAATAACTGTTTAAAAACCAACTGGTTCGGATGCGTTAACTTGTATGGCGTTTTACGCCGTTTATTACCAGTACTACATGCACATTTATTCTGACACCAGCGAGTCAGTTGTAATGGTAACTCCACACTCCTGAGCGCCAAGTAGGCAACTCCACTACTGACATTTTAAGGTATTTGGCATGACCCGGTCGGGGATCGAACTCGCGACCTCCCACATCGGAGGCGGACGCTCTCTTACTACACAATCAAGGTGTCGAAAGTCGATTCCAAATCCCCGATACTAACCACTAGGCCACGGCTACTACAATGAGTAGGGGCTATTCAATTCTAAAATATATATATGATTACACGGATATACATAGCAACAGTTTCCGATCAATATCAGTCGGAAGCAATGGACTATGGTTGCTTTAGAGAGTAGTTGCTCCGTTAAGTTTAATTACTGTGGAAGATAACTTGGTACAGAGGTAGAGCGTCGGCCTCTTGTACCAAAGGTCCCGGGTTCGAATCCCGTGATGAACGGGTTCTGCCTTTGGAATCTTTCCACACAAACGGCGCGAGTACTGGTTAAGTTTCCAGGAAGCAGACAAAATGTGAAATTACCACAATGTTTTCAACTCTATTCAATAATTGAATTGTCGTTTATGGAGATTTTCCATATTTTTGCCTAGATGATTTCGACGTCGTCTGCTGCTGCAGATTTAATGTATTTGGGAAAGGGGTTACATACTGTATCGAAGTTGTTTGTTTGATAAAAGTAACGACATGATCAGCTTGTAAATACTCTCCATCTACACATGTTGACATAATCTTCTTACAGGCGTACATCGTCTGCTGCAGGTTCGCTGTATGCGGGAAAGGGTTAATTTGTATAAAATAAGTTTGTCCAAGACCAATTCCTAAGAGACACTTTTCGAACAGTTAATTTAGATCGCACTTGATCATCATTCAACATAACTTTACTGTGATATTTAATTGGAAAAGACTCATTAATCACGTTAAAAACACACCATGTACTAGTAAACGAACCCGACATTCACTCAGAACTGCAAACAATACGCATATTGTCAATAATTGATATTGAATGTATTGAACTATTTATATCGATAAACCCCATTAAATGAAGGACTCTAGTTGATTAAGGAACATTACGGGATACAGTAATGCAAGTGGTATTCACTTTACGGAATATTTTTATGGCAAGCACTGTAGCAACCCGTTTTGTAATAAAATTTTCAAAGTTGATTTAAACAATGTATAAATATGAATATTGTCTTATTTCAGCGTGTTAAGACAGAAAAATTGCATAAAACATACAAGAAAAAAAAGAAAAATTGCATAAAACATACAAGAAAAAAAAGAACCCATTTTGTAATATTTTTTTTGGACACTCAACCCGTTTTGTAATAAAATATCGGAAATGTAATTATCGGTATATTTCTAAACGGTGGTAATGAAATTGCGCGTGAAACATACATGAATATCAATAACCCGTTTTGTAATACCGCATTTTTCGACTCAACCCGTTTTGTAATAAAAATTTCAAAATTCGATTAATCAGAAATTTTTAACTTCATATAATAAGAAACCTATGTATGATATAAATGTTGTCTTTTTCCAAAGTGTTATGACAGAAAAATTGCATAAAACATACAAGAAAAAAAAGAACCCATTTTGTAATATTTTTTTTTGACACTCAACCCGTTTTGTAATAAAATATCGGAAATGTAATTATCGGTATATTTCACGTACAATTGACAAGGAATCAATACACAAATGTTAAATAATACTTATTTCTAAACGGTGGTAATGAAATTGCGCGTGAAACATACATGAATATCAATAACCCGTTTTGTAATACCGCATTTTTCGACTCAACCCGTTTTGTAATAAAAATTTCAAAATTCGATTAATCAGAAATTTTTAACTTCATATAATAAGAAACCTATGTATGATATAAATGTTGTCTTTTTCCAAAGTGTTATGACAGAAAAATTGCATAAAACATACAAGAAAAAAAAGAACCCGTTTTGTAATAAAAAAATTTGACACTCAACCCGTTTTGTAATAAAATATCGGAAATGTAATTATCAGTATATTTCACGTACAATTCACAAGGAATCAATACACAAATGTTAAATAATACTTATTTCTAAACGATGGTAATGAAATTGCGCGTGAAACATACATGAATATCAATAACCCGTTTTGTAATACCGCATTTTTCGACTCAACCCGTTTTGTAATAAAAATTTCAAAATTCGATTAATCAGAAATGTTTAACTTCAAATAACAAGAAACCTATGAAAAATATGAATGTTGTCTTTTTTCAAAGTGTTATGACAGAAAAATTGCATAAAACATACAAGAAAAAAAAGGACCCGTTTTGTAATAAAAAAAATTGACACTCAACCCGTTTTGTAATAAAATATCGGAAATGTAATTATCAGTATATTTCACGTACAATTCACAAGGAATCAATACACAAATGTTAAATAATACTTATTTCTAAACGATGGTAATGAAATTGCGCGTGAAACATACATGAATATCAATAACCCGTTTTGTAATACCGCATTTTTCGACTCAACCCGTTTTGTAATAAAAATTTCAAAATTCGATTAATCAGAAATGTTTAACTTCATATAACAAGAAACCTATGTATAATATAAATGTTGTCTTTTTTCAAAGTGTTATGACAGAAAAATTGCATAAAACATACAAGAATAGAAAGAACCCGTTTTGTAATTAAAATTTCAAAACTCGATAAATCTGAACATTTTAACTTCAAATAACAAGAAACTTATGTATGATATGGGGGTTTCTAATTGTCGAGTGTCAAGTGTCGAGTAAGAAAGGTCGAGTGGCGAGTAAGAAATGAGAATGGTCAAGTGTCGAGTAAGAAAGGTCGAGTGTCGAGTAAGAACGGTCGAGTGTCGAGTAAGAAAGGTCGAGTGTTGAGTAATAACGGTCGAGTGTTGAGTAATAAAGGTCGAGTGTCGAGTAAGAAAGGTCACATAATTAATCATTGTGCTGAGACAAATGTATTAATTCTTAGATTAATCCAAACTCACAGTTTTTTATTAACACAAATTGAGGTCAATGTTGTGTCATTAAAGACGTCTGCTGCAGACTTGCTGTATGTGGGTAAGAGTAGTAACTCACTAGTTGTCTTACATACCATTCTGGACTGCATGATGGAAAAGGACTTGCTTTGTGTGAATCATTAATATTAAAAACATCTTAATCTCCCAATAAAATGATATATGTTAAACCTATAACATTTATTTTTCTTTCCTTACTCGACACTCGACCATTCTTACTCGACCGTTCTTACGCGACACTCGACCGTTCTTACTCAACACTCGACCTTTCTTACTCGACACTCAACCTTTCTTACTCGACACTCGACCCTCGACCAAAAGTGACACTCGTATAATATGAATGTTGTCTTTTTTCAAAGAATTATGACAGAACAATTGCATAAAACATACAGGAATAGAAAGAGCCCGTTTTGTAATACTTATCTGCATATTTCACTTATAAATTACATGGAATCAATACACAAATGTTAAATAAAACTTATTTCTAAACGACCGTATTGAAATTGCGTGTGTAACGTACATGAATATCAAGAACTTGTTCTGTAATACCTCATTTTCAGACTCGCGTCTTGTAATAAACATTTCAAAAGTCGATTAAAGATTCAAAAGTTAATTAAAACTGATACTTTTAACTCAAAATAATAATGCCAAATACCAAATAATACCGGATAATTCGTAAAAAATACAGAATAATACTTTTACTTTGAAAATAATATTCAAACTATGATAAAGAATACTAGCTTATATGTAATATTTTATTATTGTTAACATCAACGTGATATTTCAAAATACAGATGCAATTATTCCATTCGCTATATTCGTACAAGTTCTGAAACAAGTTATGCAGACTTTCTTTTTATATGTCTAGTACATCGTGTTGGGGAATTATTGAAATTATCAAAATTAAATCTCTCTCTCTCTCTCCCTCTCTCTCTCTCTCTTTCTCTCTCTCTCTCTCTCTCTCTCTCTCTCTCTCTCTCTCTCTCCTCTCTCTCTCTCTCTCTCTCTCTCTCCCCCTCTCTCTCTCTCTCTCTCTCTCTCTCTCTCTCTCTCTCTCTCTCTCTCTCTCTCTCTCTCCTCTCTCTCTCTCTCTCTCTCTCTCTCTCTCTCTCTCTATATATATATATATATATCTGTCTCTCTTCTCTCTATCTGTCTCCACTCCCCCTCTCTCTATCTCCCTATATATATTTTTTTTGCTATATATTTCATATTTCCTGTGTATGTCTGTCTCTTTCGATCGATCTCCCTCTCTTTCTATATGCCTGTCTCTCTCCGTCCGTCGCAGTCTCTCTCTCTCTCTGTATGTCTTTCTCTCTCCATCTGTATCACTGTCTCTCTCTCCATCTCGTTCTCTACATCAACCTCCCTGTCTCAATCTTTATATATCTCTGTTTATCTGTCTCTCTGTCGTTCTCACTCTCTATTTCTCTCTATCGATCTATATTTGCATGTCTATTGCTATGCATCTCCCCTCTATATTGTTATGTCTGTATATCTATTTGAGTATCTTGTCTCTCTCTCTCTCTCTCTCTCTCTCTCTCTCTTTGTCTCTCTGTATGTATGTCTCTTTCACACTCTCTTACTACTCAATGTATATATATTATATAGTTCGGTCTCTCTATCTAACTTTTTTCTATAATATTTCTCTTTCCGCCTCTTTCTCTCCCTGTCGGTATATATATACCTTTCTCTCTCTCCCAGCTATGTCGGCCTCTCTGTGTCTGTCTTTCCGTCATTCTTCTAATTATTTCTGCCCGTCTCTCTTTCACCCTGTCTTTATATATTTATAAATATTTCTATCTATCTCACTCTGTTTATCCTTCATACCCACTCACTCTTTCTGCCTATATATCGATATATATATATAAATAAAGATAAAGAGAATGAGAGACACACATACACTAACGTACAGACAGGGAGATAAAGCGAGAAAGAGAGATAAGACGAGATAGAGAGAGAGAGAGAGAGAGCGGAGAGAGATATTTCATCATTTCAATATATGTCCCTCTCTGTCTGTCTATCTCTCTCCATCTGTATCGCTGTCTCTCTCTCTATATCTTGTTCTTTATATCAACCTCCCTGTCTCCCTATATATATATATGTTTCTCTGTCTCTCCGCCGTTCTCTCTGTCTATTTCAATAGTTCTCTCTATATCTCTCTCTCTCTCGATATATCCATCCATGTCTATTGCTGTGCATCTCTATACCCTTCTCTATGTTTGTGTCTGTCTGTATATCTCCACATGTCTATTGTATCTCTCTATTGCTATTTGTCTCTCTGTATGTATGTCTCTCTCACACTCTCTTACTTTCTTTGAATCTGTATCGGTATGTCTATACCTGTCTCTCTCTCTATCTCCCTTCTCTGTCGGCATGTCTATGTATGTCTCCGTCTTTCTTTCAATCATTTCTGCCTGTCTCTCTTTCACCCTGTCTTTATATATTTATAAATAATCTATCTCACGCTGTTTATCCTTCAGACTCACTCACATGCTTTTGATCATTTCAATAATTTCCCAACACGATGCATATAAAAAGAAAGTCTGTATAACTTGTTTTAGATTATAGCGAATGGAATAATTTTATCTATATTTTGTAATATCCCGTTGATGTTAACAATAATACAATATTACATCTAAGCTAGTATTGTTTATCATAGTTTGATATGTATATGCATAACTCTCCAGTCATCTGATCTTAAATATATACATTGATTTCTGAACATATTGGCATAAACTGCGGACCCACATCGGACTGCGCGTTTACCTTATCTGAATCTATACACGTCGTAAATCTACGCTGAATATTATACAAAATAATTGGAGTCTAATAAGTAATATACGTTTAACCCCTTTCTTGCCACCGGTGTTCTTGCACTATGCAGGTTAAAGATATTCACAAACATTAGATTCCAAACTAAGCCTGTAATTACGTCATGGTTAATCTAGGCTTGTTCGATCGACTCTTGCGGTCCTCTCTGGCAAGGCATATTTTCTAACCTTATTACCAAAGTTTATTGAATAAAGGTTCTGTCAATGTAAAATAGATTAAACGGTTGAAAACTACGTAAACCTCGTTAAATTACGTGCATCTTTTCCAGGTTACTTTATATTAATTCAAGAGTATACCATGAACGTAAGCAATGGCAAGATTAATCACAACGCAACTGTAACTTTTTCTTAAAATAAAAATCGAATAAAATGTCTTATTTCTACTACAAGAAATGATATGCTGTTTCTTAAACCTATTTACTCCCGAATTCAGATGACTTTTCTATTAACACCCGTCATGGGGTTAAACCTAGGTCAGGTGGCTTCACTGTTTATGACGTCACTTAGTAGTAAGATTTCACAGAAATAGGACGCAGATGTTCTGACAAATACACGTTTATAATTGAGTTACAATTATAAGGCAATTCATTGTTATAACGTTCTCGTCATCTAGCTACATTATATGCGTTATTTGAAACCTATGTTTTATTACTTTTGAATGATGTAGTATGCACGTACACAATGCGTCACATTGATCAAGATACGTACCATGTGTTGATGCAGATGTTGAAGGGGCAATTTAAAAATCCAGTCAGAGATCGAAGTAGGCTAGAAAAAAATGCACTTGTGTTGTTCCGGCGTTATATGATCTTTACATCTGTACCGATCATGGACAAGAGACAGTAATGTGTGGCGACAAGGAGGTTGTTATAAAATCTGACTTAACTAAGATGGTAAACAGACAAATAAAGACAATAAAAGGTGGTGGAGCAAGGGCAGTGGCATATTCTTTGAAAGAACAATTCACAGGTTGCAGCGAACGAAGTGTTCGCATTATAATGGAACACAGTAAAACACATGGTCAAATGCAGGCTAAATTCACCAATAAGGCACCACTCAGATCTGTAAAAGCAAGTAGAGTGTTCGAACGTTTACAAATTGATTTGGTCACAATGAAACCAGTTTGCAGTAACAAAAAAACCTACAAGTATATTTTCTCAGCGGTCGACGTCTTTTCTAGATTTTTGTTTTTGCGGCCTTTGCCAAATAAATCTTCGAAGCAAGTAGCTGCCGTTCTGCAAAATATTTTCAATGAGCATGGCTATCCAGAAATAATTCAAAGCGACCGTGGCTCTGAATTTATGGGGTATGTTGAAAGTTTGCTTCACAAGCACAAAGTGAAAGTGATTAAAAGCAGGCCGTATCATCCCCAATCGCAGGGTAAGGTGGAGCGACAAAACAGAATTGTAAAGCAAAAAATTAGGTTTGAAGTCATGAAAAATGCCAGGAAAGGGTTTAATTGGGTGCGATCTTTACCTGGTGTAGCCACTTCAACAAATATGCAACCAAAAGAGGTCCTTTGGTACCAGACACCTTTAAATGTGTATTATGGACGAGCAAAATCAATGACTGCTGATGAGGTTAGAAAACAACCGGCTGATGCTTCTGACAGATGTCTCAGAAGAACATTTGCGCACTACATGAAAATGCACAGTTGTTCAATTTATCGACTTGGCGACAAAGTCCTGATAAAGTATCCTTTTGACAAATGCCGGGTTCCTCACAAGTACTACATCCTCAAGGGAAAAGTATTGAAACGAGGAAAGGCGTTTGATAGGTATTTTGTTCTGTACCGGGACCTCGAACAAAACTTTTGTAAAAGATGGGTTAATGTTGAGAATCTTACATGTCGCACGATCGAAGAGGAAAAGGAGAAAAGACTGTTATCAAGAAAAACCTTCGACCTAATAGACAGGAAGCGATTACATAAAGAAAGATACTATATAGTACAAGAAGAAGATATTAGCATGGAACACGAACATGAGTATGAATTGGAAAGCAACGTCGGGTCTGAGGAGAGTACGCCTCTATCCCAGATCACATGTCATGAGGCACAACACGAAAACACGTATTTTGGTAGTGATTTTCGTGTGGAGATTGTCAAGGACCCGAAAGGATCAGGCAGTTGTCAATTCGATGCAATATCACACCAATTGAGTAAGATTGGAATCCATCGCACTGATCATCAGCTTCGATCAGTGGCAGTTGACCATATATCTCATAACAGGGATCACTACAGTGACTTTATTGTTGACCAATCATTCAATACATATGTTACAAATATGGCTCTTGTAACTACATATGGGGATAACTTGATGCTGCAACCTCTAGCAAGAGAGTTTCATTGTCAATTTCTGGTGTTGAATGCTCGTGGCGAGCCATATCATCGAATTGTCTCTGACACTCATATACATGATATTAATATGCCTGTTTTAACCCTAGGATACTATCCAGAGGATGAAGGCGAACATTACGTGTCTATAGAAATCGAGCATGTACATCTTCAGGAACTTCTTGAAGACACAGAAAGCTCTAATGTAAGAACAGATATTCAAAACAATGATATCGCGTGTGAATATATATCTGGTCAGGGTATTAATGTTAATATCGAGATACCAGGTGTTACAAATGCAGACAATTCCGAAACTAAGACTCTGTCTAATCAAGATTTAGACGAAGTCAGAGGTAATTCAGCAAATAGTCTTGAAAACCAATCAACATCTTCAGGAGATTACATAGCAGTTCTAGAGGATGAAGACGAGCATTACGTGTCAATTGAAACTGAAGATGATCTGTTTCTGGAACGTTTAGAAGACACAGAAAGCGTTAATGTAAGAACAGATATGCAATACAATGATACCGCGTCTGAATCTATGTCTGATCAGGATATATATGTTAAAAGCGAGACGCCAGGTGTTACGAATGCAAACAATCTCGAAACTGGGCCTCTGTCAGATATAGATTTAGACGAAGTCAGAGGTAATACAGCAAATACTTTAGAAAATCAATCAGCATCTGTAGCAGATTACATAGCAGTTCCATTGACTTTGGCGAGATCTCCCAGCACAATTGAGGATAATGAGCCATATCTGCCTTATCTAGTTCTAAGACAAATCATAGTTTTCTCTATTCAGATGCATCCTCTGATGCGCTATACCCTGCAAAGAGTTTCTGCATTTTTTGAAGCCACAGTGGTGTCTCTAGGATACCCAGCCTTACATCTTAATCCTGAGCAAATGCATAACGTTCCAAGAATAGTTAGTGTCCGTCGATTAAGTCGGGTTTTTGGTTCTCATAGTGGTGTCATGCTGCGATTGAGAAATATTATGTTGAGTGCAGGAGGCAGGTGGTTCAACGCATGGCTCACACTCCAAGAGATGAACTATGATTGGTATGAAATCAGAGACATATCATGGACCTAAAGATGTCCGGCAGAACGGGCCACCTAATAAAAGGGGTGTCATCTTGTTTTCCCTACATAACTAGAATCAATGATTATGATGTGATTGCCTTGACAAATGTTAGTTTAATTTTGTCAAATTTGACAGAGTATAAACTAATTTCATTTATTTTAATAATACCACCAGATTTGTTTTCTTTCATAATGTTATATGTTTCTTCATGTTAATGGTATTAACCCTGTCCTACATACAGCTACGTTATCTAACGTCTCTAAAGCAGACGACTTTTGATAACATTGCGGCAAAATTGAAATTTGCTCATGATGAGCGATTTACCCATTTCCACAATAATTTCAACTCTATCCAAAATTCTTTTTTTCAATTATTTAGATGTATCCGTCTGTAGATTTTGAAAGTCGTTTCCAGCAGAAGTGTTGTATGTGGGAAAGGGATAAACCTTGTGCTTCTGTTTTGTTTTTTCAAATGTGCATGTAAGATTGTATGCACATATATGTAATTATCGGGTTTTTTTTTATCAATTACAGTTATATTGAAAAAATCATTAAAAAAAACAAAAACAAAACAACAAAAAAATTGCCATTAGGTTTTCGACCTTGACGTGGTTGGCAAGCTTTAAACAAACAGAAAATCGCTTCTTTCTTTCCTATTTAGCCACACACATTTTCAATTGTGTATATTGGTTCCTCGTTACCTTTACGTTCTATTTCGAAATTTATTTTTATTTCCCACTCAATTTTCTAAAATCAGTCTTATATCTAGCATTTTAACATTGACTCCTTGTAAATATACGTTAAATTCGAAATCAAAAGGTTATTTTATCTTCAAAATGTTATAACTAAACGTGTTAAGTCTGAACAATGGTATAATAAAACAGATTCTGGACATTCATATCTTTTCGAAGCGCTATTTAATAATCACCCTTCTGAAATATGTATTATTAAATAGTTGCACATTGATTCCTTGTAAAATAAAGTTGAAATCAATATACATTTAAATAACAAAACTGGTAAAGTCCCGAAAATTGTTATTACAAACGGGCACTTGATATTCATGTCTTTTGACGTACTAATATTCTAAAAAAATCTTGTTAGTTTTTTAACATAGATTTCTTCTTATTTAAAAACCAATCAGTTTACTCGACTATTGAAATTTTAATTACGAAACGTGTTTAGTCTGAAAATGCGGATTAACGTACATGTATGTGTTTTCTTTTTATATCAATAACACTACTTTAATCAAAGTACTAAGTACTATTGTGCGGGATATGTTGGCCCAAGAGTGTTAACAAGATTTTCCGTCTTAATTACCTACTTTTTGACCAAACATGACCCATATTAGAATTGGACCTAGATGTCATCTAGAAAAACATTCTGATTAAGATTCAACATGCTCAACCTAAAAATGCAGTATCCTGAGTGTTTCCTTCAATTTCGCTTAGTGACCTAGTTTTTAACCCGGCATGACCCATATTCAAACTTGACTTATATCTCATTTAGATAGAATTCTGACAAAATTTCAATAACCCAAAAAAGATGTTTCTACAGAATCAACAAGAATTTCCTTCAATTTCGCTTAGTGACCTAGTTTTTAACCCGGCTTGACCCATATTCAAACTTGACCTAGATCTCATTTAGATATAATTCTGACAAAATTTCAATAACCCCAAAAAGATGTTTCTACAGAATCAACAAGAGTTTCCTTCAATTTGGCCTAGTGACCTAGTTTTTGATTTAATATGACCCATATTCAAACTTGACCTGGACATCAATAATACAAACAGGCTGACAACATTTTAAACTCCTAATGCAAATATTGCGTCCTCTTTGAGTGTTAACAAAATTGTCCTTCAATTTGACCGACCTAGTGACCTACTTTTTGATCATCAGGACCCATGTTCGAACTTTGCCTACATACCACAAAAACAAACATTCTGATAAAGTTTCAACTTGCTCAAGTTTAAAATAAGGCATCTAGATTGTTAACAATATTTCAATTCAATTTGACATAGTGACCTAGTTTTTTACCCGGATTGACGCATATTCGAACCTGGCATAAATATCATATAGATAAACAGTTTTACCAAATTTCAAGCTGCCTGATCAAAAAAATGTGGCTTCTACAGAATGAAATAGATTTTCCTTCAATTTAACCTAGTAACCTAGTTTCTTACCCAAAATACACATATTCGATCTTCAACGAGATATCTTTTAAGACAATTGATTTGACAAGTTTAAACTGCTGAAGCAAACATTGAGGCCTCTTCAATTTGACATAGTGACCTACTTTTTGCCCAAGAATGACCAATGTTCAAACTTGACCTACGTACATATCATCAAAACGAACATTCTGATAAAGCTTCTACAGTGTTAACAATTTGTTCCTTTAAGTTGGCCTAGTGACCTAGTTTCTGACCAATATTTAAACTGAGTCTGAAAATGCGGTATTACAAAACGGGTTATTGATATTCATGTATGTTTCACACGCAATTTCATTACCATCGTTTAGAAATAAGTATTATTTAACATTTGTGTATTGATTCCTTTGTCAATTGTACGTGAAATATACCGATAATTGCATTTCCGATATTTTATTACAAAACGGGTTCTTTTTTTTCTTGTATGTATTATGCAATTTTTCTGTCAAAACACTTTGGAAAAAGACAACATTTATATTATACATAGGTTTTTTGGTTATATGAAGTTAAAATTTTCAGATTAATCGACATTTTAGATTTTTATTACAAAACGGGTTGAGTCGAAAAATGCGTTATTACAAAACGGGTTACTGATATTCATGTATGTTTCACGCTCAATTTCATTACCATCGTTTAGAAATAAGTATTATTTTAACATTTGTGTATTGATTCCTTGTCAATTGTACGTGAAATATACCGATAATTACATTTCCGATATTTAATTACAAAACGGGTTGAGTGTCAAATTTTTTTATTACAAAGTGGGTTCTTTTTTTTGCTTGTATGTTTTATGCAATTTTTCTGTCATAACACTTTGGAAAAAGAAAACATTTATATAATACATAGGTTTCTTGTTATTTGAAGTAAAAAATTTCAGATTAATCGAATTTTGAAATTTTTATTACAAAATGGGTTGTGTCGGAAAATGCGGTATTACAAAACGGGTTATTGATATTCATGTATGTTTCACGCGCAATTTCGTTATCATCGTTAAGAAATAAGTATTATTTAATATTTGTGTATTGATTCCTTGTAAATTGTACGTGAAATATACCGATAATTACATTTCCGATATGTTATTACAAAATGGGTTGAGTGTCAATTTTTTGTATTACAAAACGGGTTCTTTCTTTTCTTGTATGTTTTATGCAATTTTTCTGTCATAACACTTTGAAAAAAGACAACATTCATATTTCTTGTTATATGAAGTTAAATTTTTTAGATTTATCGACTTACGAAATTGTTATTACAAAACGGGTTGAGTGTCAAATTTTTTTATTACAAAATGGGTTCTTTTTTTTTCTTGTATGTTTTATGCAATTTTTCTGTCAAAACACTTTGGAAAATTATTCATAGGTTTTTTGGTTATATGAAGTTAAAATTATCAGATTAATCGACATTTGAAATTTTTATTACAAAACGGGTTGAGTGTCAAATTTTTTTATTACAAAACGGGTTATTGATATTCATGTATGTTTCACGCTCAATTTCATTACCACCGTTTAGAAATAAGTATTATTTAACATTTGTGTATTGATTCCTTGTCAATTGTACGTGAAATATACCGATAATTACATTTCCGATATTTTATTACAAAACGGGTTGAGTGTCAAAAAAAATTATTACAAAACGGGTTCTTTTTTTTCTTGTATGTTTTATGCAATTTTTCTGTCTTAACACGCTGAAAAAAGACAATTTTCATATTTATACATTGTTTTCTTGTTATTCTAAATAAAAATACCAGTTTAAATCAACTTTGAAAATTTTATTACAAAACGGGTTGCTACAAAGCACATGTGTATATTTGAAAGTGTTAGAACAAATACAAATAAGTTTTATATCACAAAATAAATTAATTTAAATAAAATTTAAAAGTCACAGTAATGGAACCATGTTACTGCTTGTTGACAGTGCAGCATTTTTTAATTAGATAATATATAATTGTCTTGCGAAACACATCATCCGAACTTAGTCTCTCAGAGGCATTTCGATAAGTAAACAACATGGCACCTTCAAACATGTGGATAGTTTTATTGTTTTTTACTGCTGTTAACGGCAAATCGTTGAATGTGACAAAACAATTGATGAATGCTTTAATGAAGGACTACGATAAAAACATTAGACCAGTGTCCGATCAGGATATGAAGATGAACGTCAGTGTAGTCGCATACATTAAATATATCCAAGAGTTTGACGAAGTTCGCGAAGTTTTTGCATACAGCGGTGCTTTTACATTACAGTGGAAAGATGCCGGAATGGTTTGGGATCCAGCTGACTACGGAGGAATCTGGTATGTTATGGTATCTTACAGAAAGATGTGGACCCCTGATTTGATATTGATAACACCATCAGACGAGATGGACACTCTTGGTAAACCATGGCAATTCATCAAATACTATTTCAATGGGATTGCAGTTTGGACTCCTGGAGGACTACTTAAATCGACTTGTTCCGTTAACGTTGGTAAATATCCCTTTGACAAACAGGTATGTAAGTCTGAGTTTAATGTGTGGGGTTATGATGTTAACGAGATTGAGCTGATCTCAACCTCCAGTACAGTAGACACGAGTCTGTATTCCGGTAATGTGGCATGGGAACTTGCTTCAACTAACGTTATAACATATGTTGAAGGTACGTGGTCACAAGTATCCGTCGAATTTCACGTTCGGCGCAAAGCCGGTTTCGTCGTCGTCAACCTACTAATGCCGATTCTGTTCCTCGGCCTGATTAACGTCTTGGTCTTCTTGCTTATCCCGGAGTCGGGGGAGCGCGTATCATTCTGTATTACCGTATTGCTGTCCATTGCAGTGTTTATGACCATCGTAAGTGACACATTACCAAGAAGTTCGGAACCGCTGCCTGTCATATCGTACAAACTTATGCTGGACATGATAATAAGCTCTCTGATAACATTTTTCACGATTTTGAACCTACGCTTGTATCATAAAGACAACAAGAAACCTGTACCAAAATGGCTGATATCTGCACATTCCCTTCTCTGTTGTTTACGATTGCGTAATGGTAAACCAATGCAAACAACAATACACCAAACACAACCTTATGATGACATGGTTCTCTCTAATGTTGACGCTGGAGATTTAATGAAAGCTGACATCGCACTATCGTCAGTTTCTGTTGCAAAGAGAAATGCTTATTTAAAAGCGAGACCTTATGAAGCTGCTTTAACAAAGAAGAGGGCATCTTTAAAAGTCAAACCGGATTCTATAGATGCCCGTCTTGAGAGGTTTATATCTACAAGTGAGATTGAAGCAATGAATGTAACCTGAAGGGACATCAGTATACTGATAGACTATATCGCTCTGATCACTTTTACTACCATGTCAAGTCTAAGTTTTGCTGTGTTTTTATTGTATGTTAGTCTCGCTTAACAGTGCAAATGATGCTCATCTAGACTAAAGAGATTGATATCAACCAGTAAGATCAAAGCCATGGTGGTAACCTAGGGGAATATCAGTATACTGATAGACTAAGTTGCTCGGTTCACTTTTACAACCATGTCCAGACTAAGTTCCGCTGTTTTTCTAGTGTATGTCAGCATGCAAACGCATTTTCAATTGTGAATCGTTATCTCTTTAATCAATAAAGGTTACCATATATTCAAAGTTGTCAGGTGCAGAGTTGTTGCATGGTGGTAATGGTGGGTTAATAGTTCCCCTTATGTGATTGTGTGTATAATCGTCTACTTTAAAGGAAATCTGACAACAAATGTGTTTTCTCAAAACATGGAAGTGTCATTTTGAATTAGATACTGAGTTTAAGGAATTGTAGGAAATGAAGAAATTCCTAATTTTTAGTAATTTAATTTTTCAGCTGTAAATCGTCTGTATTATATTACCAATTCGATAAATGCACTAACAGTTTGTTTTTTAGAAATAAAAGCACTTTAGGGTGAAAATACAAAAGTTAAATTATTAAATTACTTTAATTATAATTGAATGTTTGTGCAAACAGTAAAAAATAAAAGCATTTTTAGGTGAAAATACCGAAGTCAAATTATTAAATTACTTTAATTATAATTGAATGTTTGTGCAAACAGTAAGAAAAAACATGAAATAAATATTGTGAAAACAGTCAAACAATTGTGTATAGGTGCATACATGTAGGTAAATAATGGAATAGACAAAACAACAGGACTGTATTCTCACCTTTCCCTTACCGCTCTTTATCACTCCGCACTAACGGTAAATAGCAAAATCAAAATGTGGGACAATCGGGAAGACACCGATCTGAGTACCTCGATCTCCCCGACCGGCCAGACCGCGACTAAGCTCGACCAGGTGTTTAGTCGGGGGTCTACACAGCCGAAGAGAGCCTCGGCCAGACCTTTAGTGGACCATACTAGATCAACTCAAGACCTTCCAGACTACTTCAAAACCACTTGTCGACACACATCCCGACTTCTACTCGACATATTCTCGACTTTCCCGATGTCTACCCGATCAACACGACCAGCCCGACTTTTCTTCGACCTCTACCCGACTTATACCCGACCATGTACGATCGCTTATTTTGTTCGGTATTCAGTTGACCAAAGACTATCGAAGAAGCAACATCATGGAAGTTATTAATCAATAAAATATGTGACTAGATGACTTCCCGATGAACTAGACCTTGGTAACGAGTATACACGAGTTTACAATCAGCAAAATATGTGACTAGTTGTCTTCCCGATGAACTAGACCTTATACACGAGTATACACGAGTTTACCAGAGCGCTACAATATGTATTTCAGACAGCTTCCAGACCGCCTCGCCTGGCTTCTTGTGCTACACGGATTATTTTAACATGTCAAAAAAATCCGGTAAAAACCCCGACCACTACCGCAGACCGAGGGAGGTCATTTCACCACTGCATGATCGAGTTTGATCGTGGTACTCAGTTCGGTGGCGAGAACGCCCCATTAAATAGATAATGCACACGTTCTTACCTCGAGGTCAATAAAATGATCATTATTGAAATGGGGATCGATGTAAAGGAAAATGGATGTAAAATATCGATCAATGCATGAAACTCCAGAAATTGTTGTTAAATCCATACATACATGTACTTAGTAATATTGATTTTGTGTGATCTTTAGTGTAAGTGTTTTCTTCGCTTTGATTATTTTGTTTTTACTTGAATTTAAATTCTTATGAAGAATACGAGTAGCATCTGGCGATTTGGAATCGAATAGACTTTCTAGTTTACATTATAATAATCTTAGTACATTGCATTTAGCCATTTACAAGTGTAGTATGGCAAAGACAGAAAAGTAAATAAACAAAATACAATGAGTAACCATTAAACAAAAGATAAAAAGAGCAAAGGACAGGAAAGGAAGAATCATTGAAAAGGAGTATTACATAAGAGGTTTCGTCGGGTATACATATTTCTAGAAGGAAAAAAGTAATATTAGGATAAAGCGCCTAAAATTGAAAAATATAAGCAGCATCATAGTAATAACACTTCATAAATTATAATGCATGCAATAATAATGTCCAGTACTTATTTCCTATGGACATTAGTTCATTTATATATTGTGATTGTTTCGATAATTGTGTGGTGTTTGTACAAGACATTATGCCATGAAATATATTCATTTAAAGCCAATCAATATAACTTATGTATTTTTTGCGTAAAATGTCATACGTTTAGGTAACGTAGTTTACAAATACGATTACTTTCAAGCTAGACCGTTTACCCTACAAATAGCGAATGGCGGCTAAATCTTATTCTGGTTAAATGTTTTCTTAGATTATCATTTGGAATCTTTGACATAAATTCTTCAAAACAAAATTCGGATTTGAATTTAAAAAATATATCAATTTAGATGTATAATTAATATAACTAGACCAAAGTTGTCACTCAATCTGCATTTTAAAACATTGAACGGGGGAAATGTTAGCATAAGCATAAAAACTAATAAGTCAAACAGCCATTACCTAGATTTTCAATAACATATATAACATGAATAACAGTGTCAGGCGATTTCAGAATTGTATTATAAAATTTTAAAGATTCAGAGGAAAACGTCATAGTTCACCGAATACTGCATAGTTTGGAATCTGTTTACTTTATTTACCAAAAGGTATGTGAAGTTAATGAACGGACTTATAGTTGTACATATCCCAAACCTCAGACTAACATAAAAGGATGGGAACGATCATTGAAAGACAGTCAGTTTACATTTTAAATTTAACTTAAGACGATCAAATACGCCCAACAGGCTGTGGTATACTTTCAGTGCCTGGTTATGTAACCTTTTAACAGCTGTGGTTAAATTGCCATCATAACTGAAGCTAAACTCAAAACATACGAAATTGTTAACTTGCTAAAGTCCCATTGACACATAAAAGAAATCTGAAATGTGCATGTTCATATTCAATTTAACTTGTGATTTTACATCTGAATACATTGATAATTCTACAGCTTATGCCAATATCAAGAGGGTTATTCCACAGTGCATTTCTATGCACGGTGTCAAAATCAAAAACAAATACACCATATCTGAAGCCTTTACTTAAATATAAGAGACTTCAAGACAAAGATGGCGTTATATGTAGAACGACCATCGCTAAAACCAAACTGGGTCCAATTCCACCAACCTTACTTAGCGCAAATTAAATACTTAAATTCTTAAAGGCACATTTCTTCATTTTTGTTAAAATACCTGACTTTTTATTTTTTATCAAGTTTTGTTATTCAGCAAGGTTATTATTTTTTGTCAACTTCGTCATTAAATACATTTCACCAGTTTGTTACACGTATTAGGGAAACAAATATGATGAAATATGCTTTTAAGTATTTAAGTATTACTTATAGCTAAATAAGGTTGATGGAATTGGACTCTGTACATCGTTCAGCATATAGCCACTTTCACTTAATTTATTAAGTCTTATTCTGAGTGTCATAGTCCGGAGGCAAACAGCCCATTTGTGTAGGAATCATGCATTTTGTGATACAAGCATGGGATTTGGCACATAGTTACTATGACCCATTACGGCTTAATTAAGAATGGGACCCCAACTGAATTTTGCCAATTGCGGCTGTGGCGGCCATCTTTCAAAATGGCCGCCATGACGCCTTATAGTGTCTTATTTCTTCATTAAAAATAAGAGTCTTGCCCATGTGTTTCTAGACATCCCCATTGAATGTTCTTTGCAATTGTATAGAGTGGATGGTCACAGGCTATGACAGGGGTTTGTCCACGGTTAACAGTATCAACAGCATTTTGCACCACATCCAATGAATGCTTAATCATTGCAACTGACTTGGACTCGTCTGGAAATAGCGGCAACAGTGTACTGATAGCTGGTTGGATTGTGATTATGGCTTGATGGTAAGCATGATAAGCAGGCCACGATGAATTTCCATCACTTTGATTGGATTCTCTGCTATAATTGTCCACTGTAATTCTGCTTCATCATCAACTGTATGATTAGGCTTGTCAAGTTCAGGTATTTCTGGAATAGGTGGATCTTTGATTGCCGCAACAGATGCTACAGATATGTAGCTGTGAGGACGGTTGGAAAGTGTGCGGTCAGAGCTGAATAGTGGGGAACGTGTTTGATCAATAACAACGTTATCAACAGCTGGATGTTGAAAAAGCGAAATGCTAATTCCATGGAATTAGGTTTTGAAACTTGTGGAAGTAGGGTCATTATCTATGTTGTCTATTGCTGATGTCGTGAAAGTACAAATCTTCAAGAATTGTGAACACACTATGATTCATCTGATCATTGTACATACAATGTAATATTTATAACATAAAATATACAATACAACATATAAGCACAATGCCACGTCAAACCAAAGTTATACGTGTGAAAGCTCGAGCGAAGCACGCCTATAGGTTACCCGTACGAACACATCATGCGAGATCAAAACAACGAGAATTCAGTACACTCTTACTGTTTTTCACATATCAAATCTCAACCCCATAGCACTTTTTTTCGGCCATTTTGCTTCCGGTCTTACTGGACAGTCATATTTTTCGTAACCTATTAATTTCGTAACCGGTAAAACCCGCAGACACGATATTCGTATGTTTTGACAAATCACAAAATACTTAGAACTAGAGTGAATAATTAAATTTAATTCCTTCTCGATAAAGGAATGAAAACAAGGAATCTGATATGTGATATTTTGCGTGTAATTGCATTCGTTTTCTATTTTTAAAATGATATTTTCTCAACCGGAAGTAAACACATCAAATGTGATGTCATTGCAACGCAAGTGAATTCATTGTAAGGCTAAAAAAAGATATGTGTGGTTCAGGTAACATTGGTCAACGAAAAAGGGTAGGTAGGTAGGCTTTTCTTTTTTCTTTTTCTTTCTTCAGAAGCAAGTTGTCTGCTGCAAGTTGTTACAGACGTAAGTGGTTACAAATGTGTGCTATATGCACATTCAAGACATCTCATCAATATATGGAATAATTCTTGCAAAAACTTCCCCGACGGTTGATGAGTTGATGACTGCCTTCTACCGTCACGGCGAACACTGTGGCCTGAACCATGTTTGTTTTATTACAAAATCGATAAAAAGTTCTAGGGTCGGCCCCAGGAAGGTAGGGTTACCTGAACCACACATATTTTTTTTTTAGCCTAATGCAAGTAATAAATAAATTACAAAAGGAAAACGACAGAAATCGTAGGAAAGGATAGTTTGACTCGTCACAAATGGATTTCGTTCACTGGAAGGACTTTATGAAGGGTAAGTCGACTATTCTTTTGTACCTGTTATCATTATTTCATGGATTTTATATCTTGTCAAATGGCAATATGGAGAAGCAATAAACACTTGAAAATAATGGTAAATATTTCAACGGAAGTTATCGTTCGTTACACTGGCCTCGGATATTATTTTAACTGGAAAGGACGAACAATTCTATTTCTGTATCGACATAGCTTCATTTCAAGATAATATATTTATTATATCAATCAATACTTTGCTTACAAATATAGCTTCATTTCTAAATTATTTGTTAGTGTTCCACGATGCTTTCGTCACATCTCGTGACGTCACATCGTGTGTTTTGTTTTTGTCTGTATCGTTCCACGATGATTTCGTCATGTATTTCGTGTGTATTGTTTTTGTCTGTATCTGTCATTTGAAGCCGAAGCCGTGTTGTCAAATGTTGACCCCACTACTCAAGAAAATAGCTAAACTATCATATCTTCGACTGTCTAGTTGTATTGACTTTAAGACGTTTATCTATATATTGCAGTAAATGTAGGAAACAAACAAAAGTACAGTCAATTTCAATTCCTAGTCTTTGTCAAATCATGAAAGTATGACCAGAATCAGTTCACCCAGGTTTTGGGGTTTACATAGTAAATGTCTTAAGCCATATATCCTCCAACCTGATAGAGAGGAAAACACTTTCATGCCTTCAAATTTCAAGTAGTTTCATCTTTTTTATTTATCCAAAATTTGTTTATTGATCAGATTGGACAAACTTGGTACTAAGAATGTCAACATTATTTTCACTAGGTTATTTTAAATACTCTGCATGTATGTATTCAAACCACATTTACAAAAGATTCAAACCACATTTACAAAATATTCAACATCTATTGACAGCATTATTTTCATTCTCGGGAGCACAACAACCAATGATAACATAGAACTCTTCAAATTGAAGAGCAAATGCAAAATAAAAAGCCTTTTACGGTCAACGATTTAGGTCTGTCTATGAAACAGGGCAATGTACACTAACTATATCAAACTTAAATAAGGTAAAAACAAACTGAACAGTGAATCTCTTTTTAAATTCAACAAACACTCAAAATACTTTTTATTCAAATAAGTATGTATAAACATTATGAAAAATAAAAAAAGATCGTCTGTTTTTCAACAGAAAAGGCTAAATTCAATTTTTCTGTGTGAAATTGTCTAATCTATACAATAGAAATGGTAAAATTTAAACTGGTATACATTCATTGTAACAACAAAATTCTTATAGTTTACTGGTAATAAAATAACACATATTTTCATGAACTGCTGCTCAAAGTAAATTCCTATACTGTAGTTTAATGGTAAAATACCTGGTCTAACAAGACTTCTGAGTTCAAATCTCAGCAGGTACATGTTTTGAAAGAAGCAACTAAACTTAAAAATGTATACATGAAACAATTATGTTGTGGGGAGTTGTCTTACTTAAACACGTATTACATTTTTATCCAGGCTTCTAGTGAAAATATTTTATTTCCTGTACCCTTTTCAAAAGCTTTTATAAATGAACAATATCAATTTAAAAAAGGAACATAGATAACTCTGAGAATCTGTACATTTTCAATGTCAGATCAGATCTTGCACTATCCTTTTTTTTTTCATATACATGTACAGGTGTTTTTTTACCTTATATAAAAGGTGCCGTTTAAAGGCCCCTTCCCCTCAGAAATCCCCTAAAAATATAAATTCCCCTCCGAATCATTGCCGAAATGCAAAAATCGCCACAGTAAACATGACAATTATGGACCCCACAAGGACTCTGTACATAGATACACTCAATCAAGACAAGATGTCAATGTCTTCAAGTTAATTGTTGACAAAGCAGAAAATGTAAACCGTAAAACAAGAAACCATTTGTAGAAATCGGTACAATTTCCCCCCTCTTTTTTACTAAAACGCAGCGAAATTTCCCCTTCTCAAAGGCCCCAGGCCCCTTCCCCTTTATCAGAAAAAAACCCGTGATGTATACATAATCAGTTGTTGACACTTGTCATGTACTTATTAACAAATAACCTGATGCTGTAATTGCTGTTTCATGTTTTACAAATTAAAAACCAGAAAGGAGATAGGTGTTCAAAGTGAAAATGTTGTTGAATAGGAACATTTTGGATCAATTACACCATTCCGACAATGTATTCAGATTAGTCGCAGACATCAAGTAATTTACATCAGGCAAGGGGCTAAACTTTACCCTTTCCAACATACATCATTATAAATGGGACTTTTGAAAATATTTGTCAAAAATTAGTTTTCTCAGTCTGTATGCATAGTGTTCTCATCTTAAAATGCCTCACGATTATACATTCAGCCAGATCAGGCAAAGGTAACCATCTGCCTTGGAAGATTGTTGTGTGAAGTATTTGAGTATCGTAGAAAGCCAGGGGAAAATGTTAGTTGAACTGAGGTACCATTGAAAATAATGTTAAGCTCAAGTCATTCAATCAACCATGGTAAGAGTCAGTTTCAAATTATAGTTATTACTAGTTTACAAATAACTGGCATTTGTAAAAATAAATCAGAACATTCTTCAATGCCTTCTAGTGTTGTTTTCCATCAAAATCCTTGGAAATTGTACAGTCTGTTACAATCCTGACCTAATAAAAAATGAAACAGATATGTACAAATTAAACTTAAATGCATGATAAGTTTGGGTTTATTTCAATATGTTTTTCAAATTCTGTTTTGTAACTTTCTACAATTTGCCTATTAATTTGTTTCTTGTTGGGGCACTGACACTGCTTAATTAATTGTTCTTGCTTTCACACGACCTAGGCTTTGCCTATTAACATATTAAAATATTAGGTATGAAATATGCCATTAGCGTTCCGTTTGATTTAACTTAAGACAGTCCAAGCTTGTAAAATTTACAACTTATTTGTCTCAGTTTGTTAAGTATCATAATACAAAGCGAATTGTTATTTCAATAACTTCAAGTGAATATTTAAGATGTTATTCTTTAAAGACATTCGCAACTGTTTCGATTCTCACGATAAATGTATATATTACGTCTATATACGGTTAACACCGTTCTAAAAGTGTTATGGTCGTCGGACAAACGGTAATAATGTGACACAACGCGCTTTGTATGATTATTCATGCAAGATTTTATTTTATTTGAAAAGAAATCTGGTTACCTATGATTTTTAAGTTAAATTTTGATAATAGAGTAATGCTTAAACTATATTTATGCAAATTTAAAAAAAAATCTGAATGTTAGATCATTGAAAAAAAAAGTTTTTAGTGATCTTTTATGAATTTAATTTGATTTAACTAATTTTAATGGTGTAATTTTTTCGTGATGGCTAAATTTTTAACTTTAATTCTTCTAATCATAAAAAGAGTGAAGTGTTGACAAACAAGTGATTTAAAACTGAAAATGAAATTTGAATATTAAAAAAAAAATATGAAACAGCAGTCACATTTGTCAAAGTATGGGGTATACAGAAGAAATGGCCGGGAATTTTTTCAAAGCTTGGTTACCCCATTTTTTTATTTCATATTTCTGTAGATTAGGTAATATGCCACCAACACACCAATTTTCTTAAAATTCTGAATGTTTTCAAAAAATGATGAAACTGTAGCGAATGTCTATAACAATTCAAGCGTCGACCTATTAAATAAAATAGATAAATGATCGAACTCGACAAAATTCTTTCTTTTTTCGACGTTATATATATTTTCAAGCGATTTTCTTAAATAGAAGACTCGGTCATATAGCGGTTCAAATGAAAAGCTTAACGATGTCGTTACATCAGATATAAAAAAGTCGATAAAGTATTGAAATGTCGTAAGTGCTGTCTCGACTGGTAAACATCCCTAACTACCACAATGCGGACATTCTCGTTGTTTCGACATCAACACAAAGATGGCTGCAGGAAATATTGAAATAAAGACAATTGAATACCCTCGTCTACATATACAAACAGAGTGTGCCCAGTTACCGTATTTATTATACAGTCGACATTGACGCTTTTGCACCAGACGACTACTTAAAACATTAACATGAAAACATTCTCACTTTCCCACAATATTTCAAACGGAGTAACAAAAGTAATCTTGTTCAAATGTCACAATAATTCCCCTTCATGTTTTTAAACACGTGACTCTTTTTAAAACTACCTAATCGTGTAAATTGTTAAAGCCTAGTCTTATTTGAGTACGCCATTTTCATACGAAAAAAACAATGCTGAGTAGAACGTATATTCCCCGGCCTGTTTTTCGCAATAAAAAAATAAGGCCTTACATGCTGATCATCATCTACAAAAGCCAACGTGTACCTGATATCCATGAACGGGCCTATATCGAGTCATTTATATCTTTATTGATTATCACCCAGAATCAATTTATTGGATCAAAGCGGTTATCATTGAAAAACAAACAACATTGTTCTAGTAAAGGAACCAAACATTTTATTAGAACGGCAAACAAAACGTGCTTGTATGACACTAATTGATATTGAAGGTATTGAACTATCCAGAGTCATATAACCAAGAAAACGAAGGGCTCTGGGTGATTAATGAACATAACGGAGTACTGTCCAAACAGTTTTATTCAGTTTTTTAACAATTTGAAATGCGTTTTCACTAATCAGAATATATTTATTGCATTGCAAGCACACGTATATAAAGTGTTGGAAAAATAGAATTAAGTTACCACAGAAAATGGATTTAAGAAAAATGTTTTAAAATCCAACCTTTAAATTACAGGAATCATTTTTCTGCTTATTGACAGTGCATCAATTTGTGAAAAAGACAATACAAAGCTGCCTTGTAAAACACATCATCTATACTGAGTATTTTAAAGGCTTTTCATCGTTTTAGACAAGTAAACAACATGGCACCTCTTAATGTGTGGACTATTTTATTGTTTTTAAATGCTACCGTTCACGGCAAAACATTGAATGTGACGAGACAATTGATGAAGGATTTAATGAAGGACTACGATAAAAACATTAGACCAGTGTCCGACCAGGATTTAAAAATGAACGTCAGTGTAATCGCATACATTAAATCTATCCAAGAATTTGACGAAGTGCGCGAAGTGTTTGCATATAGCGGTGCTTTCACATTACAGTGGATAGATGCCGGAATGGTGTGGAACCCAGCTGACTACGGAGGAATCTCGTATGTTATGGTATCTTACAGAAAAGTTTGGACCCCTGATTTGATATTGACAACACCATCGGACGAGATGGATACTCTTGGTAAACCATGGCAGCTCATCAGATACTATTCCAATGGGTTTGCGGCTTGGACCCCTGGAGGACTACTTAAATCGACTTGTTCCGTTAACGTTGGTAAATATCCATTTGACAAACAGGTATGTAAGTCAGATTTTAGCGTATGGGTTTATGAAGTTAACGAGCTAGAGTTAATCTCAACCTCCAGTACAGTGGACACGAGCCTTTATTCCGGTAATGTGGCATGGGAGCTTGATTCAACCAACATAAGGACCTTAGTTGAAGGTACATGGTCACAAATTGCCATCGAATTTCACGTTCGGCGCAAAGCAGGGTTTGTTGTAGTTAACATACTGATGCCCATTCTGTTCCTCGGCTTGATAAACGTCTTGGTCTTCTTGCTTATCCCGGAGTCGGGAGAGCGCGTATCCTTCTGTATTACCGTATTGCTGTCTATTGCTGTGTTTATGACAATCATAAGTGACACATTACCAAGAAGTTCGGAACCGTTGCCTGTCATATCGTACAAACTTATGCTGGACATGATTATAAGTTCTCTGATTACATTTGTCACGATCCTGAATCTTCGCTTGTATCATAAAGACGAAAAGAAGCCGATTCCAAAATGGCTAATATATGTATATTCTCTGTTGTGTCATTCCCATCTGCGCAAATCTAAACCAATGCATGCAAAAATACACCCAAAACAAAATGACGATGTCATGGTTCTCAGTAATGTTGAAGACAGAGATTTAATGAATGCTGATGTCGTACTTTCGACGATTTATGTTGCTAAGAGAAGGGCTTCAATAAAAGCGATGCCCGATGCAGCTGCATTAACAAAGAAGAGGACTTCTTTAAAAGCAAAGCCGGATTCGATAGAAGCTCGTCTGGAGAGGTTGATATCTACGAGTGAGATTGAAACCAAGACGGTAACCTGGAGGGACATCAGTATACTGATAGACTTTGTCGCTCTGGTCACTTTTACTACCTTGTCTGGGCTCAGTTTTGCCGTTTTTCTTATGTATGTTAGTCTGGCTTAACCGTTCGCCCAATGCCAATCTAGACTATATAGGTTGATATGTACGTGCTATGGCTGTAACATCGGGGACATCAGTATACTTAAAGACTATGTCGCTATGTTCACTTTTACTACCTTTTCTCTGTCTTGCTGTTTATCTCATGTGTGTAATTCTCGCAAAAATCAATGCTACTTGCATTCGAAGTTGTTATGCATTCTTTGTTCACAATGTTTTTTATCAAATGTATTAATTATATATTTTATTAGACTTTT
Organism: Serripes groenlandicus; assembly: GCA_031761405.1. NCBI lineage: Eukaryota > Metazoa > Mollusca > Bivalvia > Cardiida > Cardiidae > Serripes > Serripes groenlandicus. Next base: position 211,683,432 of record JASEVX010000001.1, on the reverse strand, counting down.
GATAATATCTTTTCATGGTAGTTTTCTGTAGATATGTTTTATTTGTCAATGGTGTTTTAGGCAATTTTCGTCAATTGTTCAGTTATATTATAGCATTACATGTTTTAGTTACCAGTTATTATGGTCTGCTTATACTGACACAAACGAGTCATTCGTAATGCTATCACCAAAACCCTGAGCACCAAGGATGAAAAGCCATTGCTACCCTTGTTAAAGTATTTGGTATGACCCGGTCGAGGTTCGAACCTGCGACGTCTCACACCAGAGTCGGTCACCCTAACACTACAAACCACCTAGGCGTTTTATTGCATGTGGGACAGTAACAGTGCGAATAGTGAGGACTCATTCAAGCTGTGCATCGGTACAGTTTAACCAGAGTGTTTCGTGTTTTAGAGTTGTAACCTTGTTATGTTTTACAGTTATTAACCTTCATATAATACCGTTACGAAGTCGCCAGACATTGATCATATGCATTTCTTTGTTCATATATTAAAGCTTTCATATGCAGTGTCAATCCGTGGGTTTCGAGTTCGAACCACAGCTCGACCAACATTCGTTCCAATGTTTGGCAAAGGGCAATGCAACAAGAGGCATTCGTCTTCGACCAATTGGCTAACGGTATAGGTGAAAAGCAGCAAGTTGTTTGGAAAGACTCTTGTTTGGAGTGCTTGCGTGTGAAAGTCAAGAAAAACGTAGGAAGGTGAATTAGCATTCGTCATATGAAAACATGTTGAAAAACGACATTAAACCCCAATCCATGTAATCATATATAGTGTCCTTCAGTCAGATATCCAGATTACAATTACAAGGGTTGATTATTGTTGTTGAATGTTTTTTTCTTCCTTTTTTATAAACATTCTAAACTGGTTTCTAAACAATCGGAACACTTGACAATCATCTCTTTTTTATATTGGTTATCACCCCTGTATTTAAAAGAATTTCGTTGCCGAGAATGTTATTGGCTGACGCAAAGGTTAACCTGAGCAGAACTTTTTTATCAGATATATACGATCTAACACCAGCGAAGTTTAGGTCCGGCTTTAATGAGATTGCGTTTAAGAATATCATCAATATGTATCCAATGTAAATAGCATTATTGAATACCTCGCCATTTTATATGACCGGTGCGCCATGAAAACCAAACTAATCATAATTATAAACCGTTTGGAAAAATACCTGCCTGTGCACTCTTGCTACGGATCCAAATTATTACTGCTTTACAGTTGACGAACAGTGTATAACCATATCAGATTGCACGGATGCCTCAGCTAGTCTTTGTCTTCGCTGGTCGCAAGCTACTCACATTTTATTTCAGCAGACCTCTATTCATATATTGTTAGATCAGCCATATTATTTTTAGGGGGAGGGTTATGCCGTTTTCAATATAGTTTAGTTATATCACGGCGACTGTAAGCGTATCCATGATCCATGGGTTAACAAGCCAGTACTAGGCTAGGACATGTGCATTGACCAAGGGCACTCCACCATGATTGCCGCGACTGGAAATCGAACCCGGGACGCCAAGTATCTTGGACGATAACCGATCGGCCAAGGCGGATTCCTAGATTAACAATATACATAACCATTTGGTCTACAAATGATTTCCGTTGTCCATGTGGCGTGTTTATGTTCATACCGGTCGTACTAATGAGAACAAATTCTAGGACGAGAAATTTATGGTGGATCGACAACGGTGAGGCTCTCGGTCACGAATTAATGAGTTTTATTGACATGAACTTACTCGTCAAAGAGAGATAATATGATTCCAAGTAGATTTATAGATTTATACCGATAGCCGTTTGAACTCATTTCAGTCGTATTATTTTCTATAAGTGTTTAACAAAGAATCCATTCAGAAGGTCTGTACTGAGGCATTATGAATGTAATTATCGTTTTAACATTTAGCCTGCTGAACGATAATTACATTCAACTTCAATCGCGAACAATTTAGATCCAGATTAGTCTGCATGTTCCTGTAAACCGATCTAGGTTAACAGTGTTTGCTACTAGCGTATCAATATTTAATTAATTATACTCCTTAACTTGTAAAAAATAAGAGAAAATAATAGCGATTGCGGGAATTCTGGTGGATAAGGGATTACATTGACTTTAACGGAGCATTTCCAATGTAAAGAAAATGTTGTGAAAAGAGGGATAGTTGGATGATTCTATTTAATGGTTTTAAATTAATGCAATCAACAGTCGAAAACCTAAATCACCTTTGAATAGCAATTCCCGGGCCAACAGCTACTACACTTTCTGTTTCCCAATTACATACACATTTCTTTCTGGATATGACACTGTGTATAAAGACCACCCTGTGGATAAAAAAGACCGTTGTTTTCCTATGGGTGGTCTTAACCCTTTCCCTCATATAGACGCTTTCTGACGCCTCTGCAGCAGACGGCTTTTTGAAAACATAGTGACAAAAGAAGAAATTGCACAAAACGTGCAATTTCTCCTTTTGCCACAATGTTTTCCACTTTTTGTCATAGGTTATCCATTCAATTATGGAGATTTTCTATGTTTTGACATAAATACGTTCAAAGTCGTCTGCTGCAGAATTGTCGTATGAGGGAATGGGTTAATACGCACGTTCCACTGTACATGGATTATATCATTTAGCCGCGTCTGATGAATTCGGGTATAATTTACGCTCGGGTTTGGCACCAGTTGAAGTACAACCAGTGGTGCTAAACATCTGTGTCAGAATAAGCAATTTTGTTAATTTGCTATAAATACATTATAGATCCAGATCATCAACTTGCGTATATATTACTAAGACTGGACAAGTGAACAACATGGACTAGAACTTCCATGTTCAGAAATGCGCACATGTGCCTTTTCATGCAATGGTTCAAATGAACTGTCACGTAAAGTATTCCTTTAATGGTCCTATTCTGTTTAATTACCGTTTTCAACAAAATTCATAACTTTACATCACGTCGACAGTTCACTTAATCATGATCCCTGGGTAAACAAACCAATACTTGGCTATAAAATGTAACTTGCATAAGGACATTCACCATGACAGTCAATAATTGAGATAGATTCAGAAACGCCCGCTGCCGCTAATGGACCACTTAGTATTGATATAAATCCCAATATCAATCTGAACAGTTGCGAACAACTTTAATGTTATTTGTTTACGCTCACTGACGCCTCTGTGGCAGATGTATTGTGACAAAAGACGAAATTGCTCATAATGTGTGAAGCACCATAGTCGTGGACAACCCCACATTTTTCGAAACGACGGTGGCGATAAATGTCTGATCCTTGCATGTCAGAGATCAAAGAATTCTACATTGAGCTGAATAAGATAAAAACAACATTGACATGCCGGCATCAGAAATTTTATCACGACAATGTTTAACCCCTTTCCATGTACATCTAATATGCAGAAGACGCCTTCCTAAACCTCAGGGCAAAAATCTGTATACATGAAAGTTAATAATTTAATCGGAGTTCGGAAGAAAATGTGGTAAAAGGAGTAATTGCACATCATGAGTAATTTCTACTTTTTGCCACAATGTTTTCAAATGCTCTCTGTAGCAGAAGCGTCAAACGGCTTCTATAAGTGGCAAAGGGTTAAACTGTGATCAATCTCTTTTTTTATGAACGTTAACAATACCCATGTGACGTATACAATTATATGATTTATGTTTTGCTTTTGTATAATTTGTTCGAAACACAACAAAGCTAAAACATACCCTTGGGGACTGAATTATATTGACATGAATAGATGAGTGGCGCTCTACAAAAACGTAAAGCATTTGCGACCAGTCAAAATCAACCAGCGAATCATCGCGCTGTGCACTGATCGCTAACTGTTCATTGAAGGTTTCAATAAATCTTTCTAAGGTAGTTTCCATTTGGATACCCTTATCATGGATGCACAGACAATACTTTTTCCACACGTGTATTTATTACGTTGATGTTGGTTTACCTGGAACACCACTTAAATCAATAAATCTACGTCACACGAAAACCCCGTTACATCTGATCTGCAGCAGACGACTTTTGAAAACATTTCGACGAAGCGTGACATTGCTCATAACTAGCACGGGGGCAGACCAATGCTTATCTGGGTCTGATTTGGTCACATAAATCGGTTTTCCCGTGCCAAATCAATAAAGCATCCATTAAAACTATATCCTATCATGCCATGTCATATTTGTCAACGACAAAGACTGGGCCCATATATAAGGAATAATACAACATATCTCTTGTCAGTTCTAAACTATCGTAAGTAGACCTCATTACAACAGTCATGCTTTTGCGAATGCCAATCTGCAACTTCATTGGCGTATTTATATAAATAAACTATACCCTACAGAATCTGAAAAACGGATTTAAAGGTGCTGAACACCAGATGGAGATCAAAATAGTTAAATTTCAGCAAAGATTGATAGTAGTGACAACAAAGTAAGTAATAAATAGTTCAAAACTTTGTTGGCAGTGAATGTTGAAAAACAGTAAATTGAAAGTCATGACTTTGTAGACAATGTGGCTTACTAGGTATGTCTACCCCGTACAAATGAAGCATACCCGATCAATATTTAGATGTTTGTTGTAATGGAAAGTGAAAGTATTATTCTTTGATTTATTTAAAAAAAATTCCATTAAGCCTTGAACAATTACAACGTCACTCACTTAACACATTGAAAATTGGCATAAAATATAACAATGTTTAAAACATGATGGGGGAAAAAGAATCTTGTTTGCATGGCGTCTGAATCCGGAAATATGCTAATTTAAATAGAAAGTATAAGAGTCTAAGAATAAAGGAAAGTGTACGGAGTGTAAAAAATAACTGATTACCAGATACTAGTAATACATTTTAATATTCTTCTGCTTTAAAAAATACCTTCAACAAAAGGTGTGTCTGTGTGTTTGTTCTTATTGTGTTTTACACCGTTTTAAACAATTTTCATTTATATCACGGCGTTTTCTAGGTAAGTTACCAGTAGTTCTGGTCCATATATTTTGTCACCAGCGATTCAGTCGAAATGCTTGTCCCAGTTTTTGGTATGACCCGGCCGGGGATCGAACCTGCGACCGTCCGCACCGAGCCGGACACTGTACCACTACATAAGCGAGGCGGTTACATTTAAAAGTATAATTTCTCGAATATTTGGAAAGGAGGTTTCTTGTTCACACAAGGACGAAAAATGTTGTTGGAAATTGAACACATGTTGAATAATTCTCCCTTTTCCAACTATGTTTCGAAAACGTCGTTAGTCGCCTGTAGTTTGGAAATCCTGCGGAAATATTCTATTTCAAATTTTCATAAATTCTTAATTTATTATGACAGTAACATAAAGTGCAAACCTTTTGGATAGACTTTAACGCAGAAACATTATGCGATCCAAGCATATGAACAGTTTTAAACTTTAATCTGCTATGATAGTTTAACACTTTCCTATATAAAGACCTATCATAATGCATCTGCAGCAGATGACATTTGGAAGCATTAATTGCTCAAAGCGAGCAATTTCTCATTTTGCCACGACATTTTCAACTCTGTGTTATCATTATACTTTCATATTTAGATTGTCCATAGTTCGCCTATTTGTTTTCAGAATCGTATGATTCAGATGTGTTGTATATATGTAAGAGTCGTCTAATTTGAAAACGAATGTTTGAAGCATACTATCGATAAAGAGGTGAATGTGAAAGTTTTGAAAAAAATACCACTCCTTTTTCTACATTGATTTCAAAGATCAGCTGTTGCATATGAAGTTGAAAATTCGTTATGATTCCAGGGTTAGATCTGAACAAAGGTAGAGACCGGTCGGAAAAGTAAATCATCCATATAACGAACCATATCACACGAAAGCAGAAAAAAATACCACTCCTTTTTCTACATTGATTTCAAAGATCAGCTGTTGCATATGAAGTTGAAAATTCGTTATGATTCCAGGGTTAGATCTGAACAAAGGTAGAGACCGGTCGGAAAAGTAAATCATCCATATAACGAACCATATCACACGAAAGCAGACACTCGGACTTTCTTTTAATGAATGCGTTTTTGTTTTTACATACAACTGATTGCATGTGTGTATCATCTCCACACACCAAGTGTTAGGTCTCCATTATTATTCTTATATGCTAATGTACGAAGAAGCATTGGGTTGCGAAAGTGTGCGTGAACAATAATGCACACGTTTTACCTTTATGGATTAATGGATTGTTAAGTATCACGAAGTTTCCTTGGTAAGTTACCAGTACTACTTGTCCATCTATCCTGACACCAGCCACTTAGTCGAAATGCTAACCCCGCAATCCTGAGCGCCAAGGAGGAAAGCCGTTCCTACCATTTTTAAAGTTTTGGTATGACCCGGTCGGGGATCGAACCCGCGACCTCCCACACCCCAGGCGGACGCTCTAGCCGAGTATGTGGTGTTGATGGGGTGGTGGCTGTTTTAAAAAAGATAATCATTATTTTTATTATCAATATTTTAGTTTTACTTTTACACTATTATATATATATATATATATATATAATGAAATAAATTGTACTTATCAGCTGTAAAATTAAATATTAAATGTCAATTAAATCAAGTTCGCCTGTCTAACGCCTAAAGAACTTTCTGTACAAAACTACGGCAGTAACAGACACACCGGCAATAAGTCCTATTTTCAGCATGCAATCCTTGTTTCTGCTGAACATATTTTTTAATTTGCACCACGATCCATCATCATCTGTCACACCGTCTTCATCAACATCATCAAATTGACTCCCAACAGACAGAGCTTTTGGACTCGTTTCACTAGATAATTCTCCAGCTTTCCTTAATTCGTCTGCCACGTAGATTCTTGGGTTAAGTTGTTTCAGTTGTTGTTCTAGAGGTTCATCATGTTTGACAGATCCATCGGTAGAGAAAATGCATTCACCCGACTCGTTTTGTGCTGGAACATCTCTGTTTTTCTACTGTGGATCTATCCTGATTTTTAGGTATTAACTGTTCCATCACTTCTTCGTTAATTTATCTGATATTCTGTATGCCATTTTCTACATCATCAATCAGAAGGGAATGGTTATCAACACGAATGTGTCTGTTGTTTCCTGACTCGTAAGATACAGTGTTACCAAGAAGCGTGTTGTAAATAATCCACTTATATTCGATGTCCTGTCTTACAGGTAACTCGACGTGTACGCGCCATACCCCTCCATCTTCGTTATATGTAGCCACTACCGGACTGACTCTGTCCCAGCCTCCTACTTCTGGTACAGATCCAAGTATTGCCATGCAGTATTTAGCGTCTGAAGGATCCATTTTTGTTTGAAATACACACGAAATAATCTTCATTTTCCGTTGTATATTTTCTGATGTTTCGTGAGCTGTAAAATATGCTGTTGCCATATTTATTTCTGTGTATATATCCTCTTTTAAGATAAATAGAAAACGATGCTTCTACTTTCTACAATGCCGTCTTTATGACTAACGTTATCACCAAAGAAACGTCGTTATTTATAGACGTCAGGACCACCACGTGACATAACGTTACAACCACGTCACACTGTAATTGCATCACACGACGTCATGTGACAAAGGGTGGACCAATTATTCAAATGATAATCCCCATGTACTGTGGTAGTAGACACCAAAAAGACATGAATACGCATATTTTGAGTTCTGTTTTTTATTCATCAACTTAATTGCAACGTGTCACTGCCGGTCCATTGTATATCTGAGTGGCCGCCTCAGTGTTGTAGCGGTAGAGCGTCCACCTCGTATGCATGAGTTCGCTGGTCCGATCCCCGGCCGGGTCATACTAAAGACTTTAAAATATTAGCAATGGCTGCCCCCCTTTGCGCTCAGGATTGCGGTGTTGTCCTTACAAACGACTGACTGGTATCAGGATAAATGGACCAGCAGTACTGGTAACTTACACAGAAAACACCCTGATAATACTGGCTGGTGTTAGGATAAATGGACCAGTAGTACTGGTAACATACACATAAAACACCCTGATAAAACTGGCTGGTGTCAGGATAAACACAAGTATAAATGAATCAGTAAAACCAGTTACTTACCCAGGAAACACCATGATATAACTGATCCATTGTTAAATCAATAAACAATAAAGCAATCAATCAGTTGGTAACGACAATGACTTACAACCAAGGGGTCGTGGTATCGAATCCCGACTCGGCCATTCATTCTGTCCGGTGAACGATAATAGTAATTGTGACCAGCGTCCTTTGACCTTCCACCAATGGACTTAATAGTGTATGTGGAAATATAGCCGGTTAACTGGAAATAATGGTTTGTGGAGTCCTGGTGCGAGAAATTCAGGACAAGATGTTATGAAAACTGTCTTCCGTGATATAACTGAAAAACGTTTGAAAATGGCGTAAATCGCAAATCAATCTATGTACACTTATAAAGAGTATGAATCGTCAATCTTTTTCTCTCATTCGAGACGATAATATTCTCTTTTTTTGATCGAGGTCTTCCTTTTTCACAATGTTTTCTAAAAGTAGTATATGCACATTCTGATTTGGATCTGCATTGAACTCAAAGTCCCGAAAGTCGGAACTCGTGCGACGGCAGGGGCGTAGCTCCCTTTGGGCACTGTAGGCACGTGCCTACACATTTTTTTCTAAAAATGCCCCAAAATGCAGCTGCGGCGATACACATCTGCGTAATGTATCGACCAGATCAGCCTGCGCTGTCCGCGCAGACTGATCCGGCCTACACATTCCGTCTGAGGGGTGATAGATACAGTAGTGATTCCTTAAAAACATAAAATCCACAGGAGGCGAATAGTGTATATCCGGGTACGCCTGTGTGGCATGCTTAGGCTGATCAGGGTCGATACTTTACGCAGAGTCCACAATGTTGATTTTCTCACGAGACGGCCTACACATTGATTATTGACAAGCTACGCCCCTGGGGTTGTCTTGTAAATGACAATAAGAGTCTAGGTTTTTTTAAGTCGAAAACGGCGTATAACGGAATGATCAATAAAGCCAGAGTAATGTAACTTGGTATAGACAAAATGATGAAAACGATGAAAATGATGAACCGTTTTTTAGTTATGGGCAAGGTTAAACTTGTTGTATGAATGTTTTATTTGTTTTATTGGGGTTTTATGCCGCTTTCAACATTATGTCAGTTATATCACGGCGACAGTTCACTTATTCATGATCCCTGGGTAAACAAACCAGTACTAGGCTAGAAAATGTGCGTTGCCAAAAGTACACTCCGCCATGACTGTAGTGCCGCGACTGGGGCTCGAACCCGGGACACCCGCTTTCAAATCCTCGACGCTAACCACTCGACCACAGCGGATTGTATGAATGTGGCATAACTGAATTAATATTGAAACCAGCATTATGTGACTTAGTATAGTTATGCGTATTTTTTTAAGGAACATGTGTACCAAGTTTCATTTGAATATGTGTATCTGTTTTTGTTTTGTGAGGTAAGGTCAACATTTTGTTACGACGACGCAGACGACGCAGACGACGCAGGACGACGCAGGACGACGCATACGACGCAGGACGACGACGACGCAGACGACGCAGGACGACGCAGGACGACGCAGACGACGCAGGACGACGCAGACGACGCAGGACGACGCAGACGACGCAGACGACGCAGACGACGCAGACGACGCAGACGACGCAGGACGATGCAGACGACGCTGACGACGCAGACGACGCAGACAACAATGACGACGCAGACGACGCATGACGACGCAGACGACGCAGGATAATTTTTTTGTAATTGCTTTTGCAAATTGTTTGAGAGAAACTATCAACACAATGAAAAACGCTCATATTGAGCATTTCTTTCTTTTCCCACAATATTTTAAAAAAGTCGTCTGCTTCAGAGGTGTCTAAGCCTTATGCAAGAGGGAAATTGTAAAACTGTCAACTGTGTGTATAAACAACCGAAGCATTTCAGTTTATAAAGCTAACGGACGGAAACGTTGCATCTAAACTTTAAATCAATCTCCAATTAATTTTGACTGCAATATAACGCAGGCAGTGATACCGGAAGTTGTAAAATACACACAGGATGGCAAGATCGTGTCAGGTTTTTTATTTTTTCCACAACGTTTTCCATTCGTTTTAATTATATGTATAAACACAGCAGCAAACGTTACAAGCCCCAAAAAGTTTCCCAAGAAAAGATGGCACGATGTACACACATTAACGTTTTCAGCCCCGAATGTTCTAAAGAAGACTCTTCAATGATCAATTTTAAGCGACTCCATTTTTACATGTAATGATAATTTTAGAATATTTTGATAACTAAAGGGAAACGAATGCTGATTTCAGGTGAGACAACTCATTACGAGCTGACTCACCTGAATCTGAATTGTTTGCAAAAACACCTTAATATTGCCATTGAGTTAATTCAATTATATTTCAGATTGAATTTATCTCAGATATTGGTTTTGTTCAATAGACTTGAAACTTTGACGAACTACTTTGCCCACTTCATTACGGTAGCTCAGTCGGGCTGTCAATACAGGTTTTTTGGGTTCGAACCCAAGCTCGGCCAACATTCTTTCCGACGTTTGATAAATGTCAATATGACAAGCGTCATTCGTCTTCCACCAATGGGCTTACGATCAATGTGGAAAAGCAACCAGTTACTTGAATTGGTTATGTGGATCCAGAAAACACATGAGTAAGTGAACGGGTTGCAGTGATATGACTTGAAAAAATGTTGAAAACGGGGTTTAGCCCAACTAAAGCAATCGTTCCGGCAGAACGACGTCTGGTTTAACGTAAAAATGCCTATCCATATCCGATAAACTTCGACATGGGTCATAGGGTCTTTAAACGAGTTGGTTTGAATGACGTTTAACTTCATTTTCAACAGTATTTTAGTTATATCACGGCTTTACCTGGATACTTTACAAGTACTCTCTGTCAGATTCATCCTTGCACCGATGAATCAGACAACGACTTTTGAAAATCATTGTGCCAGAAGCAGAAGGAGAAATAGCCAAAAGTTAGATTGTTTTCCTTTTTGTCATAATGTTTTAAACTCTATCGGATCATTATGCTTTCATTTATAGATGTTTCCATAGTTTTGCCTAGATGACTTTAAAGTCCTTAGATGTTTGGAGAAAGGGATAAGAAGTCCTTGAAATTGATGGCGAACAGTGCATAACCTGAGGTAAATGCTAGATTAGAAAAGGATCTACACGGAACGAATATATCCGAAGACCTATTTCTTCTGCTTCAAGTCACAAGTTGAAATCTGTAGAACGAAATATTTAACAATATTGTAGAAAGGTTGGAACTTTATATCAATGGAAATAAAAACTTTGCTTGGTTTCGTCGGTTTCTCTGTATAGTCCAACCTGTGTTTAAAGACCACCTATGGAAAGACACCAATATGGTCACTGTTCACAGGATGTATTTATTTACAGGGTCATTTGAGCATGAAAAGAGTAATTTGGAAATTAAAAGTGTGTTTGCTATAGACAGGGAATTGCTAAGCAAATGTGTTCTATAGCACAGGTTTGACTGTATTTTCAAAAAGGGTGAAATAAGCAATAAGCAACTAGACTCTTCCATCGCGATGGCATGTCAGTGTGATAACGAAACGTCAATCGCTCCGGTCCCCTTTTTAGGTAGGTAGTTAACACGCCACACATACCTGGGATAGTCACGTATATTGACGAGACCGTGATGATGAGCGATACCATGTGAAAATCTACCAACGGTGAGTTGATACATCCAAACCTCTGCTAAGGACCAACCTTTGTATAGCAATAACCTGTCTATAGCAACACTTTTAGAGGTCCAGAAAAGGGGCGGTGTACAGCTCTTTTCCCTCATCTTAGCATCCAACAAAACCCTATGTTGTGGGTACGCAGCATCACCGTCTTAAAAGAACATACACAACTTCCCCTATCTAAATAGTTCTGTTCACGACTGAGATAATAGAAAATTACAGAAAATCTTTGTGGTCATATTTTAAGGTGACAATCTAAATACTAAATGTCAGGAGGACCAACATGCACGGCTCTGATCAAACTGATGCGCGGAGATGCAGTCCTATTTCAATCTGCCATTGGATGCATTTGTGTAAGGTAAACATCTCCGTGCCGTGGCTTATCTATCCTACCATTTTCGGTATGTAACCCTTGCCAACATGCAGACGCTTTCTGACACCTCTGCAGCCGACGTCTTTTGAAAACATTGTGGCAAAGAGAGAAATTGCCCATCATGAGCAATTTCTCCATTTGTCACATTGTTTTCAACTTTTTTTAATACTAAAACTTACATTTATAAATATTTTCGATAGCTTTACTTTAAAAAAGTATTGATACCAGGAAATGTGAAACCTATATAAACTCTGAAACAAGTCTACACGAATATATTAACAAAAACAGCTTATCCCGTTGTACCAACAAAAATGGCTGAAAATCTAACGTATATCTTAGTGGTCATTATATTGGTTATATGGAGCGGGGCCGAATGTTTAACGCATATTCCACTGGAAGTGGATTCAGTAACCGGTAAGTGATTTATACAACAGGTTTGAACTTGTTCTCTGATATCGTCGACTTCTGGCATTTAATGAGGAATGTATGTATACATGTAATATTGTTTTATTATTATCTTAATGGATTTATTGTATCGGAAAATAGATATTATAGTCAAAGTTTTTAATGTCTTGAAATATCTGGAGTTCAGCAGCTTTAAAAGAAGAAAAAAAAACAACATCAAACAAAATAAAATCGGATTTCAGATATTGCACTTGAAATCACATTTTGACGCAAAGTTTTCAAATGTTGTCTGCTGCAAATGTATTTTTAAAAAAAGTGATGTGAGCATTGCAGAACAATGTAAGACCGTTAACATAGAGAAAAATACTTCGATAATGGTAACATTTAACCCTTTCCCACATATGGACGCTTTCGGACGCCTCTGCAAATATTGAAAACATTGTGACAAAAGAAGAAATTGCTCAAAACGAGCAATTTCTCCTCTGGTCACAATATTTTCAACTATATTCAATTATAGAGATTTTCTTTATTTTTGCCAGATGGTTTCAAAGTCGTCTGCTACAAATTTGTTGTATGTGGGAAAGGGTTAATCAAAAGCAATTATCTTAAGTATAAAACGCAAACATTTTGTATTAAAAAAAATAGGTATTATCAAGAAGTACTCATCCTCCTGTTCTAATATGTTATGTTAAAGTTGACATCTCACGCATGGGACTTATGTTTTTGATAATGCAAGCAAATTGAAAAGCGAATTTTATTTATTGACGCCGCGTGGAAACGCCGTATCAGTATTGAATAGGTTTAAATGTTGTACCACGGGGTGACGTAATCGAATAGGGAGCAACCAACATCATTATTGTAAAGAAAAACTCTGTAATATGTTTGGAAAAAACAACCTTTATGAATCAATAAATTGTATTAACTGATTTAAGAAACAACAACATACAAAATACGTATGTCTTCTACCGTTATTACAAAACTTTAGACACATTTAATTTGTATTTAATAACTTTTCCCCAACTTCCTAGGCTATGCTTTTTTAATAGTTTGGTTTACGGCCCTGACCCGATTCATCAAAGCTCTGAAAAAAAGTTCACTTTTCCCAAACTTCCTAGGCTACGTTTTTTAATTGTTTGGTTGACGGCCCTAAAAAAATCTTATCGAGGATGTTTTTGCCTTTTAATAAAATTCAATTTAAAATGTTCCTCTCCATACAGTTTGTTCATTCAGACCATTGTATTCTTGGTAAATGTTGACTATACATGTGAACGTTTTCTTTTAAGTTCATAAATGCTCAATTTTGATAATAATTATCTTTAAACTTTTTAAAATTACTTTGTATTGTTTGCTGATATACTCCCGTGTTTGTTATCATACTTCTGCTTAACTGAAAGGAGAATGAACTCACCCCTCTCCTTCCAAAGCTCGTGTCACACTTAACTTATAACTAGAGGCATTAAACCTTAAGTTAATATCTGTTAATATTTCAGCACCTATGTTTTTTGTATATTATTAATCTAGTTAGAGCAAATTTAAAACCGTCTATTAGTAAAAATTAAGAAACTTCAGATTGTATGACACATTATAGTTGCAGTCAATGTTAAGCAAACTGTAATCTAAATGGTTTCAGGACTAAACCTCACATGCTGAATATCACATAGATCGTAGCATATACAACGTCTAACCCCTACGTCAAAATAGACCCTCTCTGCTCTTGATAACCTTTTATTATAGACTACGGTAGCCAGGTGAGCACTATAGGAATTCTTATTTAAAATAAAGGGACATTTGACCCTCTTGTTCAAAATATTTACATCCTGTCTGTTTTCACAGGTTATTTAAATGTACTGAACTGCATCTGCTTCCTTTAAGTCATGCTTCAAAATCTTGCGCGGCGTCTTTGATGCTTTGCATCAAAATTCGTCTTGTATCACTTGGAAAACTGGTTTTACCTGGCACTCAGTAATTGTCGACTGTGTTCATTACCATTCGGCAATATACACGGTATTGAAATGTAAACTGAACTAAATATGTTTGTTACCATTCGGCAGTATACACGGTATTGAAATGTAAACTGAACTAAATATGTTCGTTACCATTCGGCAATATACACGGTATTGAAATGTAAACTGAACTAAATATGTTCGTTACCATTCGGCAGTATACACGGTATTGAAATGTAAACTGAACTAAATATGTTCGTTACCATTCGGCAGTATACACGGTATTGAAATGTAAACTGAACTAAATATGTTCGTTACCATTCGGCAGTATACACGGTATTGAAATGTAAACTGAACTAAATATGTTCGTTACCATTCGGCAATATACACGGTATTGAAATGTAAACTGAACTAAATATGTTTGTTACCATTCGGCAGTATACACGGTATTAAAATGTAAACTGAACTAAATATGTTTGTTACAATTCGGCAATATACACGGTATTGAAATGTAAACTGATCTAAATATGTTCTTTACCATTCGGCAGTAGACACGGTATTGAAATGTAAACTGAACTAAATATGTTCGTTACCATTCGGCAGTATACACGGTATTGAAATGTAAACTGAACTAAATATGTTCGTTACCATTCGGCAATATACACGGTATTGAAATGTAAACTGAACTAAATATGTTTGTTACAATTCGGCAATATACACGGTATTGAAATGTAAACTGATCTAAATATGTTCATTACCATTCGGCAGTATACACGGTATTGAAATGTAAACTGATCTAAATATGTTCGTTACCATTCGGCAGTATACACGGTATTGAAATGTAAACTGAACTAAATATGTTCGTTACCATTCGGCAGTATACACGGTATTGAAATGTAAACTGAACTAAATATGTTCGTTACCATTCGGCAATATACACGGTATTGAAATGTAAATTGATCTAAATATGTTCATTACCATTCGGCAGTATACACGGTATTGAAATGTAAACTGAACTAAATATGTTTGTTACAATTCGGCAATATACACGGTATTGAAATGTAAACTGAACTAAATATGTTCGTTACCATTCGGCAGTATACACGGTATTGAAATGTAAACTGAACTAAATATGTTCGTTACCATTCGGCAGTATACACGGTATTGAAATGTAAACTGATATAAATATGTTCATTACCATTCGGCAGTATACACGGTATTGAAATGTAAACTGATCTAAATATGTTCGTTACCATTCGGCAGTATACACGGTATTGAAATGTAAACTGAACTAAATATGTTTGTTACCATTCGGCAGTATACACGGTATTGAAATGTAAACTGAACTAAATATGTTCGTTACCATTCGGCAATATACACGGTATTGAAATGTAAACTGATCTAAATATGTTCATTACCATTCGGCAGTATACACGATATTGAAATGTAAACTGAACTAAATATGTTTGTACAATTCGGCAATATACACGGTATTGAAATGTAAACTGAACTAAATATGTTCGTTACCATTCGGCAGTATACACGGTATTGAAATGTAAACTGAACTAAATATGTTCGTTACCATTCGGCAGTATACACGGTATTGAAATGTAAACTGAACTAAATATGTTCGTTACCATTCGGCAGTATACACGGTATTGAAATGTAAACTGAACTAAATATGTTCGTTACCATTCGGCAATATACACGGTATTGAAATGTAAACTGATCTAAATATGTTCATTACCATTCGGCAGTATACACGGTATTGAAATGTAAACTGATCTTAATATGTTCATTACCTTTCGGCAGTATACACGGTATTGAAATGTAAACTGAACTAAATATGTGTGTTACAATTCGGCAGTATATGCGGTATTGAAATGTAAACTGAACTAAATATGTTTGTTACCGCATGTCTTTAATCCTTTCACACATATAACTAATCTTTAGCAGACGATATGGAAAACATATTTACAGAAACGTGAAATATCTCCATAAAAAAAGCTTTTAATCATGAAATAAAATTGAAAACATAGTGGCAAAAGGTGAAAATGCTCATCATGAAAGCGACTCTTTGTGGGAAATGGTAATACATTTATTCCGTAATAGCGCTGTTGTTGACTGATTGATTGATTGATTGATTGGGGTTTAACGCCGTTTTCAACAATTGTTCTATCATATCACTGCGGCCAGTTCACGTACTCATATGTTTCCTGGTTTTCTCACACCAGTACCCCACACAACATACACTCCAAGCAACTGGCTGCTTTTCCACATAGACTGTTAGCCCATTGGAGCAAGAAGAATGACGCTTGTTACTGTGACTTTCGTCAAACGTCTGAAAGAATATTTGCCGAGCTGGGGTTCGAACTCGCAACCTCTGGATTGACATCCCGCGTCGGTACCGACTGAGCTACCGGGGCTTGGCTCGGCTGTTGTTAAGCTTCATACTACGACATTTTAACGAACGAAGTTAACTGTTTGTTAATGCAATAAAACTACATTTATTGCATCTCTGTATCTAATTTTCTAATCACATTTGATCTTTCTCTGTTTGTCAGAAAGCCTTCGATTGCGTAAATCATTAAGATTTTACCCTTCCATTTTTACATAGACACATCTAATACATGTTATCAGTTGTATTCAGTAGCATAACATATTTCAATGAAATTGCCCTAACAAGATAGCATCTCACATCGCAGGAGTAAAGAAAAAGATATTGTAAAAAGCTTATTCAGGAAGACAGGGCGATATTCCTTATCCCAGATACTAGCCCGTAAGAGTAGTATTAGCAACTATGTGTGTTGTTAACAGAGCTCATTGCGTTATCGGAGGAGAACTGGTTTTAAATTGGATTAATGTGTTTAACTCAATATATTTGATAGATAGATAGATAAACTTTATTCAGGAAAAAGGAGAAGTTTGCCCAACACACCACATACATCATAATACTTTAGTTTTAACAAAGTCTAATAGCAGACTAATGGCAAAAAATTAAATGAAAACAAATAGATGTATGCAAACAATCTAGAAGTTTTATAAATCCCGCTCCTTCCAGTTTGAATGATAGTTGTCTCAAAGTGTAAATTTAAAACACAAGTCGCGATATATTTAAAGAATGCAGAGTTATATCTGTTTACTACTACCGTTTACTTGTGTTTACCTTTCTCATCAATCATTCTAGCAAGATGACTTCTCGTCCATAGAAACGAGTGCATTTTTTAAAGCCAGTTGGGAATTTGAATAACTAGACTGTACGTCGTTCAACAAAATGTCTTCAAAAGTCACATATTTTATAAACAGTAATTAAGACATTTTTTCTAGTTTGTGTTACATTTTTAGAAAACATTAACATCGACTTACTGGAGGAATCAACCGACCATGACGGTTTAGATGTGAGATTAAATCACATGTTTCCGGACAAGATGAGTGTTCGGATAACACAAGGAGGCAAACAAATCAATTTGAACCTAACGCGAAACCCGATGATGAAACAAGACATACCCATAACGGTCGAACGAAATGGTCGAATAGCGCATTAACTCGTGGAGCAAGAAGAGGTATTGTTTAAGTTTGGTGTTCACGGTTGTTATGTGTGTTTGTGTGTATATTTGTTTCAAACAAAATTCAACCCAACACAATTTTACTGAGCAAGTCGGGACATTAGTGCCTTTGGTCATTTACACGTATTTACCCGTACAGAATGTGACTGAATGACGCAAAGGTGCGTTAATTCTAAAATGAAAGAGAAGTTTAATAAATGTGCAAATTATTTTGAGTTATTACTTCACACCGAAATGGTTGAGTAGCTTTACAAGAAGTAAGGCCTTAGTTTGATGCTATTAATTGTATGTGTGGATATGTGTATTTGCGTTCCTGGTCAGAGTTTTATTCGTTATATCTAAAATAAGAAAGTATGCTTATGACGAGACAGAGCTGAAAACAGTGTTGAAATATAAGAATCGTTCACTTTGAAAGCAGGTCTTAGGTTTTTGTCTTGGTTCATTTTTAGCAATTTTTCCTTTTCCATCAATATTTAAAAATATCAGCTGCTGCGTATCGTGTCGGAAGTCTTCTTAATGAAGAGAATGGAAAACGTTTATCACTAACCTGTCGTACTCGTTTCTATATTTATTAAAACGCACGTAATGAATTGAATTTTCAGAAAAGTTACTAAGTTCTATATTGTGAAAAGAGTCATGTCGTTCTACATGTGTTAACATTATTTGTTATTATTCCTTTCCCATATACAACAAATCTGCATCAGATGACTTTGAAAATACCTAGACATTCTTTTTTTTTAATCTCCATAAATGAAAGTATCGTTATAGAATAAAGTTGAATTCATTGCTGCAAACATAGAAATTGCTCATCATGAGTAATTTCTCCTTTGTAATAATGTTGTCAAAACTCGCCTGCAGATGAGTCAAACTGCGTCTGCATGTGGGAAAGGGTTAAGCTTGTCAATTGTTTGAAGTAACAGCCATACAAGATAAGGTGTTGTATATAAACATTCACAATTGACAATTTTTATACTCAAATATTTGCCCTTTTTTCAGAAGAGTTGAACATGTTGTAGCAAATGAGTATTTACTCATTATGTGAAATTTCTCCTTTAGCCAATTGTTGTCAAAGGTGTGAAAAAGGTATATGCTGTATAAATGTGATATATTTAAAACGAATATGTATAACGTCTCCTACCTAAAGTAGATAATGCACACGTTTTCCCCCCAAGGTCAATATTATGAACGTTATTGAAATAGAGATCGATATAAAACAAATGGATGTAAATTCTCGTCAATGTATTAAACTCCAGAAATTGTTGTTAAACACCCATACACAAATGTAATATTGATTTTGTGTGATCTTTACATATAGTATCTTCAGCGCTTTGATTGTTTTGTTTTAACTTGAATCAAATTTGCATAAGAATATGAGTAGCAGCTGGCGATTGGGAATCGAATTGACTTTCTAGTTTACATTAACGCATGCATACATTATAATTAGCATCGGCAAAGTACACTGCGTTTAGCCATTTTACACGTGAAATATGGCAAATACATCAAATGAATACAAAGATAATACAAATGAGTAACTAATAAACAAAAGAGCAACAAAGCAAAAGACAGGTAGAGAAAAATCATTTAAAGTAGGTATTTACATGAGAGGTGTAAGCGTTTTCATCGGGTATACAAAATTTTAGAAGGAAAAAAGTATATATAAGGAAAACGTGTGAAAAGTTGGAAAAAAACCTGCAGCATTGTAATAGCAATTCATAAATTGTAGTGCATGCACTCAGAATGACCAATACTTGTTTTCTAATGATCATTGGTTCAATTATATATTGTGATAGTTTCGATAATTGTGTGGTGTTTGTACAGGATAGTATGCCAAATAATATATTCAGTGAGAGCTATGCACTAAAACCAGTGTATGTTTTAGGTAAAATGTCATACATGGGACAACATAATATAACATAAATTTCTGACTCGTCGACGTTTATCTTACATAGTTTACAAAGACGATTATTTTTATCTTTACCGCTTCTCCTTCCAGTTTCAATTCCGAGCGAATGGGAGCTCAATCTTTATCTGGTTAACGGTTTTCTGAGATTATCATGTGGAATTCTTTAAAGATACTCTTCAATACAAAATTCTGATTTGAATTTAAAATTATAACAATTTAAACGTATAATTAATATAACTAGACCAACAATTCTGTATTCGGGTATAAAGGCCTCCAGCCTATGTACCTGGTATACACTGTGGTCTCTCAGTCTGCTTTGTAAAGTAGTGAACGTTGACATGTTGGCATACGCATTATAAGTCAAATAGCCGTAACCTAGATTTTCAATGACACTCTTCATTTTACTAGACCAGCAATTCCCAGTCACGTTATTTAATTGGTCAAAATATATCTAATGAATAACAGTGTCGGGTGATTTTAGAATTGTTTCATAGAATGTTAAGATCTCACTTTAGCAATGACATCAGGGGAAAACGTCCTAGTTCACCGAGTACTGCATAGTTTGCAGTCTGTTGAAGTTTATTAATGGACTTTAAGTTGTTAATACCCCAAAACTTCAGACCCATATAAAAGGATGCGAACGACCATTGCACCAATCATAACTGAAGCTCAACTGAAGATATACGAAATTGTTAACTAATTCAATTTCATAACTGAAGCTCAACCGAAGATTATACGAAATTGTTAACTTATTCGATTTCATCGGAGTTAATGGATAAATGTCCCCGAATAGGATGATGAACTTTGAGAAAAACGCAGATGGTTGCTTTTGATTTTGTATCACCATTATACCACATTACACACATATTTATAAATGTTATCTATTTGAAAATGAAGGGTTGTGGGGTTTGTCGTAAAGTAAATAACACAATATCATCTGGAAATATAATCAGATATATAGAAAGAAAATAAAAGTTATTTTCATCCAAATGATTTGATTCAATCGAGTTCACAATATCATTAATAAATATAATGAATATCAAATGTGACAAAGGCTAACCCTGCTAGAGTCCCATTGACCCATCAAAGAAATCTTAAAGCTGCATGTTCATAACGCATGTTTTTACATATGAATACATTTATAATTCTACAGCTTATGCCAACTTATACTTAAATTATTAAAGGCATATTTCGTCATTTGTGTTATAATGCCTTAATTTGTATTTGTTATCAAGTGTTGTTATTCATCAAGGGCATTATTTATGTCAACTTAGTCATTAACATAATGTCTCCCAGATATGTCATGTATAAATATTCATATTTAATTTGGTTATATATGTAACCATGTTTATTACTTTATGGCATTAATAAATGACCATTTTCATTCTATCTGTTCTTAAGTGTTTTATTCATGGCATACAAGTCATACTGCCCTTGGTCTGAACGCTTATCGATACCTTGCTCGAAATCATTCTAGTATTTGCTCATCTTCCCTGGACCAGGCATAAATACATTTCACCATTTGGTTTTACAAAATACATGTATTAGGGAAACAAACATGATGAACAATGCTTTTAAGTATTTTTAAAAGTATTACTTAGCGCTAAGTAAGGTTGGTGGAATTGAACTCTGTAAATCGTTCAGCATATTGTAACTATCATTCCATTTATTAAGTCCTATTTCGAGTGTCTTTAAGAAAATGTTCGAAAGAGTATCAACAATACTGATACATATATAATTCCTCGGGTTAGAAAGGTCGCATTTTATAAAGATTAGTCATGTATGGTGCTATGAAATCTTTAAAACGAAATCTTCCACAAAGTTTTCCAATTCTGCACTTTTGTTTATCTTCAGCGCTGTAATGGTACATTTAATTTCATCTGTGGCAAAGGGTTTGTTCTACTGGTAAATACCTAACTGTGCACCACGTCCACGTGAGTAATCTGACAAATCTTGTTCGGAATAGTAAATATTGCACGAGTTGGAACAATTAGAAAAAGATCCTAACAAAGTCTTCAAACTTAACATCGCTGGAATGATTCTTTTTATCTTATTTAATTTTGTACATACGGCCAACATTGTTTGGGCATGCTAATTTAAGCGTCGACTATTTGAATCAAAGAGATGAAGGATCGAGCTAGATTGTTTTCCTTTCTTTTTATTCTTTTTTTAAACCAATGTTGAACCAAAACCGCTTTAATTTTATGTAAATAACGTCGACGTTATTTATTTTTGAAGCGTTTCTTAAAAAGTAGACACGCTCAAATAGCGTTTCAAATGAAAAGCTAAATAATGTCGTTAATTTTATTAGATATAAAAAGTCGATAAAGTATGTGAAATGCCGTAAGTGCTGTTTCGACTGGTAATCATCCCTAACTACCACACTGCGGAAATTCTCGTTGTTTCGACATCAACACACAGATGGCAGCAGGAAATATTGAAATAAAGACAATTAAATAAACTTGTTTTTTCTCATATCCACGGCCTGCTATTCGCAATCAAGTAATAAGGCCTCATATGCTGATCTTGATCTACAAAAGTAAACTTGTAACTGTTATCTATGGGCGGGCCTATATAGAGTCAGATTTTGTGTGATGTTCTTGTAGTTGTTTTTATTGTTGTTTTTGAGTAGTTTGAATGTTTGGGGGGTATGTGTAATGGATCATATCCTAAAATACAATGTTCAAACGGTTAATTTAGATCGAACTTGATAATCACCGAGAATCAATTTATCGGATCAAACCGTTAATCACAGAAAAACTAACAACATTGTTCAAGTAAAGGAACCCAATATGTTATCAGAACTATAAACAAAGCGTGCCTGTGTGTCACTCATTGATATTAAAGGTATTGAACTGTCGAGAGCAATGAAAACAATTATACGAAGGACTCTGAGTGATTAATGAAAGTAACGGAGTAGAGTTAAAACATTTTTATTCAACAGAGTTATTTAACAATTTAATACGCGTTTTCACTAATCAGACAGGTGTTGTGTTGCATTGCAAGCACACGTTTATAGAGTGTTGGAAATATCAATTAATTTTGATATTACAAAAAAATGATTTAAGATTGTTTATTAAATTTCAACCTTTTTTAAATAATGGAACCATTATACTGCTTGTTGACAGTTGATCAATTTGTGACACAAGACAATACAACACTGTATCGTAAACACATTATCTATACTTAGTCTTTCGTCGTTCTGGATAAATAAACAACATGTTACCTCATAACGTGTGGACTGTTTTATTGTTCATAACTGCTGTTACCTGCAAATCGTTAAATGTGACGAGACAATTGATGAAGGATTTAATGAAGGACTACGATAAAAACATAAGGCCAGTGTCCGACCAGGATATGAAAATGAACGTAAGTGTAGTCGCATACATTAAATCTATCCAAGAGTTTGACGAAGTTCGCGAAGTATTTGCATACACCGGTGCATTCACATTACAGTGGATAGATGCCGGAATGGTGTGGAATCCAGCTGACTACGAAGGAATCGCGTATGTTATGGTATCTTACAGAAAGGTGTGGACCCCCGATTTGATATTGACAACACCATCGGACGAGATGGACACTCTTGGTAAAACATGGCAGTTCATCAAATACTATTTCAATGGTATTGCGGTTTGGACTCCTGGAGGATTACTTAAATCGACTTGTTCCGTTAACGTTGGTAAATATCCCTTTGACAAACAGGTATGTAAGTCAGATTTTAGTGTCTGGGGTTATGATGTTAACGAGCTAGAGCTAATCTCAACCTCCAGTTCAGTGGATACGAGTCTCTTTTCCGGTAATGTGGCATGGGAACTTGATTCAACTAACGTTATAACATCTGTTGAAGATTCATGGTCTAAAGTATCCGTCGAATTTCACGTTCGGCGCAAAGCCGGGTTCGTCGTCGTCAACATACTGATGCCGATTCTGTTCCTCAGCTTGATAAACGTATTGGTCTTCGTGCTTATTCCGGAGTCGGGAGAACGCGTATCTTTCTGCATTACTGTGTTACTGTCCATCGCAGTGTTTATGACCATCGTAAGTGATACATTACCTAGAAGTTCGGAACCGTTGCCTGTCATATCGTACAAACTTATGCTGGACATGATCATAAGCTCTCTGATAACATTTGTGACGATCCTGAATCTTCGGCTGTATCATAAAGACAAACAGAAGCCGATACCGAAATGGCTGATATATGCATATTCTCTTTTATGTCGTTCCCAACCGTGTAAAGCAAAACCAATGCATGGAAAAACACAACCAACACAAACTGACGACGTCATGGTTCACGGTAATAATGAAGACAGAGATTTAATGAATGACGATATCGTGCTTTCGACGATTTCTGTTGCAAATAGAATGGCTTCACTCAATGCGATGCCGGATGCAGCTGCATTAACAAAGAAGAGGGCGTCTTTAAAAGCTAAGCCGGATTCGGTAGAAGCTCGTCTTGAGAGGTTGATATCTACCAGGGATATTGAAACCATGACGGTAACCTGGAGGGACATCAGTATACTGATAGACTACGTCGCTCTGGTCACTTTTACTGCCATGTCTGGACTAAGTTTTGCTGTTTTTCTAATTTATGTAAGCCTCGCTTAACCGTGTACCTGATGCCCATCTAAATTTAATATGTTGATATATACGAGTTGCAGTCGATCCATGGCTTTTAAATCGGGAACATCAGTTTAATTAGCGACTATGTCTTTTTTGTTCACTTTAACTACCTTCTCTCGACTCTGTTTTGCTGTTTATATCACTTGTATAAGGCTTGCTAAAATCAATCATACATGCAAATAATGTTTTTTATTAAATCTATTAATTATAACTTCATTTGTAGATATTTTGTTAGACTTTTGAAAATATCTTTTAATGGTAGTTTGCTAGAGAAATGTTTTATTTGTCAATGGTGTTTTCGACAGTTTTCGTTAATTTTTCAGTCATATTACGGCGTTACATTATTTATTTACCATTTTTTATGGTCTGTTTATCCTGACACAAACGAGTCAGTCGTAATGCTTTCACCACAATCCTGAGCGCCAATGAGGGAAAGCCATTAGTACCATTTTCTGTGGTATGACCCGGCCGAGGATCGAACAAACGACGTCTCAAACCAGAGGCGGACACACTAACACTACACCACCTAGGCGGTTTATTGTATGTGGGACAGTTACAGTGCGAACAGTGAGGACTCATTCGAGCTGTGCATCCACACAGTATAACCAGAGTCTTAACTGTATTATAATTGTAACATTTGTGTGTTCATATATTAAAGCTTGCATATGCAATGTCAATACGTGGGTTTCGAGTTCGAACCAAATCTAGTCCAACATTCTTTCCGACGTTTGGCAAAAGGTAATGCAACCAGTCATTCGTCTTCCACCAATGGGCTAACAGCCAGTTGTTTGGAAAGACTGTTGATTGGAGTGCTTGTGTGTGAAAGCAAAGAAACACGAAGGTATGTGAACTGGCCGACGTAATATGAAACAAAATTTCAAAACGACATAAAACCCAAAAAGATCAAATCATATGCAGTATTCTCCTGTCAGATAGCCAGATAACTATTAAATGGTTGTTGTTGAATGGGTTTTTTTCTCGTGGTAAGAAAGGTACAGACACGTGGGTAGTACAATAGGTAGTTTAAGCGTACAAAACGTGAACATTTTACTTGATGCTTCCTTGTTAATGTACGGCAGTTCGAATCTTAAGTCGCACACGTCGAATTTGTATCGAAACAGGGTCGTGTTATATTTACGTTTACTGTAATCTTATTGAAATAAAGCACACGTTTATTAGATCTGACGACACCGCATAAAGGGTCGTATCGAATTGACGACCCTAGCATTTAAATATATTAACATTCTAAACTGGTTTCTAAACAATGGGAACACTCGACAATTGACAATCATCTATTTTTTTTTTATATGGGTTACCCCTGTATATTTAACAATTTCGTTGGCGACGATTTTATTGGCTGACGCAATGGTCAACCTGATCAGACCTTTATCAGATATATACGAGCGATCAATACACCAGCGAAGTTTAGGTCCGGCTTTAATGAGATTGTGTTTAAGAATATATCGTAAATATAAATAAGGGCGAAAAAACTCTCATCGTTGTCATGACAATTAACCATTGTTCGACTAATGCCCGTAAGATCAGGTAAATGCGCAGTGCGTCTTCCGGTACTAGTCTATGGTTGATGGTTGAACTCGCCATTTTATATGACCGGTGCGCCATTTAGACCAAACTAAACATAATTATAAACGGTTTGGAAAAAGACCTGCCTGTGCACTCTTGCTACGGATCCAAATTAGTACTGCTATAAAGTTGACGAACAGTGTAGAACCATATAAGAATGTGCGGATGCGCTAGATGGTCTATATCTTCGCTGGTCGCAAACTACTCATATGTTATTACCGCAGAGCGCTGTTCATATATTTTAAGATCATCCATATTATTTTTAGCGGGAGGGTTATGCGTGAGGGTTATGCCGTTTTCAATATAATTCAGTTATTTCACAGCGACTGTTAACTTATCAATGATCCCTAGGTAATCAAACCATTACTAGGCTAGGAAATGTGCCCTGCCCTAAGGGCACGTCCATGGGCACTCCACCATGATTGCCGCGACTGGAAATCGAACCCGGTACGCCCAGTTTCTCGGACGATAACCGATCGGCCACGGCGGATTCCTAGATCAACAATATTCATAACCAGTTGGTCTACAAATGATTTCCGTTGTCCATGTGGCGTGTTTATGTAAAAATGAGAACAAATTCTAGGACGAGAAATGTATGGTGTATCGACAAAGGTGAGGCTCTCGGTCACAACACAATGAGATTTATTGACATGGACTTACTCATCAAAGAGAGATAAAGATTTATAGATTTTGATACTGATACGACGTGACGGTTTGAACTCATTCTAGTCGTATTAGTGTCTATAAATGTTTAAAAAAGAATCCATTCAGAGGGCGTGTACTGAGGTATTATGAATGTAACTATCATTTTAACATTTAGCCTGCTGAACGCGACGTTTATTCAAAAGTTCAACTACAATCGCAAACAGTATAGACCAAGATTAGTTTGCATATTCATGTAAACCGATCTTGGTTAACAGTGTTCGCTACTCGTGTATCAATTAATTCTACTCCTTAAATTGGTAAGAACTTGACAAAAATAAGAGAAATTAATAGCTATTGCGAGAATTCTGGGGGATAATGATTTACATTTATTTAAACAGAGCCTTTCCAATGTAAAGAAAATGTTGTGCAAAGAGGGATAGTTGGATGAATCTATTTAATCTATTTAATGGTTTTAAATTAGTGTAATCAATAGTCGATAACCTCTTATAAATACCTCTATTGGAATAGCAATTCCTTATCTAGCGACTTCCCTTTTAAATTTCCTACATATATCGTTAATCTAAAAATCACCTTAGAATAGCAATTCCCAGTCCAAAAGCTACTACACTTTCAGTTTCCCAATTACATACACAATTCTGGATAAATGCCCCAATACATAAAGACCATCTTGTGATAACAACCAGACCGTTGTTTTCCTATGGATGGTCTTAATACACAGGTTTCACTGTACATGAATTATATTAATTAGAATAAGCATGTTTGTCAATTTACTATACATGTAAATACGGATGATGATTATTCAAACCAGATTGAGGGTACACACGTGCTTACCTGAGTATTGAATGTACGCATATGCAATTGGACCTTTTCACCAGACTTCGAATGAAGACAAAGTGATTAATTAAACACGTGTCCTTTGAATGGGCAACTAAGAGCAAATAACTTCGAGAAAAACATGTTAGAAAACAGCCAAACCGCTGAAAGCGGACCGGACCAGTAGTGGATCACTTAGGACCAAGTGATCAAATTTAAGCGATTCATTTTGATTATTAAATAAAACGTTAAGAGTCAGTTAAGGACAATGTTTTGTTGATTAAAGACTATTGGCTGACGATGGTTCGCCGTGATATGACTGAACAATTGTTGAAAACGGCGTTAAACCCCAATCCATCAATCAATCACGATGCGAAGTCCTAAACAAACGATTTCATCAAGTTGAATGCTTGATCTGAAATGATAATGTACTTCCGACAGTTATCGCTATTATATACAACTTGTAATAATATGCAGTCTCGTAACTGTTGTTTTATCAAAGATCGATGCATATTTTTTTTATAAAAAAGTAAGTTCATGCAAAGACACTGCAACGTATCAATTGAAAGATACAACGTTAAACGGTTTAAAATACCATGTGCATGGGAAAAGGTACAAGTTGTTTTTTGTGAAGATTGTAGATCCGGATCATCCTGTGTAATCAAGTTCTACATTTTGCAAGTATTTCTAACATAATTATGTTAGAAGATTCTGTCAACTTTCGCGTAGATTTTAATAAGACTGGGCAGATGGATTAGATGAACTGAAACTACACTTTTCAGAAATGCCTCTTCACGCAATGGTTCAAATGGGGGGTGTCCAATAAAGTACGCTTAAATGGTCCCATTCTGTGTGATTGCCGTTTTCACCAAATTCATTTCAACTTGATATCACGTCGACAATTCCCTTAAACATTTGTTAAATCCCTGGGTAAACAAACCAGTACTATGCTAGAAAATGTAACTTGCCTAAGGGCACTTCACAATGACAGCCAGGAATTTGGATAGAACCAGAAACCCGATGACGCTAATGGATAGAACCCCAATGTCAATCGTATCAGGTGCGATCAACTTTTAATTTTATTTTTTTATGATTCCTGACGCCTCTGAACAGATTTTTCAAAAAATCTTAGTCAAAGACGATTGCTCATAATGTGAGAGGCGCGATAGTCGTGGACAATCCCAAATATGCGAAACAACGGTAGCGATAAATGTAAGAGGTCAATTAATTCCACATTGAGCTGAATAAGAAGGAATAACCATTGACATGCCAGCGTCAGATCAGAAAGTTATCGTTACAATGTTTAACCACATAGACCAAATATACAGCAAACGCCTCTATAAACATCATAGCAAAGGGTTAACTTATCATAAAACTCTTCTTTTAAGAATATGACAATAGCCATGAGACATACAAAATTATATGATTTATGTTTCTTTTTTCTATAATTTGTTCGGAATACAACAAAGCTAAAACATACCCTTGGGGATTAAACACATTTGAACAAAAAACACGAATAATATTGACATTTATAAATGAGTGGCGCTCTACAAAACCCAAACGTAAAACATTTGCGTTTAGTGTAGATTCAGATCAGCCAGCGTATTATCGCACTCTGATCTGGATGTGCACTGATAGCTAACTGTTCATTGAAGGTTTCAATAACTCTTTCTAAGGTAGTATCCATTTGGATACCCGTATCATGAATGCGCTGACAAGACTTTGTCAACACGTGTATTTATTACGTTGATGTTGATTTCCCTGGAGCACCGCTTAAATCAATAATATTAGGTCACACACAAAAAAACATCGAACCTGATCTGCAGCAGGTGACTTTTGAAAACATTGTGACAAAAGGTGAAATTGCTCATAACGAGCAGAAGCAGACCCAGGCTTATCTGGATATTTTGTTGTCACACAAGTCGTTTTTCCCATGCCAAATCAATAAATCATCCATTAAAACTATATCCTTTCATGCCATGTCATATTTGTTATCGACAAAGAGTTGGCCCACATATAAGGACTAATACAACATTATCCCCCGTCAGTTCTGAACTATCGTAAGTATACCTCATTACAAGAGTCATGCTTTTGCAAATTCCAGTTTGTAATTTCCTCGGCGTATAAATAAGCTATACTCTATGGAATCTGACAAAACGGCTCTAATGACTCTATGGAATCTGACAAAACTGCCAGGGGCGTAGCTTGGCAATAATCAATGTGTAGGCCGTCTCGAGAGAAAATCAACATTATGGACTCTGCGTAAAGTATCGACCCGGTTCAGCCTAAGCATGCCACACAGGCCTACCCGAATATACACTTTTCACCTCCTGTGGATTTTCTGTTTCAGGAATCACTACTCTATCTATCCCCCCTTAAACGGAATGTGTCGGCCGGATCAGTCTGCGTGGACAGCGCAGGCTGATCTGGTCGATACATTACTCAGATGTGCGTCGCCACAGCTGCATTTTTGGGCATTTTTAGAAAAAATGTGTAGGCACGTGCCTACAGTGCGTAAAGGGAGCTACGCCCCTGACTGCTTTCGTGACCAACACAATATCCAAATCAAATTGCGCATACCTGTATTTTGATCAGAGTTTGCAATGTTTACAAATTGGAATCGCTTCTGACAGGAATCTAGAACTTTTCTGCTTCTGACAAAAAAGTATATATTTATAGCCCGTCGCTCGATGGAGAGGTATCTCCCCCGTGGCGCTCAGTGCTGAGGGGATATCATTACGATCTACCATTCATGAATACTATCGGTAGTACTGGTAAAACGTTAAAAATACGTCTAAACAAAGTTTTACAGAATTATTTGTTGTATTTTTTTTCGAATTTGTATTTTTTGGGGAGTTTAATTTTCAAATTAAATAGGAAAATAGGCTATTTTTTACAATATTGCAACGGGAGCCAAGTCGCCATCGCGTTCTACTGGAAATCGCGTTGTACCCGTCCGCGAATTATTCGCGTTCCAGTTGATAACTGAAATACTGTTGAAAACGGCGTAAAACACCATTCTCACAAACAATATAGAGCGATCAACTCTTTTAAAAGTTCATATAAGTCAATTGGTGTATGGTTTTAAAGATAATCCGAATGATCAATACGTTACTTAACACACAGATCGAAATCAGTGCTCCGCGTTGCAATTATCCAAATCGATAGACATAATTACTTTTAATTATCTCGATACAATGGACCTTTGGTTCGTTTTAATCTGGTTAGTTTGAATGGTGTTTTACACCTTTTACAACAATATTTCAGTGCATATCATGGCGTTTCTTTAGTAATTTACTGGTACTACCGGTATTATTTATCCTGACACTGGTAAATCAGTCGCAATGCTATTTTCGCAACCCTGAGCGCCAAGGATGTTTGATTGGTTGGGGTTTGACGCCGTTTTTAACATTTTCGCAGTCATATCACGGCGGCCAGTTCACCTTACTCATATGTTTCCTGGTTTTCTCACACCAGTACTCCACACAACAATATTCCCAAGCAACTGGCTGCTTGTCCACATATACTTAGCCTATTGTTAGAAGACACTAAGGAGGGAAGTCATTGCTACCATTTTTAGAGTATTTGAGGTGACCCTATCAGCTGATCGAACCCTGGTCTCACGTATCCAAGGTGGACGCTTTAACCTCTACATTGTTTACTGCGGAGTCGGTCTGTGCCCGTTTTGAAGTGTGTCCATTATTCTGATAACCTCTTTCCCACATACAACAAATCTGCAGCGGACAACTTAGAAAATATCAAGGCATATATAGCTAATATCTCAATGAAAATATAAGTATTGAATATGATTGAAAACTTTGTGGCGGAAGGAGAAATGTCATTATTATGATCACTGAATTGTTTTGCAATAATGATTTTAGAAATCATCTGCTATAGAATGAGATGCGTCATAATGCGTCTGCATGTGGGAAAGGTTTAACCTCTAACTTGAATTAGTTGCTACGAAAGCAATTTTTGGGAACATTTGGATAACTGTCGCCAAATGTTCAGTCAAAGTTGAAACATTGCGGGCAAAGCAAACAATGCTACTTTTGGGAGTGTTTTCCTTAATAATGGCGTATTTTAGAGTAGATTTTGGTCAGATTTTGCTAATGTACATGCCGATTTAAAATGACACCTCTGCAGAAGACAAATATTTAAATCATCGTGGCAAAATGAGAAATTGCTCATGTTGAGCAATTTCTCCATATGCCACAATGATTTCAACTCAATGATCATACTATCAGTGATAGAGATTTGCTATATATTGGACTTGGTAATTTCAAAGTCGTCTGCTACAGATTTATTGTATGTGGGAAAGGGTTGATCCAGATTGACCTCGGTTTGAATTCCTGTACCAAAGTACCTGTGTTGACTGCACTAAATAAATTCTGTATCAGCGCACTGATGCGGGACACTTATAAGTTCTTTTTTCACGTACAACAAATATGCAGCAGACGACTTTGATAACAACTGGGCAAAAACATAGAAACTCTCTATAAATACAAGAATAATGTTTGAATAAAGTTGTAAACATTGTGAGAAAATAAGAAATTGCTCATTATGAGCAATTTCGCCTTTAGCCATAATGTTTTCAGAAGTCGTCTGCTGCAGAGGCGTCAGAGAGCGTCTATATGTGGGAAAGGGTTAAATTAATACGGCTGCTAATGTTTTCAGTTCGTATTGTCATGTTGCCCGTTTGATGTTCTGGTTTAAATGACGCTCCTGCAGAGTTGGAGATGACGAACATGAGTTATGTCCCTTCATGGTCCCGCCACTGCTGCTCGGCATTACGGATGGTATTGTGGACGACGCACACCTGCTGTTATATTGACATGCAGAATGGGGATGGGTTGGGTTGTAATTGTTGATAGTCAGAGATGTCGCAAAGAAACCCATTTTTTGTTTCAACTCACTTGACCAAGGTGCTCCTCCTTTTCTTTGGGCACCATCGAGTAGAGGACTCTTCTAGAATAATATAAAAATCCGTACTTTATAATAATTAACACTGTCGACCGTATGGGTAAACCTTTTCCGCTTACAGGTTAAATTACGCCAAATACATCCGCTGACATGCTGATCTACTTACGCCAAATACATCAGCTGACATGCTGACAAGCCAAATAGTCCCTAAAAAAACTTTGTTTGCGTAGAAATTAGTGTTGAATGATTGATTGATTGGGGTTTAACGCCGTTTTCAACAATTGTTCAGTCATATCACGGCGACCAGTTCACCTACTCGTGCATTTCCTGGTTTTCCCACACAACATACTTTTCAAGCAACTGGTTGCTTTTCAAAATAGACTGTTAAACAGCCCATTGGTGAAAGACGAATGACGCAGGTCACAGTGACTTTTGTCAAACGTCGGAAAAAATGTTGGCCGAGCTGGGATTCGAACTCACAACCCCTTGATTGACAGCCCGCGTCAAAACTGAGCTACAAACTGAGCTACCAGGGCTCGGCAGAAATGAGTGTATACCATCACCAGAATGCATTGAATATATATATATGACATTGAGTTTAAATTCATTGTAAATTTGTATAGAAATGTACTGGAAATGATTGATTTGATCACTTTTAGTATTTTGACCTAGTTTGAAAGTGAAAGTAAAGAGTGCTAAACACCGGTTTTATCCGGGCCCGATTTGGTCTAAAATGAAGATAACCATTTTTGCCTTGTGAACTCTTTCTTGCATAATGCATGAACCCCTTCCCCATATCATATGTGTACTATACACATAAATCAATATTGTATTCCATGTAGGCTAATTAAATCTTCAACTATTATGTTTATATTGAGATTTGGCGGACAAATGAAAAACGAAATGAAATGCAACCAAATGAAAGATATAATAAAAGAGATCCAATTCACAGAACTTTTCTAATTCCAAGAGTTTCACAAACATGTCTTTTGTCTTTTGTTTTTGAAATATTCTGATCTAATCTCCCGATCGAACATAATTGCCTTGTTCAAGTTACAAGGTTCAAATTAACCCTTTCACGACAAATCTGCAGCAGCAGACGACTTTTAAAAGATACCCGAAAAAATCGGAAACTCCCTTTAAACGAGCAATTTTTCCTTTTGTCACCATGTTTTCAATAAAAACGTCTGCTGCAAATACGTCAGAAAGGGTTAATTGATTGATACTAAAACCGTTTGCTATTTCAAAGTAGTATTGCAAAAACAGAAGAGCTTACGATTTGGAGTTGCAATCGAAAACAACGTGATTTTCCACTTAAACATGTAAACATCTGGTATTGTTATAATTTCTGTACTTTTGGGATATTCATAGAAAATGTTTTCAATGTTATGTAATAACGTTGAACATAATTACATATGCGGGGGCTGGACGCTCGTCTAATTTCATCCTTCTACGGTTTACTTATTCTATATAAAACATCTTATAACGAATCATAATAGCCTCAGAGTACTGCTATTTTTCATGTATCAAAACAAGACCTAACATGTGGAAATAAATCTAAATTCCTTACATGATAAGGAAGATCTTCAAGTCGGAAAGTCGCTGTCATTATCTGTCAATAGCATACGCCAAGTCTTGTGTTTGGACAGCCAAATGAGATAACGAGGGCTTGTCGTGAAACGGCTGTAACTAAAAACCTATTTTGAGAACCCTGGTTTAGGGGCGGTTTTGACCCCTTTGTAAACAATGCAAATTTAGGTGCCATTGCTCAGAACGAGCAATGGCACCTAAATGTCCATTGTTTACCAACAAAAATGATTTAACACTTATAAAGACTTTATGGCGAGGTGATTAACCTTGGACACAAAATATCAATTTTAGTTATAACCGTTTCACGCCAAGCCCTCGATAAGCTGACTGCTGCCTCTTGACCAATCACTATATATTTGACAATTGTATCACTTTTATCTAGAAAAAATGGCTAGCTTAATATTGTTTCTGCACAATTAGTAAGAGTTATTGGTGTACAAAACTTAGTCTTTCAAACATTTAGATCATTACTGAGCCAGACTGCATGTTGTCCGAATAGGTTTATAGTTGGAGAAGTAAGTCTCAAATATACCAGTATTGGTGTTTTTCTCTAATTATTGACCTAAGGAGCCCTAAACACAATCTTACAAAAGGTTTTCAAAAATAATAACTTCACACTAAGTTTGATCACAATAATTCAAATGCAACTAAAGATATTGTATTCTTCCCATTATTCTATTTTTAGAAGAAAAAAAGACTTGACCTTGAGCCCAAAACACAATCACAATAAAAGTATGTTTTGTATATATGTATTACACACTTAAAAATGTAGTTACATTAGGTTACATTAGGTCAATTGTAGGTTAAGATATTAAATATATTACTATTTTCCTATTTTCAGTAACAGTGACCTTGACTTTGACCCCAGGAGCCCCAAAACACAAATCCCATCAAATATCTACTTAAATAATTAAATTGGTATCAGAAGGTCAACTGTAACTAAAGATATTGAATAAATTACCATTTTCCTATGTTAATAAACAGTGACCTTGACCTTGATCCCATGAGCCCCAAAATACAATCCAGTTAAGTAAATGCATGCATACCTAAACACTAAGATTGGTTGCATTATGTTCACTGTTACAAACAAACAGTGTCAGAAATGTTCTAAGTTTTGAAGGGTTATGTAACTTGTAAAACTTTGCCTTCACTATATTGTACATTTGATAGTAAACAGGTATTCCAAGTTGAAAAGTGATACCCTTGATAGATCGCATGTAAGTGACCTAAACGCAAAAAAAACAATTGGTATGTTGAAATACATTATCGAATTGTTTGTGAAAAATTTGAAATTAATCTAACAAAAAATGAAGAAGCTATGTCAAATTCTCAAAGTCAACCAAAATTCATGTTTTTACCCGAAACTTTAGCACACAATGTGAAGAAGTGTATTAGATAAACAACGGTTTTCTAAGTTTCAAAGTAATAACTTTGATAGTTTTCATGTAAGTGACGTAAGTGCAAAACAATAACCCACGCCGACAACAACGACGCAAACGACGACGACGACGACGACGATCAAGGGACAACAATAGCTTGACTTTTTCTTTCAAAAATTAGACGATCTGAAAAATGAATTCGTATGTGCACATGATTTTCATCCCATTTCCGCGTAAAAATAAAAGCCACAGAAGTGAACGACGACGTAACAGTTCCCGCAAAACGGCTGTAACTACGTTGCATAGCATGATGAAGTTACATGCGCTTTGCATGAAGCTGGCAAAGCATAAATTCTCTTTTCAAATACATACTCACACGAACACGCACAGGTACGCGCGCAGCTTTGGGCGACCTCGAATGCTGAGACCTCGTTTTCGAAGCATGCGGCCATTTTGAAGAGTGAATACCGGATGTGACGCATTGGATTTTCTCCGTTGCTTGGCTTTGGTGTGGGTACCATCGATGGGAATCAGTGCACCACTTATTACCACAGGGGCAGTCAGATGTCACCGGAAGTGCGAAGCTGCTCTTCTCGATGGTTTCGTAAAGCTTCCGGTACGTGTATTCTTCCCTGAATTTGCGAACAGATGATAACGTCCCGTAAGACTGAACATGTATATTTGTAAGTCTAAAGTTTATTCTGTATATATATTTTGTGGGCAATAAAATATGTTTAAAGTAAAGTAACTTAGCCCCTCGGCTACATTGTTTGGTGTGCAACGCGGCTTTCAACATTGTTCAGTTATATAACGGCGTTTCCTGGGTAAGTTACCAGTACTGCTGGTCCATTTTCCTTGACACCAGGCCATAACTACCATTTTTAGAGTCTTCTGTCAGCTACGTTCAAACTTTTTTTCTAACCGAAGCGCATGCGTATGACACTTTTGATTATTTGTATATGGGAAAGGGTTAAGCCTCTGAAAAACTATAAATATGAGCCCGTTAGTGCGAAAAGGCGCAAGTTTGCAGTTGTGAATAGTGTTGTACCAGATCGTTATGTGAATCTGCACAAACTGGTCCAGATCTACACATTACTTACACAAATGTGTTACAAGATTCTGTCAACTTATGTAGATCATAGTGCAAGACTGAGCAGATATTCAGGCTGACCTGAAAATACTCTGTTCAGAAATGCAAATTTGAATCTTTTTTTCCTTTGTTAGTACCAGTACTACTGGTCCATTTATTCTGACACCACATGCGAACTCAATCAAGCTGTGCATCCGCACAGTCGAATCAGAGTATTCGAGGTCAATCTACACGGAAAAAAAATCTAGATTGTTTAGTGTTTATCGCCGCTTTCAACAATTATTCATTTAAACACGGCGTTATCCGGGTTAGTTATCAATACTATTCTGGTCCATTTATCCTGGCACCAGCCAGTCAGTCGTAATGCTAACGCCGCAACCCTGAGCGCCAAGGAGGGCAGCCATGACTACCATTTTTAAAGTCTTTGGTATGACCCGGCCGGGGATTGAAGCAGCCGCTCTACCATTACACCACCTAAGGCGGTTACAAGTACAAACAGTGAAGTAGCGATTACTCGAACAGGTGATAATTCGAATATATCGCTTATCTCGAATCAAGTCAAAGAGCGGATCTATCTTTTAAAAACAGTGTAGTAGCAGATGAGCAATAAGAACTGCTTCAATGCTGTTTTCTTGGTATGATTTTATCACTGCTTTGCTTTGAGTAATAAACGTTTAAGTATAAATGAATTACGCTAACGGAGCTGAAAAAGCATAAATGAATCTAGGATAATATCGAGGAACCCCTCGAGTACTTCGAAAACTCGAATTAATCTATGGGTTCCCTTTCGAGTTCGAGTTAAATCGAACCCACTTTATATCGATTATATTCAACGAGGAATTTGACGCATCATAAAGTGAAGGCAAAAGGTATCTTATGTCAAACATGTAAAGAAAATACAAACAATTTGTATTTGTTTCTATTTTAACCTTTAACTTACTCTTGTCAGATCAAAGACGAATACCTTTTTGGTACATACCTGTATTGGTCCATGTAGCTTGTATTCCTCTTGAAATGTTTGAAGCTCTTTCCGACTTTGATGGGACGACTGTGAATGGCACTAATACAGCTGACCGAACCGCCTAACTGCCGACCACCGTTTTCATCCGATGCATCTCTGAGAGGAAGCTTACTCCGGTTATCAGTCGGTTTGCCGGCAGAGCAATGTCGAACGGTATGACGTTTCTTTGTACTAGATTGACGTGGATGTCGCAGATTATCTTGGAAGGTACCGGGTGATAGCACTCTGTTATACACGGCCCGTCGTTGTGCATCCCGGGTGTCCGGTATGGGGATATTTTGGTATACAGTGCAGCTTGTGGAATGGGGTCTCTCACAGATAAACCAGCCAATTAAGTCCTGGAAATAGTTTAAACTTTCCGTTTGCAGCAGACGACTTTTGAAAACATAGTGGCAAAAGGAGAAATTGCTCTGACGAGCATTCTCCCCTTTTTCCACAATGTTTCTACTCAATTTTATTTATATACTTTCATTTATAGAAATTGTTCCTATTGTTGCCTCGATGTTTTCGAAGGCATCTTCTACAGATTGCTTGTATGTGGGAAAGGGTTGATAAGCCATGTTGGCCTGGTTTTGGTTTAATTGATCGTTTTGTGTTTAACAATTGTTCAGTTATATCACGGCGTTTCCTGGGTAGGTTAACAGTACTACTGGTCCATTTATCTTGGCACTAGCCAGTCAGTCGTAATGCTAACCCCGCTATCATAAGTGCAAAGTGTGTGTGTGGGGGGGGGGGGGGGGGGGGGCGCCATTACGTCTTTGGAATGACCCTACGATGATCGAACCCGCGACGTCCCGCACCCGAGAC
Source organism: Serripes groenlandicus (assembly GCA_031761405.1). Lineage (NCBI taxonomy): Eukaryota > Metazoa > Mollusca > Bivalvia > Cardiida > Cardiidae > Serripes > Serripes groenlandicus. The sequence goes on along the minus strand of JASEVX010000001.1, from coordinate 211,645,038 downwards.
GGACGCTCTTATACTACACCACCGAGGCTGTTCCCCGTTTTGGAATCAAAGAAATAGGGCTACAATATCATCCATTTAAGGCAAAGTCTCTGTTAACCCTTACCCGTCATAAAGACGCTTTCTGACGCCTCTGCAGCAGACGGCTTTTTGAAAACATAGTGACAGGAGAAGAAATTGCTCAAAACGAGCAATTTCTCCTTTTGCCACAATGTTTTCTACTTTTAGTCATAGGTTATCTATTCAATTATAGAGATTTTCTACTTTTTGCCAAAATATGTTCAAAGTCGTCTGCTGCAGAATTGTCGTATGAGGACAAGGGTTAAGAATGTGCGTAAGATCAGGCTTGACTTATCCTTCAATAACTGCCAGCCGGTGCAACAAGATCCCCTTTCGTCTAACGCGGCACTTTGTTTCTAATGCATACTAAGTTATACTGAGCCGGTTCGTGGGTAAAGGTACAAAGTGGCATTTTTGAACAGTGTTTCATCCAGATCTTAAACTGTTCGTGTGGTATTTAAACAATCGTGCTATAATTATTACTGTCAACTTTTGTATATTTCTGTTAGACGAAGAAAATGTACAGGCTGGTCTGTACCTACACTGTTCAGAAATCCCAAATTCTATCTTACAATGAATGCATAGATCACCTTTTGCAACCAGGAAAGGGATCATGCTCCCTTTATATTTGCAACCGTTTCACGCCAAGCCCTCGATATGAGACTTGGGAGATTACTCCGTCAGTTTAAACAGCGTTTTAGCATGGAGTTACTTACCTTAGCCTTTCCCGTACTATTTCTGATGCAGTTCTGAGTACCTAAGCCATTAGCTTGACTATAAATACAGGAGTTGCTGCGATCTATCGACTCACTCTGCACATTCCGAGGTGTTAGGCTCTCGGGATTCGAGCTTGCTGAGCCCATTTGTGTAGAATTGCCCAATATAACCCTACGTGAAAAGGGAAGAATTTATTCAAGACGTTTGTGAAAGAAATATTTGACGACAAAAGCCGTAAATGCATACATGGTTGTTGTTGAATATTGCATGTGCATGGCCTTTTGAAAAGACGTATACGTCGGAAGTTTCTAGCAAAACGTTGTTAACTGAATGTTGTAGTACATTTAATTACAGCCTATTTTCGAGAAAGCCATCGATTTGATGAGTAATATATTTAGCCATATCCCACATATAGACGATTTCTGACGCCACTACATTGTACAACTTTTAAAACTATGTGACAAAAGGAGAAATTGCTCAAAACTGGGAAATTCTCCATTTGCCACAGTGTTTTCAAGTTTATTCAATTATTATACTATTGTTTATAGAAATTTTCACATTTTTGCAAATATAATTTCCATGTCGTCTTCTGCAGAAAAGCTGTAAGTGGGAGAGGGTTACCCCATACCCCACAGATTTCCTGCAGCCGATAAAAACCAATTTTAGATTTTGACAAGTTCTTTCAGAATTATTGAAAGGTCTTTTTTTTAAATATGGATTATTTAAAAGCTGTTATATGATGGGGGGAAACAACACCTAAGGTTCCACGTTACTATGGGTGTCTGTCTATAAGTTACTGTATAAACATATAACTGAAATCTGCAACTTGGAATCTTAACGCAGGAGTGAACCAAAAACCATAACAAATGCTTGGCGAACATAAGGTATTAACACAGCAGTGAACAAAATACCATAATAAATACTTAAATACTTGGCGAACATAAGGTATTAACGCAGCGGTTAACCAAATACCCAATCTCATTAAAATCAGACCAAAAAACTTCTATGTACATATAAATGCTTGACAAACATTGCAGACCAAAATGTTATTTCACGAATCACATCTCTTTAGCCATGAAGGTATTAATGCAGCGGTGAACCGAATACCATAACATATGCTTGGCGAACATTGCAGACCACAATGGTATTTCACGAATCAATCGCATCTGTTTGGCCAATAAGGTATTAACGCAGCGGTGAACCAAACACAATAACAGATGCTTGGCGAACATAAGGTAGTAATGCAGCGGTGAACCGAATACCATAACAGATGCGTGGCGAACATTGCAGACCACAATAATATTTCATGAATCGCATCTGTTTGGCCAATACGGTATTAACGCAGCGGTGAACCAAACACAATAAAAGATTCTTGGCGAACTTAGGGAATTCATGCAGCGGTGAACCGAATACTTTATATCACAGATGCTTGGCGAACATAAGGTATTAACGCAGCAGTGAACCCGATACCATAGCAGATGCTTGATGCTTGGCGAACATAAGGTATTAACGCAGCAGTGAACAAAATACCATAACAAATACTTGACGAACATAAATATTAACGCAGCTGTTAACCAAAATTGCATACATAAATGGTATTTCACGAATCACATCTGTTTTGCCAATAAGGTATTAACGCAGCGGTGAGCCGAATACCATAACAAATGCTTGGCAAACATTGCAGACCAAAATAGTATTTCACGATTCGCATCTGTTTGGCCAATAAGCAATCTCATTAAAATCAAACCAAAAAACTTCTATGTACGTATATATATATACGAGTGTGCGAGTTTAAAAGATCTGGTTTTAATGAGATTGGCCAATAAGGTAACACCCGTCATGTAAGAAATGGTGGACTAATTGCTCATAATTGCTCACTAATCCCCGTCCCGACTCACGTCTATCTTAATGCTTTTTCGATTATTTTATAGGAGTGTGGGTTCATTTCAAGAGTTTTTCTAAGTCATCCGCTGCATACTAGCTGTATGGTGGAAAAATTCCTCATAAAAGGCACCCTAACCCTAAACCCGTCTGTCGCATTATTTTCTGGATTTTTCTATGAGTGTACTTTCATTTAAAGGTATTTTCTACATTGTGTCTAACTTGTTTACTAAGTCGTCTTCTGCAGGCGTGTTGTATGTCAGAAAGTGCTAAACTCTGCATCAAAATATTGATTTAACTTGTAAAGATGTTACATATTATATCTCGGATAAGTTGACTACAAAACTTTTATAAAATTAGATCAGAAAAAAACGTTCAAAAAAGATAATAGACCGTGTCTATCTTGACAATCAATTTGACATCGTAACGCACCTTTCATCTTCATAGATACCATCGTCATCAGCAATTCGAAGCTGGTTCGTTGAGCTCGCGTCGAACATTGTCTTGTAGACGCAGGAAATGTAATACGGGTTCACTTGATAGAGTAGGTCCCGAAAGCCTTCCGTATACTTCAAAGTAGGTTCGTTGCACCAATCGGAAAATTCCGCCCTTCCGAAAAAGCGCGAATACTTGTCCAGGTTGTCCGACCGAGCGTTCGATGAGATGTCCTCCTGCAGCATGGCCACTGAAAGAAAGAATATTCTTTTGTTTAAAGGTGCTGAACTCCAGAAAATAGATATTATAGTCAATGTTTTTATACTGTTCAAAAGTTGTCTTGAATTATTACAATTATAATTCTGTGATAAAATTTAATTAATAATTTCACTTTCCAGTACCATAAACATCTAAATATTGATCGTTTATGCTTCATTTTTACTGAGTAGACATATCCAGTAAGCCAGTAAGCCAAATTCTGTACTTTTTCATGACCTTCAGTTGTCAGCTTTTTAACATTTACTGCCAAAATAGTTTTGAACTATTTATTACTTTTAAGATTCAACATTTCAAAACTTTGATCACCATCTGGAATTCAGCACCCTTTCAAAAATGAAACTCAGCCATGCGAATACCGACATTCAGGAAATACCAAGATCAGTCGTCAACTACGGCCTCGCAGTCTGGTCAGTGTCTTTCATCCTCATCGTAACCTACTATCGCTCTATATCTATCACAGGCTAACTACTAGTCGGAAACTACATTTTGATTGTATACGAAATTCTTTCAATCGGTCGTTCGCTCGGTTTACGAGTGTGTACGGCTGCAATGCGACAGTCACAAAGAGCAGTCTTCGCTCAAGTCGTCAGTCCCTCAGTCCTGACTGACAAAAAATATTTCAGACTGACACGTGTTCATACAATAATGGGTTGAATAAAAGGAAATAGATGAAAACTGAGCTTTCGGAGTGAATTGTTTCAAAATATTTCGTGTAAAGTCTCAAAGGGGTCTTATGTCCTACCTCCATTAGCTGCAATACTTTTTATGTCGCAATGAATCTTGAGACAGTCGCATGTATTTTGCACTGGAACCACGGGGTAGCCGCAATGTCTTCGTGTAGCAACCTTGCGACATTTGCAAGTCAGTCGTTACACTTGATTGACAGCCGCACCGGGTGAAAACATGAATAATTGTACAACCATTGTGAGACTGCCTTGTCACATCTCAAAATCGCTAAAAAAAATCAGAATGTCGATATGTTGGTCTACGACGTTGCGTTGAACATGCGACTTGGAGATTTTGTAAGTAGGTCTTACGGAAGCTCTATGTGTAATCAAGCGATTTTTACCAAAAACTGTTCGCAAACAGGCGTACGACAGCCATAACAGACCTTAATGATGACTATAATTCAACCGACGCAGTGTTCATATATGCATCTAGTCACAGGTAGTCGCAAGTGGTCGTAATTTACGAAAAGATCATCGTTTCTTATAAGTATAACTAGCCATAGACGGTCGTAAGAGGGACCATGATGGTTCTATATCGCTCTCCTGATTTAATAGAACTTTAAACGTTTTCAAAGTTTGTACTGTATAAATATAAGCAATAATAACCCCGCCCCTTTGTGGCCATGTTTATCAACAATAGATAGAACAATCTTTGTAGCGGGTCACCTCAGGAAATTTGTGGGAGATTATTTTCAAATCGGGCCTATACTTCTGATCCATAAGATGTTTTAAAAGTTTTCACATAACATACATATAAAATTACAAAGAAAACAAGCCCCGCCCCTTGGTGGCTATGTTATTGAGTTTTTTATCGTGAGCTGTTTGCCCTTGTGCCACAACTGTTTGCAGAAGTCGTGAACTGCAGATGCGTCAGAAAACATTTGATGTTGGAAATGGAGGGTTTTGAAAATATCACTTTGAATCCTCATCACACAAATCAGTCATACCCAGAGTTTGGAGTTGCATGGATCGAAAACTTCTAGGCCGATTCTCATCTTCATATTTTTCTTGGTTTACGTGTCTTAACCCTTTCCCACATACAGACATTTTCTGACGCATCTGCAGCAGACAACTTTTGAAACGATAGTGACAAAATGAGAAAGTGTTAAAAAAAACGAGAAATGTCTCCCTTTGCCATAATGTTTTCAGTTCTATCTAGATATAATTATATTTTTATTTATAGAGATTTTCCACTTTTTTGTCAAGATGTTTTAAAAGTCGTCTACTGCAGATTTGTTGTATGTGGTATAGGGTTAAAAACAAGATTTGCCGATCACAGTTTGTGCGATTTTAAACACCATTCGCGAACATACTAGACCAAGATCTGCCTGTCCATTTCTGCAGTCTCATTAAGGTCTACATTGATCGCTTTTCACATATGAGCTAGCTGTTCGTGCAAAACAGGGACAAGCTGACTTTTGTGAAAAAATGTAGATCCAGATCATTCTCAGCTTCTGTACAGTCCAATTAAGATCTACACTGTTCACATATTACTTACATTAACTTGTTAGACATGTCGGCCAAGACAGCGGAAATGTACAGGCTGATCTGAACTTATACTTTCAGAAATCGTAACATGTACCTTTTTCGCAATATTTACATGTAGAAAAGGTTATACTAATAAATATAAATACATTTATTATAAGTATTGGCATGCGATCAACTCTCAACGATTGTCAAACCAATCTTAATTCGACGATCACTGTTGTATATGTGTATGTCATGGAACTATACCAAACTGTTTGGATATGTGGCTGTTCTGCGCTACAGTAATAGGCATAACAAGTCTAAGTCCATATATATATATATTGGCGGACTGTTAGGAGAAGCTACAGTCGATCTCAGACACTGTTAGTGATTGGTGCAAACGTTAGCGGGTACTCATCAATGCTAGCAAATCTAAATGTATGCACTTCCGGCGCACCACATCACAGAGAACACAGTTTATGTTTCATATTGGAACCAGTAACCTAGAGACTGTAGACAATTATGAGTACCTTGGAGTTGTCTTCCACGAGAAAATGAATCCTTCTTCAAACTGTGACGTACTAGCCAAAGCAGGGGGAAGAGCCCTGGGTAGCATAATAACAAAGTCCACGGGCTTAAGACTTTGGGTTCAAGTCCTACGAGAAACTTTATGATTCCTGTATATCTACCATCCTCGACTACTGCGCTTCCGTCAGGAACAACCAGAACATAGATAACGGGGCGATGCGATATTTCCTTGGGGTCCATCGTTTTACACCAGTACTCGCCATGGTAGGAGATACCGGATGGATACCTAGTGTTTACCGGTGTGGCGTGGAATTTGTTCTCCCGTTGTGGGAGTTCTCATGCGTGGTATATGTTCCCTGTGGCCGTGGTATTACGTTCGCCGATAAATATAAGAAAGATCGTTTAAATTACATCGAATAATTATAAACCTTGAAGAAGTGAGAACTTTTACAACAGCCCGCCAGAACGGAAGCGGTAGTGCAATCATACGCACACCGAAATGAGAACTCCCACAACGGGAGAACGAATTTCACGCATATGGCGTGAAATTTGTGTTCCCATTGTGGGAGTTCTCATGCGCATGCAATTGAGAACTTTTACAACAGCCCGCCAGATCGGAAGCGGTAGTGCAATCATACCGAAATGAGAACTCTCACAACGGGAGAACAAATTTCACGCCACACCGGCGCTGGCAGTGTATGCTCAGACTTTGGAACCGCATTCCCCTGATGGACGACGACAGAATAACAAAACAAGTGTTTAACATTGACTATCAGAAGTATGCCAATAACTGGTCGTCTGAGGTAAAAGCCATAATGAACTATATCGGGTTGAATGACAGATTTCAAAATAGAACTGTTATAAGTTTAACAGATTCTAGAAGCAGAATCGAAGACTCCTTTTCCCATGTGTGGAAAACGGATATTACACATGTATCTAAACTAAGAACCTATCGCATATTTAAGACGCAGTTTAAATGTGAGGATGATATACTGTTGAATATGAAAATGTGTGAACGTTCAGTATTTTGTCAATTTAGAACTGGTATTTTACCATTAAGGGTAGAGACCGGCAGATACGTCGGGGAACCAGCTGAACAACGCTACTGTACATTCTGTCATCCAGACGTCCCAGTAGTAGAAGACGAGAAACACTTTTTATTTAACTGCTCCCAGTACAACAACATTCGTGAAACTATATACAGGGATATATTCAGTGAAATTGGACAGTTACAGTTGGATGAAATACTTAAACAGCTTATTACTTTGTATCCAAGAAAGCTTGCCCAATTTGTTTTATGTGCGAACACTATCAGACTAAATCTAAATGTTTTGTATTCTTAATACTCCTAGTTCATAATATCTGAAATAATTTTAAGAGTTTAAGTAAATGAAATAATGGTTTGTTTCTTTTTGTTTGCCTGGTCAATATAGCTGAATCACTAGTGTTTCCTTTATTTCGTTTTCGAAAAGGTGGAACATTTACGGTGGTTCATTAGAACGATCTGTTATATACATGTTTAGCTTCTCACAACCTTATCTGACTTTCGTTTTCGACCAAATATAGCAATGAGTAGCCTGCATAACATGTACCATGTATCATATCTCGAGGGCTTGGCGTGAAACAGTTGTAACTAAAAACCTATTTTGAAAACCCGGGTTTAGGGGCAATTTTGACCCCTTTGTAAACAATGCAAATTTAGGTGCCATTGCTCAGAACGAGCAATGGCACCTAAATTTCCATTGTTTACCAAGTAAAATGATTTAACGCTTATAAAGACTTAATGGCGAGGTGATTAACCTTGGTAAAAAAATACCAATTTAAGTTACAACCGTTTCACGCCAAGCCCTCGAATTCTGTTGCAGTAAAATTTACTGCTACCATTCTGTGTAACTAATGTAAGGCATGTTAATCAGTATAAGTATCCTTTTAATTTCATGTTTATTATCTTCATATTCACTTATATCGGGTAAATGACAAACTATTGACTACGCTAAATGATTTCTTGTAAATATATTACTATTATACTCACTATAATCATCTTTTTTATTCTACTGCATATACTAATTTGTTAAGTACTGAGTAGACTTATTTCCATGCACAGTACTCATGTGCATTCTCCCTTTCCCATTTATCTCACTATTTATTATAATAGAAATATTTTAATATGCACAAGTCACAATAATAAACGATTTACTTACTTACTTATATATAATATATATATATATGTGTGTGTATGTATAATTGTTATATTGAATTGTTCATATGTTTGCTCATGTTTAATGTCATTGTGTTCATCTGTGAGGCCCTCACGGACAATTGACTTGAATGCATGTACTATGTCAAAAAAGTGTCCTTAACAAGTACTTGGTTGTCAATCGTACCTTTATGTAGCCTCGTCTATGACATGTACGTTTTTAACTGACATTATATAAAATTATTTGTCAACTTTCTGTTTCATGTTGCAGAATATGTTGTACAGTGATATTTTATTGATACAGTCTAGATACATCCAGAGAGTTGAATTTAATTTTCCCATGTTCCTATTCTATCTGACATGAACCCTAAAATATATATTAGCCGTCTCGCGAGAAAACCAACATTGTGGTTTCTGCGTAAAGTATCGACCCGGATCAGCCTAAGCATGCCGCACAGGCTTACCCGGATAGACACTTTTCGCCTCCTGTGGATTTTGTTTGTTTCAGGAATCATTACTTTATACCACTATCCCCCTGAGACGGAATGTGTCGGCCCGGATCAATCTGCGCGGACTGCGCAGGCTGATCTGGGTCGATACATTAAGCAGAGGCCATAATGTTGGTTTTCTCGCAGGATGGCTCAATTATAGGCTTGTACATGTTGTTTGTGAAAGAAACTTTCGATATTCATTATTTTGAGCTGGTCCAAAAAATACATCTACTGTATTACAAAAAAAATTAAATATGTTCCAAAAACACTAAAAGGTATAATTATATAGCATTTATAATTATCGTCACATACAATTACGTCATCTATTTGCAGACGTCTTCCAGGAACTTTAAAACCTAATTTTGAATAATCGACTTCCAAGAAAGCAGCGAAAATACAAAGAAACTCTCTCTGAGTCACGTGTCATATCGTCAAATACAAAAAAAAGGAAGGCCACGTAAATGCAAAAAGGGGTCGTTGATTCTGTGAACAGTGTTCAAAAGTTTACAAACACAGAGTAACAGCAACTCTAACGTTTGCAGCTACATTAACCAAATGAGCCTGACACGCTAATAATAAACAATATATATATTAACATTAATTGTAACATTTTATACAAAAAAATGGAGAGTATAACCATGTTATGGTTTAACGCTAGACTAGAAACATAACCTAACGTTAAATGGAACAGCGCCTTACTGAAGACAGGTATTGGTAATTAGTTCAGATCACACTCCGAATTCGCGTAGTATTGTCTGGATCTGCACTGTTCGATTACAAGTCAAAGAAGTGTAAAAGAACATTAGGATTACATAGCATGGATGCGCAAATGTATCTTTTTCTACATTTGTCAAAAATACAGAGCCCGACTCAACTTTTATTACAACACATAGGTCCAGATAATGTGGTGGTATACTGTCAGCTCTTTCCTCCACAATATCTCTCTTAGTGTCAAACCAAACCCTATTTGGGGTACGATTGTTTGAGTACCAACAACATAGGGTTATAAGATCGAATACGGATTTTAGAACAAGAAATTGCCCTTTATCTACCGCTCTGAGTATCAGCATTAAATTAGAGCTGCTACTTCAATAACCCTTTCTTTACTAGCCTTCATATTCAGAGCGATTTCTTGATTTGTGCAAAGTTTACAAAATATCTAAACATGTATCTGTCAAATTTAATTGAACAGTCTTTCAAAACAACTGGCTGCTTTTCCACATAGACAAAAGTCACTGTGTCAAGAGTCAAGAGTCTTCCACTTATTGGCTATGTGGAAAACAGTCTATGTGGAAAAACAGCCAGTTACTTCGTTTGAAATACTGTCGTGTGGAGTACTGGTGTCAGATAGCCAGGAAATACATGCGTAGGTGAACTGGTCGTCGTGATATGACGGGAACATTGTTGAAATGCCGTTAAACACAATCAACAACTGTGGACTCGTGATAGCTCGGATGTAGAGATTGACACAGAAATTATCTCGAGTTATCGAGGTGTTCGAGAGATCGGAGGAGTTATACTATGCTTTTATCCTACATTGAAATTTCGTAATATAGTTTTGCTTAAGGTGGACCACAGGTGCCAGTCTTGTTAACAATCTAAAAATAGTACTTGACTATTTATTGTCCCGGGCCGTAGAAAAGGAAATGTACCTTGTCAATATATATAGTAAAATGCTATTTTTAGATTTTAAAGGAGACTGGCACTTGTGAGGTGGACAATGTGGAAAGCAAACCAGTGATAACATTATGAGTAAAAACAAGCGCGCCAGTAGTTCTTATTGTTCGTTTGTATAAGGAGAGAATAACTATATATAACTGCATATTTTTGATATAGAATTTATGTCACAAGGGAAAAAAGGGGTAATTTGGTTAAAATCACGAAACCGTAGGTTGAGTGATTTTACACCAAATTACCCCTTTGTTCCCGAGTGACATAAATTCGATATCAAAAACATGCAGTTAGTTATTCTATTTATTATATATCTGGAATAAATCTCCCCTTTATTTTAAAGAAACATTTAAAAAAAAAATGACTTGGCCTTAGGCGTATGAATGTAACGTAACCAAATACTGCTGCTTCTATTTGGCGCCAAATGACTAGCGTTATGACGTCAAAACCGCTGACGTGACGTCATTTTCCTAGTATTCGGTCTCAGTTTTTTTTTTTAATTCCTAGTATTAAACCCACTTTAAATTCCAAAGATGTTCCAAATCTAAAAAAAGTAGTTCCGGCAAAAATGATATCATCACTAGTGATGATATAAAAAAACTAAAAGTGTTATCGTCACAGTGTTAGTTATCATTTTTTTAAAAATTGATATTGATTTTATGTCACTTAAATTTCAATGCAAAATGTGGATAGGTATGTAATAAATTAAAATTGCTACCACAGGTCCCGGTCTCGTTTAAATTCTAAAAATAGCATTTGACTATTTATTGACACCTCAGGCACAGGGATTCGACATAAGCATATATATATATATACATACAATACTATAAACTTTTTTTATAGTGCAACTTCTTGTATGGTTATGTCGAATCCCTGTGCCTCAGTGATGTCACAGGCAGTAGAATAGGAAATGTACCCTGTCAATATATGTAGTAAAATGGTATTTCTCTTTTAGATTTTAAACGAGACTGGCACCTGTGAGGTGGACAATGTGGAAGAGCAAACCAGTGATAAAATTATGAGTAAAAACAAGCCCGCCAGTAGTTCTTATTGCTCGTTTGAATAATTAAAATCGCTACCTGTGATTGCTACAACATAGCTTTCAAGCGTCGGATCGGATAATCCATTCAAGGAAATGGTTGGAGTTAAACAGAGACCTAAACTATTATGGTGAACAGATATACACTGTTCACATAGTACTTACAATTAAAGTCTTGCATAAGCTTATTTGAAACTCCTGGCATGTGGTGTAAATATGTGTAAGACAGGGCAGATGTACAGGCTAATTTGAACATACACTGTTCAGAAACGAAAATGTGTACCCTTTTACCATGAACGGGCACATATGAAAATTTAAAAAAGTCTTACAAGTATGTTTTCCGTAAATCTTGTTCCGTAAGTTAACAACAGTATAAGGTATGGGAGGTTTTTTTTCGGTGATGCTGTTGTTGTTGTTAGAACTGTGGCTGCTTCCACATCCAATCTCTTTTCTAATGACAATTTTCTTAGGGTTTCTGAATTCACAAATCGAACCCTCCGTTAAAACATTCGCAGTGACGTAATTTCTAACGTCATCTGTCATTCATTTTTCTTGGAAGAACGAAGGGAATGACAAGTTCGTTCAGACTAGTTATTTCGCGTGTTACACTTCCTGCTACAGCACCGAAACCAGAAGAAAGTTTTTACATACCTGTTGTTCTTCGCTTCCTTTTGCGATAGGAGACTTCGTTCGTATTTGCCGGGTTTGGAATATATGACGTCATAATAGTTCGACCAATCAACAGTAAGCTATATATACATTCTTTTAATCTTTGCCGACTTGCAGGTGTTTCAATTTGTTCAGGTCTTTCCAGGTCTGAAAAGGTTAGTGTGGCCATTTTGCAGTTTTGTGACATTCACCCATAACATTTTGCCATTAAATTTACTTGAAATATACATTTTAAAGCTTGTTTCACATGTTTCTGTTTCAGAAGTGTTGACTATACGCTCGCGTGAAAATCCTGCCTTACTGACCTCATGAATAATTCATAAGGTTTAGAAGGAGGCTTAGTGTGTGGATTGCAGGGTTGAAAATGTCAGACCAAGAGAGTGGAGAAGAGCAACAAGCTCAAGGTATATTATCACAGTTTACTGGCTTTCATTAATTTCAAAACCATTTTACCTAACCAATATTGTTTTCATTTAGCCGCGAATTACTCCTTATGCTGACATAGCAAATTTTCAGTTTCCCGCACTCGTGTCAATTTCCATTTCGAGTTTCCATGTTGTTTCAGCTTGTAACTAATTAACGGTCCTTTCCGTTGTATGTCATAGCTTATTACTGCATTATTCAATATATTGTGTATATGTCTTGGGTATTTATATGTATATTAAGTTCTCAAACTACTGAAATAAGGGCCGAAATGGACATACGGTTCGAAACCGAAAACACGGGGAAAACAAACATGGCGAAATGTTGACCCAATTAAGAACCTAAATATCGACCAATTTCCACAGCTGCGGTCAATCAGGATATTAGGGGGATGGAGTAAATGGTCAACAAACATGTAAAGAGTTTCTTTTTGCGTGAAGAATTTTTGAAATTGTGCTTATTAGCCTGATAAGAATGTATGTTTATTCACGGAAGTGTGTGCTTCAATGTAACACAGTTATTTCCCTTGTTAACTCCCTCCTATTTACTTCGAGCTGCAGCACTAACCTAGTTATTCTGAATTATTCCACTATTACCATAGTTTGCAATCAAATGAATGCCTTAAAACAAGAGTAGCATATTGATATTTGGGAAAACTAAGTCAATCTTAATTCTAAGTGTTATCCTTTGAGTTCTTTTTAATATGGACTTGATAATACTTTGAATGGAAAAATTGTGAAAATGAAAGTAAACTATTCAGACAGTGCAAAATATTCTGATTATCTGTGTCTTTAAATATTTTTGACTCTGTAGATATGTTAAAAGTCATCATGATGCTTATTGTGAGTAATTTTGCATCCCTTGATTTGGCAGATATACGCAAATGGATAAATTCTATGTCTCCAGTCTTAACCCTTTCTCTCATATAGACGCTTTCTGACACCTCTGCAGCAGACAGCTTTTTGAAAACATAGTGACAAAAGAAGAAATTGCACATTTTGTGCAATTTCTCCTTTTGCCACAATGTTATCCACTTTTTGTCATAGGTTATCCTTTCAATTATGGAGATTTTGTATGTTTTGACAAAATACTTTCAAAGTCATCTGCTGCAGAATTGTCGTATGAAGGAAAGGGTTAATGCTTTCACTTACAGTTACTGACATGCATTGGTAGGTGACGCATGTGATTCACTTGTCGTTTTTCTCAGAATTATGTGGGGGGGAAAATCCATATCGGTCATCAGTGTCTCACTCTCGTAGAAAAAGTTAAGTTATACAGTTTCTGGGAACTCTTCTTTGAAAATATTGTTGACGAAATTTCAATTAGGATTTTGATACAGAGTGAAAACATTGTGAGAATAGGAGCTTATGCTTGTTAGCATCGAGTTTTCCCCTTGGCATTATAATATTTTGAATTGTAATTTTCTACAAAAGCACATAACTTTTGTTGCCTGTATCTGAGAAAAGGTTCACGCAATTTTATCCTTCATAAGTAAAGTTGAACTGAGTGTTTTGTACACTCTTGTGTTTGTGTAAAATGGGACATAGGCCTACATTACTTAGTAAAATGGTAACACAGTTTACTGTATTTATTGACTTTGAACTCAATATATTTTAATTATAAATTGTCTAGAGATAGTTCTACCCTTTTGCCAACATAATTGTCAAAGCCTTGAACAAATGTTTAACATCTGATGAAATATTTTTGTTTAGAAAACTTTAATAATGTTATATATATCTTATTCCACAATGTATTAGGTTTTTTATTTAATGTCTACCGCGGACCATCATAACACAGTTCTCCCACATAAAAACATTCCCTTTCACTTAGTACTAGTAGTAGTCTTGTGAAAGTCGTCGATCCTTCAGTCCTGGCTGTGAAATGTTCATGCTATAATTGGTTGATCAAACTTTCAAAGAAGGAAATAGATGGAAAATGAGCTGACAGGTTTTAAAAGATTTCGTGAAGTCTGTTGTAGCTTTCAGAAATAACTCTGAAGTGATTTTCGGTCCATATTTATCATAATTTAACCCTTTCCCTCATGTACTTGAATGGAATCCGCTGTGGTCGAGTGGTTAGCGTCGGGGATTTCGAAACCGGGTGTCCCGGGTTCGATCCCCAGTCCCGGCACTACGGTCATGGTGGAGTAAGGCACATTTTCTAGTCTAGTACTGGTTTGTTTACCCAGGTATCATGAATAGTTTAACTTAATTGCGCGCTAAATGACCTTAGCTGTCGATGCGCCATAAAACAATATACATTCATTAATTCATGTACTTGAATACAATTGTGTTGCCTCTGAAGCAGACAACCTTTGAAAGCATGGTGGAAAAGAAGAAAACTGTTTATAAGGTCAATTTTCTCCTTTAACAAAACTGTTTTCAAAGTTCTTTATGTTTTTAATAAAATTCAAATTATAGTGGGAAAAGAAGAAATTGTTTAGCCTTAAGTTTGATCAATTGTTTGTGGGGGTTTTTCCCAGCATGTTTTGATAGTATGTCCACTGCAGAGCCACAACAAGCTGTGTTATCTGTATCAGGGAAAGTGTTAAGATATTAAAATCCCACTGTTTGTTTATTATGTCCTATAGGGGGAGAAGATACCCATAGTGAGGGGAAAACCGAAGAAAGTGGTACGTAAAATAACTGCAAAACATTTATATTATATTAACCCTAACATTATTAAAAAAGAAAATAATAGTGGTCTATATTATTAATCCATTCTGAGGGAAGGGCATGATATTGTATTAACATTTCATCTTGTGCATCATTTGATAGAAGCCTTGATAAGGAGTGAACTGATCTTTTCTCCACAATTTCTCTTATTACTCAACAAAACCCTTTGCCATGATTACTCGAAAGAATGTCAATGATCTTTGTAAGATTGTCCTCTTGAGTACACACAACATGGGGTTTAATCCTTTCCCACATACAGACACTTTTTGACGCCTCTGCAGCAGGCAGCTTTTTGAAAACATGGCGACAAAAGAAAAAATTACTCAAAGCAAGTAATTTCTCCTTTTGTCTCCATGTTTTCAACTCTATTCAATTTGAGTACACACAACATAGGGTTTAATCCTTTCCCACATACAGATGCTTTCCGACGCCTCTGCAGCAGACAGCTTTTTGAAAACATGGCGACAAAAGAAGAAATTACTCAAAACAAGTAATTTCTCCTTTTGTCTCCATGTTTTCAACTCTTATTCAATTATTGTTCTTTCATTTAAAGGGATTTTCTATGCTTTTGCTTAAACATTTTCAAATTTTTCTTCTGCTGATTTGTTGTATGTGGGAAAGGGTAAAGAGTCGAATGAGGACTAGAATATGCAGTACACCCCTTATCTAGAGTTCTGAATTTGTTTAATATGTTGGCTTAAAATTGTATGTATGATGTCATTGTTGCTATCCAATATGACAGAACAGTGACATTTTAAATCTATAGGGACGTTTACATTTTAATTTTCATGTCTGAAACAATTCAATTATAGTTTTAAACTCGGGTCCAATTGTTATTTGAAAATGTAATTTTCGAGGAAAAGAAAACATCTAAATGTGCAACAAATAAGCAGCATATTTCAGTAACAAATTAAGATGCATGTTAAAAAATGCAATGAATTTGATCTCGATGTGTTACAATACACAAAGAAATTGGTATATATTGATGACGGTTATTTTAACCCTCAATATCAATTGCTATTTAAGTAGCAGTCCAGCTAAGAATCATGCAGGGGGCGATTCATCCATAGTCTAGAATCTTTATTTATTTTTGTTAAATAGATTCAAAATGATGTAAAACTAATAAATTTGACATGTTGCGGGTCAAAATTCAATCTGTTGCCATGGTAACAGCTCTACCTTAAAAACAAGCTTATTTAGGCCCTGAAATCCTTATATTTGCATCATTTCATATTGAAAATAGATAAATTACCATAAACATTATAGAATATAAATGCTTTCCTTTTTATACTATTACATTAAATTAATTAAGAAATTATATCAAAATTTGGATGTATGCATGGGTAAGTGGTTACCATGGCAACCAATTTTCTATAATTTTTCAAAATGAAAAAAAATCAAAATATGACATTTTTAACATATCATTATATCCGATGAGCACGGGGATAGAAGCAATTTGATTGATTATAAGTTGGGAATTGGCTCTTGGCCAAAACATATCAAAAATAAAAATATGTAGCCTAGTATAGATTTTTTTTTAAATGGCTTCTTATCTCGGGTGTTTTCGTAATTTTCATTCTCAACTGATTATTCTCTTTTAGCATATATACAAGCTTTATGAAGTCTTACTCAGAAACTTTTCAGAACCGAAACAATGTAAATAATGCTTTTTGTAATATATCAAAATTTGGATGTATGCATGGGTAAGTGGTTACCATGGCAACCAATTTTCTATAATTTTTCGAAATAAAAAAAAATCAAAATATGACATTTTTAACATATCATTATATCCGATGAGCACGGGGATAGAAGCAATTTGATTGATTATAAGTTGGGAATTGGCTCTTGGCCAAAACATATCAAAAATAAAAATATGTAGCCTAGTATAGATTTTTTTTTAAATGGCTTCTTATCTCGGGTGTTTTCGTAATTTTCATTCTCAACTGATTATTCTCTTTTAGCATATATACAAGCTTTATGAAGTCTTACTCAGAAACTTTTCAGAACCGAAACAATGTAAATAATGCTTTTTGTAATATATCAAAATTTGGATGTATGCATGGGTAAGTGGTTACCATGGCAACCAATTTTCTATAATTTTTCGAAATAAAAAAAAATCAAAATATGACATTTTTAACATATCATTATATCCGATGAGCACGGGGATAGAAGCAATTTGATTGATTATAAGTTGGTAATTGGCTCTTGGACAAAACATATCAAAAATAAAAATATGTAGCCTAGTATAGATTTTTTTTAAAATGGCTTCTTATCTCGGGTGTTTTCGTAATTTTCATTCTCAACTGATTATTCTCTTTTAGCATATACAAGCTTTATGAAGTCTTACTCAGAAACTTTTCAGAACCGAAACAATGTAAATAATGCTTTTTGTTAGTTTAAGGTCCACTGGCAGAAAGATAGTCAAGCTATTGCAAAACTAAACGTTCTGTGTTGCGTCTGTCTGTCCGTCTTTGCACGCACCTGTTAACATTTTGATTATATTCGAACCACATTTCCTCAGTTATCACTGCACCAAATGCAACACAACTTCAAAGGTGACATCCTCTAAAGTGTGTTCTACTCAGTAATTAGTCCCCTACCCATCAAAGATCGGTTTCGCGACTATAGGTTTGGTCTATTCCGTCCGTCCGTGAGTCCGCATGTGTAGTTGTGGGGTGCCCACCCTTATTAAGACACTTAGATAAGTAAGTTTTTTGTTTCTTTTATAAAGGGCATTTTATTTGCATATTAATGTTATTCATTCCGTAAAAGGGATGTCATTACGGAATGAATAGCATACTTGTGGGGTGCACCCCACAATAAAACATCAAAGGAAATAACCCCACAAGTACTTTCCCATGAGTTTGTCCGTCCGTCTGTCTGTCAGTCCCACCTAACCTTGTCCGGCCTGCATCTTAACCATGCATCATAGGATTTCAAAGAAACTTGGCACAAACGTTTACCATGATGAGGCGAGGCGGCGTGTCGCGCAAAAGACCCAGGCCTGTACCTCATATTTCAAGGTCACACTTAGAGGTCAAAGGTCAAAATGAGAACAAAAATAATTAAAATTTGCACAAAAAGAAAAAGTGGTTGTCATGCATGGTTACAGCTTTAGCTTAAGAACAAGCTGATTTTTGGATTTTAAAACCATAAATGTGCATCATTTTGAAAGCAAATTAAAGAAATAATGAAAGACATCCTATAATATAAATACATTATTTTATAAAAAACAGTGTTTTATACATCTTAAAAACTTATCCAGAGTATGATGTATGAATAGACATTCGGTTACCATGGCAACCAATTTACCATTATTTTTCACTAGGAAAAAAAGCCCAAAAATGTCAATATTTGATCAGTTTGTTATCTCCAATGAGCACATGGATAGAAGTGATTTGATTGATTACACTGTGCGAGTTGACCTTTGTCACAAACATATATAAAAAAAAAGAATGTAGCCTGGTATAGAATTTTCAAAAAATTGTCATCTTTTCTTGTGGTATTTTATCAATTTTTTTCTTGCTCAAGGAAATAAATTCTAAATAGAATTATGATTGATGTGGCATAAAAATATTTAAGTTCCACAAATGGTTCACCTATATGCCCCCTTTCAAAATCATTAAATATTAAATCAATATCAAACTTCTTGTTGCCATTGCAACTAGAAATTCCAGGGAAAAGGGAGTACGAGACTACATAATTTTCATTTCAACAATAAGTACAATTTTAAAATCTTTCTTAAAATAAGGTTTATAAATGTTTGTAAGAAAAACACCTTATAAAAACATGTTACTAAGGAAACATGCTAACTAAAGAGTATAACAGAAGTAATTCATTGAATAATTTTGTGAAAATTAACTGTTATCGTTGATAATCTGCCTATATATTAATAAAATAAAATATTTACGTTTATTCAGTTTTCAATCACAGTGGACACTTAGATTCTACTATTGCCATAGTAACAAACAAATCTTATTTATGTGATGTACATGTAAATATTGCAATCCCAAAAAATGGATATAGACTGAAATTGTTGAATTGAAAAAAAAAGGTAAATTTTGATAAAATAGTATTTCATTACATCACATATATATATCGACAGATAAATTTGTCAAACATTATGAGCCCCTGAGTGTCACATTGTCCGGGAGATTTGGAAGATTGAATTTAGAAGATTGAAAAAAATTGGCATGAAATGGGAGCTTATAAGTCAGATCAATAAGAAAAGTTGTTTGTGTTCAAAGTCACTTTGACCATGACATTTGACCGTAATCATATGTGTTCATGCCCAACCTCCCTGCTAAATTTAAGGACATTAGAGAGTTGATTGAGATTGAATGGAAAATGTGGCCACCAAAGTGTTCACAATGTCCAACAATTTGACCTAGTGTATTAGCTTTTGACCCCACATGACCCATTCTAACATTGATTAAAATGTTATGAAAAGGAATATTCTGGTAGGATTACATGATATGTGTGGCCTCTTATAGAGTTAATGTTTCATCTTAAAAATAACCAGTAACAATGACCTTGACCAAAGTGACTCTAAATGCCATCAATAGCTAGCTTTCTGTATAATGTAGCTATCTGTTAAATTTGATTACAATTTGTCAGGAAAAACTAAAGTAATTAAGTGGAAATCAAAACCGTTTTTTAACGTTTCTATTTTTAGTAAGTGACCTAGACCTTGACCTGATAAGACCTAAATTACAATCCAGAGCTAGCTTTCTGAAAAAGCCATTTACATCTGAAGTTTTTTTTTTAAAAATTAGTCATACTCAACATTTGTGACCCCAATAACTAATCATTAGATAGCTTTTTGAATGAGCAATTATCTGTGATATTTGATCAAAATCAGTTAAGAGTAACTAAACTTATTGAGCTAAAACCTTTTGAAAGATCCCCAATTCTTATAAACCAGCACATGTTTTTTTTAAAATATGTGGATATATGTCAACACAAATCTTGAATAATGATGCACCTGGCATGTACAGTATATAGCTCTGTACATTATGAGATTAACCTCTAATCAGTCAAATAATCATCCCACAAGTATGGCTCAACAAAAGACAGTTATACATTTAAAATAATATTCCTGCATTCTGGTTATTTGTGTTTTAGAACATTTTCAAAAGAACTTTGGCTATATCAGAGCAACAGTGCACTTATACATGATCCCTTGATGACTAACCAGTACAACTTCAAAGAAAGGAACTTTGTCCTGCCAAAGAGCACTTCTACATACTGTCATAGTTGACAGGGATAGAAAGTGCCCTGTCATGAAATAATAAAATCATACATGAATATGATTTACACAAAACATAACAATATATAACAATCTCTTTGTCTCACATTCTTTTCAATAAGTATAACAAGGCCTGTTAGAAATTAAATTGATGCCTCTGCAGCGGTATACATGTAGTTAAACATCTGAAATCATAGCTGTATAAAAGGAATTGCTCATATAATAATAATGCTTTCTATTCTTCCAAATCCAAGTTATATTTTGTCACAATTTTCCTTATATTTTTCAGGTTTATGCTTCTTAACCTGTTTGAAACAAGCATACCCATATGCATCAAATCTTTTAACCATTTCCCACATATACACGCTTTTGGATGCCCGTGCAGCAGACAACTAATGAAAACAAGCAATTTCACCTTTTGTCAAAATATTTTCAATTTTTTTCAGTAATTATTTCTTCATTTATATAAATAAAGATTTTCCATGTTTTTGCAAAGATGTTTCAAATTCGTCTGCTGCAGATATGTTGTATATATATCAAAACATTGCAGCAAAATAGACATTGCTCTTAATGAGATATTTATTTTTTTGGAACAAGGTTTTTCAAATTGATTCCCAAGTTCTAATAAATTTATAAAGATTTTCCAAATCTTAGCCAACATGTTTTCAAAGTTGGTTAAATGTGGAAATAGGCTAAATTTGTCAGTGTTGATAATCTGTTAATTCAAATAGTTATTCAAATTCCTGAAGTTGAAGCAAAATGTTTATAAAAATAATCAACTGTACAGTTTTGTATACAGTTTCAAAATGATCTTCCCTTTTTACCATGTATAACAATTTGGGAGAGAATTATATTATCCATGTAAATTCTACTGTTGCATGATGAATACATATCTAGGTAAATATACATAGACACATAATGATAAAGTGAACACTCTCCTACAATGAAGTTTCTATGTATGAATTCAAGTTCAATTGATTATTCTGAAAGTTGAATTTCTATCTTGTGAATCTGTCACTTGAGAAAGTATTAGGCTCTGAAAGGTGTACACCAATAGTGCAGGGTAACTGTCCTGTCCATGTTGTCCAATAAGGCACATCACATAGTTAATCTGAAAAATATACAATCAAATAAAAATAGATATCTAGACACACATTTATTATGATGTTTGACATATATTTGTGTAATGTATAGCATATTAAATTCTGATAGTGATAGTAATTTGCTTTGAAAACATCTGAAAGAAAATATGTAATAAGTAATATCTAGATAGGATCCAAGTACTAGTTTGAACTTTTTTGATAGAGGTTCAACAATACACATGTGTATTAATTTCAGAAGTCTTCTGCATGAGGTATTAGAAATTGTAAACACTAAATCAAGATTTAAAAGATGAATTGTTGAAAAGTTATTCATACATAAGTATACTGACATATCCTAGCCATGAGTAACAATGAAATCATATGAGAACTAAGCTATGTTGCATAATAATGATTAAGTTTGAACCCTTGTAACTAGTTGTTTTCTTCCAATAAGAGAAATGAGTTGTGATAAAACTATTAAAAGACTGAACTATTCTCAAAACAAGCAAAAAGACTGAACTATTCTCAAAACAAGCAACAGATGTATATATAAGACCTCCACAATACTCAGTCTTAGCAAATACATATTTTAGTATTCAACAGATGGAGTCTAGCTCCTTTAAAAACATAACTATATGAAGAAAGTAATACACAAAAAACATGTAATTGAACAGTAAATTAACAATTTCCTGCATACAACAAATCTGCAGCAGACTACTTTGAAAAAATTCAGAAAAAAATATGAAAAATCTCTGTAAGTAAAATAGAATTTTTAAATAATGGTTAAAACATTGTTACAAGTCATTATGTTGTGAATTTTATTTCCACTTTGTGGCAATATTTACAATAGTTGTCTGCTGCAAAGGTGTCAAAATGCATGAATATGTGGGAAAGTAAATACTATATTTATCAAAACAGAAATTACCTATGCTAACAGGAATTAAATAAATCTTCATGATCTTCCAGTATCTTTTGGCTGGTAACCTATTCCTCTGAGTGTTTCCCATTTCTCAGTGTGTAGAGGATGAAAACACAACGGAGTCAACTTCCCTTCCTTGAAATATACCTCGAGATTTGCATGTAGACAAACCGAAAGTTACTTGAAAAAAGTCCCGAAAATGATCTGCTTCACAAGTTGTTTGTTGATTTCCACATTTTCAAAACGTTAAATTTAATGCCCGTATGTTATAAGAAATGTCTGTATTATAATCTAAAAGCCTGACCGATTTTTCTCTCTGTGTTTCTCTGTGGTAAGCCTCAAGAATCAGAATGATTGTAAAACTGCATTGAATACCGACTTTCCACATTTGACATGATTATCACTTTACGGACCTGTCTTTAGTCTGTGTACACTGTTTTTCATATACATATCTTCACATCCTTGCTAAACTGTTTATGAAATAGCTTAATATGATATGTACGATATAAAACTGATGAAAAGTCAAATCCAAGCTGGTAAGTTAAAATATCTTGGTTAACAGGAAGTACGTGAGATGTAAACAATTTCTGGGTTTCAGTATAGAGGTGAATAAAATATAAATAAATATTTATTTATATTGTTATCGATTCCATTTTATTGAATTAAAACTAGTCAGTTTATATTTTTAAAAGAGAAAACTGACACAGATATAGGTCAGTTTGCATTAAAAAGAGACATATTAACGTTTTTCAGTCACATAACAACTGTTGTGAAGCAGGACAGAGTTATCTTTCTTGATAGTATGGCTCAAAACCCTATAAAAGAAACCAAATTTACTCAAAACCTGTACTAGGCTACATATTTTATTTTTTGATATTTTATAGAGTGTATTGTCCTCTTTATGTTGATATATATATTTCTGTCTAAGACCCGTGCTCATCGGAGATAATTGGATTTGAAGTAGGAGTATTTTACATGGGACTGTATAGGAAAATCTCACATATTCAAATTATTTCAAAGCAATATTATGAAGTAGAGATTGCAAGATGTGATAAATTAATACCAAATCACTCATAAACTTCACCATACAACTCCACACACACAATATTAACAATATCTGTGATATACCATGAATCACTTTTTTATCATTTTGCATGATTCTTAGCTGGACTGCTACTTAAATAACATTATTTGAATCATTAAAATTGTTTACTTTTCTTTGTGTACAATATTTGAGATGACATTATTTAAGTCACCACATATATAATCTATTTGTATAGTTCTCATATTATACGTAGTTCAATAGAATTATTATTTTTAGTTATATTAACTATAATTAAGCTTTAAAAATATTACAGCAGCTGAGGTCTGATGATAGTTGGTACTTTTAATTAAAGAAAAAGACTAAACTAGTGATGAAGAGGCCTAGATAAAGGGGTATATAGCTCTTTTCCCCACAACATCTCTCTAATTAATAATTATCTGACCAAACCCTATGATGTTGTATTCAAAACAATCATCTCAATGAGGCATTTCTTTTGAATACACACAACATAGGGTTGGAGGATCAAATAAGAGCTTTAGAACATGCAAGCAGCAAAATGCCCCTTATGGTGCGTATTGCAGTGCTATATATATGGTTATTTTTTTCGTTTTAAAATCCTTTATTGCGCCTTTAACCCTTTCGCTCATATAGACTCTTTCTGATGCCTCTGCAGCAGACTGCTATTTGAAAACATAGTGACAAAAGAAGAAATTGCTCAATTTCCCTTTTGCCACAATAATTTCCACTTATAGTCATAGATTATCCATTCCATTAAGACAATTATAGAAATTTTCTATTTTTTTTGACAAAATATGTTCAAAGTCGACTGCTGCAGAATTGTCGTATGAGGGAAAGGATTAAACACGGTTGTGTGTAATTAAAAGAATCATTTTTCAACTTGATAATTTCAAAATGCATCATTCGAGATCTGCATTGTCATTTCAAATTATTGTTCTATTTTTAGCTCCCCTGTGCACGAAATATGCTCAAGGTGAGCTATTGTGATCACATTTGGCCGGCGTCTGATTGTTGTGCATCGTCAACAATTGCCATGTTAACACTCTACAGGTTCTACTTTGTATCCTATCTTCATGAAAGTTAATCAGAACATTCATCTCCACCAAATCTTGGACAAGTCCGAAACTGGTCCATATGAGGTCAAAAACAAGGTTACTAGGTCAAATTGAATGGAAATCTTGTTTAAACTCTGGAGGCCACATTTTTAACTTGAGCATGTTAAAACTATATCAGAATGTTTGTCATGATGATATCTAGTCCATGTATGAATATGGGTCATATCAGGTAAAAAAAAAAGGTCTCTAGGCCAAATGAAGGAAAATGTTGTTAACACTCTAGAGGT
The DNA here is from genome assembly GCA_031761405.1 of Serripes groenlandicus. Taxonomy (NCBI): domain Eukaryota; kingdom Metazoa; phylum Mollusca; class Bivalvia; order Cardiida; family Cardiidae; genus Serripes; species Serripes groenlandicus. The sequence goes on along the minus strand of JASEVX010000001.1, from coordinate 211,620,127 downwards.
TGCATTTTGAATCTTTGTCAGAATAATTGTCTTGATGTGTTTTGCATTAGAAATCACATTGCATAATGCAGTTGAGCGATCTATGGCCATCACAGCCCTCTTGTTTAATACATTTGTTAGCATTTTTTCTTTTTCATAAAATATTTCAAGATTCATCGGGTATTGGGAAATCTAACATTGGTTCTATTTTGGTTTGATCGATTGATTGGGGTTCAAAAAGAAATTAGTCATATAACAGCAACCAGTTAACTTTTTCATATATTTCCTGGCTTTCGAAATTCTCACATGGGTACTCAACACAACAGACTCTTCAAGAAACTGGTTGCTTTTCCACATAGACAGACTGTTGGCCCATTAGTGGAAGAAGAATGTCTCTTGTCACAGTGACTTTTGTCAAATGTCAGAAAGAATGTTGGCCCTGCTAGGGTTAATTAATCGGCAGTCATCAAGCGTGATTAATATAAACTTAAAGCTTACTTTGCAATCAATGTAAAATAAATAAGTTTAAAATAAAATAAAGGGTTGTGAGTTTGAACCCCAGCTGGGCCAACATTCTTTCCGATTGACATTCCTCATCTTTATGCTACGTTTACACTATGTTCCCGGTGGCCATGGCAGCCCTGTTTGCCCAAAACGTAGTGCGCCGTGAGACTTTGGCCATTTTTTCCTCTGTAATCAAGTCGTGTTACGTCTTGGCACTTTTTCTCATGGTCTATCACTGTATATCCGTAACGGGCTGTGGGAGGAAAAGGGGCTGAGGCTCCAAGGCACACCACAGTTCGGTCTGCGGTCTACTACGGATGCCAATACGTTCTATCCCGGCCTGTCTGATGGGGTCCCTCATGTTTTGATCAAGGTCTTACAGGTCTTTTCACGTTTTGTCAAGACTTTCTACGGATGAAACGTGGAAGCCGGGCAGCTTTGGAGCACATTTGTGCCCACAGTATATAGAAAGCCCCCCAAGCAATAGCAATCATTGTATCTGTGTTTGCATGTTTACTGGGAGCATACATCCAGTCTTTGCGTCAGCAAGAAGAAGGCATTCGCAGAGAGGTAATGCCAGAGTGCAGCAATCAGGAAGAAGGCCAAGATCCATGGGGGAGCTCGAATGTTTATCGGAAAACAGAAGACAGCAGCTGGGTAACTACTCAGCCTTTCTCACCAGAGAACTCCGCACCTACCAGAACTACCCGAAGATGCCTCCAGAGCTCTTCGACGAGATCCCGGAAAGAGTAACACCAGCCATCGTGAGACAAGACACGGAAGTTCCGCTCTGCCCTAACACCTGGACTGAAGCTGTCAGTGAAAAAGCAGCCATCTGCCATATGGTGCCAGAAGTGTGCAAGGCCATCGTGGAAGCCTACAAAGATGAAGTGTTCCCTCGGTCCACAGTCTGTCTTTCGCTACGTCTTTGATTTTTCTGTGGAATATAGCTAGGCTTTCTTTCTTTAAAGCTTGGTCTTCTCTCCTCGTATTGTAGATGCAGTGTCTGTGTAGATTGCTCAGACTGGAATGAACCCGGCTTTTATATACTCCCTCCCAGACTGTGTGCACGTGTCAGACCGTAGTAGAACGCAACGCGCCATAGCATGTCAGGCCTGTAAACCGTCACACACCTCGGGACGCGCTGTGATTGAATGTGACAAAACTTGAAAGGACCGTGAGATGCCGGGGAATACACATGCTTCCCGTCCCACAACGGACCACCTCCAAGTTGTGTTACGGCCTACTAGATTACTCCTCCGCACCGTGACTGCCGTGGCAAATCTTTTGACAGTTTAAAAATCTGGCACGGCAATTACGGCCGGCATGTTTGCCCATCGTCTCACGTTCATCCAATTCTGTCCACGGTGGGCACCAGGAATATAGTCTAACGTAGCATTAGCGACTGAGCTACCAAGGATTGGCGGTTCTATGCTGAAAGCTTTGCTAGCCTAAAGATTTAGAGATTTTAAATAGAGATATTTGATAAGAAAGGGAGAGATCTGATTCAGGCATGAGAAATTTTGATCTTTGGATTGAAGCACATTCATTTAGTTTGTTTGTACTTATTTGTTTCGCATTAATTGCAAAACAAGCTTTCAGCTTAAATTGTTCACGCCCAATGTCTGCTTCAAACATGTGTGACAATTTGGATCTGATATTATTATACAGTTTTCTTACAACCATAAAAAGTTGTACAAAAGCTATAAAAATACTTGAAATTCTTATCTGAGAATTTGTTTTTATATCAGTCTTGTTTTATGCTTTCAACAGTGTTTCAGTTGTATCTCTTCATTTAATGGATAATATCTCAAAATTGTTAGCAAACACAAGTCATGAAGTGTGATGAAATGTAATCGTCCCTGAATATACTCATGATCTGGAAAGGACTTGACTTGATTAGTTAACTGTTTAAGCGTCCGCCTTGTGGATGGAAAACCCACGTTTTAATCTGGAGCCGACTTTAAAAATGGTAGAAATAGTAGAAAATGCTCATTATGAAATGAAAGCATCTGTATGTGGGAAAGGGTTAAGGTATACATTTGCATGAAAACTGTGTACTACCGTTGTATTTAACCCTTTCCCACATGCAACAAATCTGCAGCAGGCAACTTCTAAAACATATTGACATATATATGAAAAATCTCTGTCAACGAACGTATAATAGAGTGCATAGAGATGAAATTTTACTTTTGCCACAAGGTTTTCAAAACTCTTTTGCTGCAGAGGCATAAAATGTGTTTGTGTAAGATAACGGGTTACGGTCATGGACCAAACATGCAATTTAGCAAAACCATATGCTCCTTTATGACTGAAAATTCAAGTTTTGTGTGTTAGTGTAACCAAATAATTATATACAGAAACTTGTTTGTCTTCATAAGTTAAGCCCTTTCCCACACACAGACACTTTCTGACGCCTCTGCAGATGACTGGCAAACAATGTCGCAAAAGGAGAAATGGCTCATTGTGAGCCATTTCTCCTTTTGTCACCTTGTTTTGAGCTATATTCAATAATTTGCTTTCATAGTTTAAAGATTTAACCATTTTTTTGCCTAGTTGTTTTGAAAGTCATTTGTTGTATGTGGGAAAGGGTTAGCTCACTGAGTTAAAGCCCCATAACTCTAACTTAGTAAGAACCAAAATGTTTAATATATGTCCCCATAGTGTAAATTGTGCCTAAAACCAGTCTGGGGGACATTTTGCCACCTTCAATTGCCCATGTTTTCTAAACCCTCACTATTATTTCAACAACGAAAAAGGTTCCGATTCTTAAGCTGTCCCTTCGGAATTGATTCCTAGGCATAACCCGGGGCTCATGGTGAGCAATGGCTCCTTTTGCCACAATGATTCAGACGTGTCAAAATATGGCCAAAGGCGGTAAAGGGTTAAAGTTTTGCATGCGATCTTCGGTCTGTGCAGGTAAAGATAAAAAAAGTACTGTATATGAGTGTGATCAATCAACAATGAGCCCCAGGATATAATAATTGTAACTTTTAGAGAGAGAACAAATTGATGACGTAACCCTTTCCCTCATACAACAAATCTGCAGCAGACAACTTTGAACATATTTTGTCAACAAATAGAAAATCTCTATAATTGAATAGATAACCTATGACTAAAAGTGAAAAAAAAATTGTGGAAAAAGGAGAAATTGCTCGTTTTGACTGTTTTCAAAAAGCTGTCTGCTGCAGATGTGTCAGAAAGCTTCTATATGAGGGAAAGGGTTAAAAAGCATCTGCAGCTGGGAAAGGGCTTATGAAAGTAATTTTATTGAATCGAGTTGAAAGTGTTACTACTCCTTTGACCACAATGTTTTCAAAGGTAGTCTGATGCATATGTATTAAAACGCTACAATTGGGCAAGGGTAAAAAGTTTTTTATAACAAGGGACTTAATCCTTTCCCCTTTTACGACAATTCTGCTGCAAACGACATATTTTGTCAAAAAATAGAAAATCTCTGTGATTGAATGAATGACCTAAAAGTGGAAAACATTGTGGCAAAAGATGAAAAAGCCATCTGCTGCAGAGGCGTGAAGGCGTCTATATGAGGGAAAGGGTTAAGGCAATCAACTGTGAACTGTTACAATCTGTCAAATTGCTTGTTTTCTTTTTCCTATATAATAGATACATTGTATTATCCCTTTCCCACATACAGCAAATATGCAGCAGAAGACTTAAAAAACATTTTAGCAAAAAATACATAAAATCTCTATAAATGAAGGTTTTATTACTGTTAAAAAGTTGAAAACAAAGAGACAAAAGGAGAAATTGCTTGTACTCCTTTTGTCACAATATTTTTAAAAGTCGTCTAATGCAGATGCATCTAAAAGCATCTATATGTGGTAAAGGGTTAAAAAAAACATTGAACAGAGTTATCATGACCATGCTCTTTTTGTATCATCTACATTGGCAGTGAGATGTTTTCGTGTTATTTTGATTAACTTTACTTAAACGATTGGCTATTGTTCACAGTTGTTTCTACTGCCTCAGTGGTGTAGTGGTAGAGTGTCCCTTGGGAATGAGAGCTCGCGGGTTCAATCCCGGGTCGCGTTAGACTTGACGTCAAAAATGGTAGTAAAGAATTTGCTTCCTTAGCACTCAGGGTTGCAGAGTTACTGTTAGCATTACGACTGGCTGGTGTCAGGATAAATAAACCGGTGGTACTGATAACTTACCCAGAAAATGCCGTGATAAAACTGAAAAATTGTTAAAAGCAGTGTAAAACTCCAAACAATCAATCACAGTTGTTTCCTCTGAAGATTTGGACAGTTTGCACCAATAAACTCAACATTCATAATGTCGGCAGTGTCAAAGAAATGACACAATAAATTTGATATGCATGAAATAAGTCATTGGCAAGAATAAAAGAGGGGACAATTTCTATTTTAACCCTTTCCCTCATACGACAATTCTGCAGCAGACGACTTTGAACGTATTTTGTCAAAACATAGAAAATCTCCATAATTGAATGGATAACCAACCTATTATATGGCAAAAGGAGAAATTGCATGTTTTGTGCAATTTCTTTTTTTGTCACTATGTTTTCAAAAAGCTGTCTGCTGCAGAGGGGTCAGAAAGCGTCTATATGTGGGAAAGCGTTAACATGCCAGATTGAATCCGGAAATGTTAACTTTTTCAAACAGAACTTGAACAGAATTTTTTCCAGGTGGTCCTTCTCAAGACTAGTTTAAATATTTCAATTCCAACCTGAACTGGGGGTGCTGAGGTAGAAAATGAGAAGTAATATATTTAACCCTTTCCAAGAAGCAGGCACCTATCGAAAACATTGCAGCAAAATGAGAACTTGATAAGAATGAGCAATTTCTCCCTTTGCCACACTGTTTTCATCTTGGTTCACTATTTAAAATGTACTTTCATTTATAGATATTTTCCATATTTGTGCCTATAGTGATCTGCTGCAGATTTGTTGTATGTGGGAATTCGGGGTTAAACAAGATTTGTGAAACTATTGATTTGATTTCAAATACTGTAACAGAAATGAACTATTGGAAGGCCTAAAATGAGTTTTATTGACATAAAGTGAAATCTTTACAAATTCTCTGGCCATTTTAACCCTTTCCCACATACGACAATTTTGCAGCAGACGACTTTGAACATATTATGTCAAAAAATAGAAAATCTCTTATTTAATGGATAACCACCTGTGACTAAAAGTGGAAAACATTGTGACAAAAGAAGAAATTGCTTGTTTTGAGCAATTTCTTCTTTTGTCACTATGTTTTCAAAAAGCCGTCTGCTACAGAGGCGTCAGAAAGCGTCTATATGAGGCCTGAGGGAAAGGGTTAAAAGCAAGATCTTTATATTATTAAATAACTTCTACAAGAAAAAAGTAAAAAAGTCCATTTGAATGACCAAAATTTTTATTCAAGTTGTACATTAATTCCCTTTCCCAAGAAACTTTAAAAATATATATATAAAGCAGATATAAGGAAAACCTGTATATATATATATATAAATAAAAGTATAATTATTGGAAAGAGTTTTTTTGTCTACAAAAATCTGCTGTCAATATGACTGTGTCTGTTATACCCTTTTAGATCCTTGGGATTCAGGTATGTGATACATGGCCATGATGGCTGTCTTGTGAAACCATTCATAAAAGAGTTGGCAGTTTTTCATGTAGATTATATGAACACAATGACACAATGTTTCCAACTATGTGTATACATTGTATAATTATGTCTCCCCCTGTATACAGGGGAGATATATTGTTTTTGTCCTGGGCGTCTGTCTGTCTGTCCTTCTGTCTGTCTGTCCGTCTGTCCGAAATCGTGTCCGCTCCATATCTCCAAGACGGCTTGAAGGATTTTCATGAAACTTGTGTCAGATGTTCACCTCATGAAGGCGATGTGCAGAACCCATGTCCCGACCATACAGGTTCAATGTCAAGGTCAGACTTGAAGGTCAAAGGTTTGAGCCTTAATTTCGTGTCCGCTCCATATCTCCAAAACGGCTTGAAGAATTTTCATGAAACTTGTGTCAGATGTTCACCTCACGAAGGCGATGTGCAGAACCCATGTTCCGACCATACCGGTTCAAGGTCAGGCTTGAAGGTCAAAGGTTTGAGCCTGTTTTTCGTGTCCGCTCCATATCTCCAAAACGGCTTGAAGGATTTTCATGAAATTTGTGTCAGATGTTCACCTCGTCAAGGTGATGTGCAGAACCCATTGTCTGCTTTATAGGTTGGAATGTTTTGAGAGATTTTGACAGATATTTGAGGGGGAGACATCTGTTTTTTAGTCACCTACCGGCGTGCCGAAGGGGACTATTAGGTTTGCACTCCGTCCGTCAGTCAGTCCGTCAGTCAGTCAGTCCGGCAAATTTTTGTCCGGAGCATATCTCCAAAACTGTACTAGCTATGGCTATGAAATTCCATATGTGGATACATCTCATCAATGCGGAGTGCAGTGCATATGAACCATAACTCTTGCTTCCCTAATTTTTGAGTTATTTCCCTTTCTTTATTTTCATACTTGATTTTTGTCCGGAGCATATCTCCAAAACTGTACTAGCTATGGTTATGAAATTTCACACATGGATGCATCTCATCAAGGGGGAGTGCAGTGGACATGAACCATAACTCTTGCTTGCCTAATTTTTGAGTTATTTCCCTTTCTTTATTTTCATACTTGATTTTTGTCCGGAGCATATCTCCATAACTATACTAGCTATGGCTATGAAATTTCACACATGAATACATCGTATCAAGGGGGAGTGCAGTGGACATGAACCATAACTCTTGCTTGCCTAATTTTTGAGTTATTTCCCTTTCTTTATTTTCATACTTGATTTTTGTCCGGAGCATATCTCCATAACTATACTAGCTATGGCTATGAAATTTCACACATGAATACATCGTATCAAGGGGGAGTGCAGTGCACATGAACCATAACTCTTGCTTCCCTAATTTTTGAGTTATTTCCCTTTCTTTATTTTCATACTTTATTGTCTTGATATACCTAAACATTGGGTTGCTATGACAACAGAAACAGACTCAAAAGTGCAAACCGGTAGGGGACTATGGTATTGCTTGCAATCCTCCAGTTACTTGTTCAAAAACAATTCTAGTTAACTATTGGATTTACATATCTATCAGATCAGCTAAACAGTTAGCCCTTTTTGACTTGCAGATATGTCTGGATATAACAACTTTTGAAAACATTGTGGCAAAAGGAGATATTCAATCAACATTCTTTCATTTATATAGAGACATTCAGTTTTCTGTTATTCAAAGTCATCTGCTGCAGATTTGTTTGTATGTGGAAAGGGTATATCGTAACAGTGAACAAATTCTGAATTTTGTCATATTTTTTCAACTTCGTGATAGAATTTAAAATCTAAGCAAAGTGTAGTATATAACATTAAATGCCTTGTTGGAAAACAGGTCGGGTTCATGACTAGCAATCCTTTTAATGAGAAATTCTTAGAATTTATTGCATCATAAAACTTGTTTGTAACCCTTTTTCATAAAGAATTGACCTATGCTTTAAGCACTTAGAAGAATCATCTTCACTCTTCTAAGCACCCACAACGTAGGTTTAGTGCTGACTTCACGAAATATTTTAAAAACTGTTCGTCCAAAATGTCATTTTTGATCTATTTCCTACTTTGTTCAACCAATTTAACCCTTTCCCACATGCAACAAATTCGCAGCAGATGACGTTGAACATATCCAGGCAAAAATAGGGAAAATCTCTACAATTTTAACAAATGAAAGAATAAATTTTGAATAGAGTGGAAAATATTGTTGCAAAAGGGGAAATTGCTCTGTATGAGCAAATTTCCCATTTTGCCTGAGTGTTTTCAGAAGTAGTCGGTTGCAGAGGCATCAAAAAGTGTCTATATGTAGGAAAGTGATAAGCATGAAGACGTATCAATTGGAAGGAATCTTTGTCAGTCATGACTGAAGGACTAATGACTTCGAAGGGACTGTAATAGTGATAGATATTATGTGGAAAGTACCAGCTTATTCAACCTCAGAAGTATAGATAAAAAGTGTATTTTTAGCATGCTCTTCGAAAACCAACCTTAAGTAGAGAAATTATTACACATGTGCAGAAAGACCTGCCTGCGTATTCATGCTTTAACCCTTTCCCTCATACGACAATTCTGGAGCAGACGACTTTGAACATATTTTGTCAAAACATAGAAAATCTCCATAATTGAATGGATAAACCTATGACGAAAAGTGGAAAACATTGTGACAAATGGAGAAATTGCATGTTTTGTTCAATTTATTCTTTTGTCACTATGTTTTCAAAAAGCCGTCTGCTGCACAGGCGAGGGAAAGGGTTAAAGAATCAAAATGGATACTGCTTTACAGACATTTCTTGAAAGCCTTTTTGACTTATGGGCAAACATAGTAAAGGTGGATGCATTGCTCACTTACCAGAATTTACATTGGTTGCAAATGCCCTGAAATGCTTCGCTCCTTTTATGAATATCAATCGTTATTTGATCTAAGGTATGCAATTCTTTTTGAGTACAACAACATATGGTTTAACTTTGTAGTGATAGAGCTATTGCGGGATACCCCTTTACCTAGACCATTGTAAATCTATTTAGTTCAGGTAAAGGTATAGGGTTAGGTATTTTAAGTGGACTCTTCCTTTTCAGACAGAATACATATTTCAACCAATAACCTCACTGGCTACTTTGAGCTTCCATATTGAATTATTATCAATATATCAACTGTCTACCCGATGCATCATTTTTAGAGCCGTCTGCTTCCAAAATATTTGAGAAAAAAATATTGAACAATTGAGCATAGTTATAACAAAAACATTATGCTTGATAGCAGCTTCTGTGAATTAAAAAATCTTCTGAAACCCTTTCCGACATACAACAAATTGGCAGCGGACAACTTTGAAAACATTCAGTCAAAAATATGAAAACTTTTAACCCTTTTCCTCATACGACAATTCATATTTTGTCAAAAAATAGGTTATCCATTTATCTCTATAACTAAATGGATAACCTATGTCTAGAAGTTGAAAACATTGTGGCAAAAGGAGAAATTGCTCACTATGTTTTCAAAACGCCGTCTGCTGCAGAGGCGTCAGAAAACGTCTATATGAGGGAACCTGGGAAAGGGTTAAATGATAGAACAATCAATTTGATTAAAAATTGACAAAAGGAGAAATTGCTCATGCCAGAATATTTTCAAAAGTGTGTTCCGGAGAAGTCAGAATGTGTGTTTTTCGGTAAAACAGAGCTCTAGATTAGGGGCGTTTTGCATGTTCTAAAATCCTTATTTGACCCTCTAACCCAATGTTGTGGGTACTAGAATTGTCTCAGTGAGACAATTCTTTTGAGCACCCATAACATAGGGTTTGCTTTAACAATAACAGAGAAATTGTGGGAAAAAGAGCTGAATACCTTAACTGGACCTCTTTTGTAAAAGGTAAAGCCTTTAAAACCTCTATGGGTCGAAAGGTTCAATGCTGAATATACAAAATTAATGTTAGGGATTGTTCAGCATTCAAACTTGGTCCATTCATTGATTTAACCCATTGATTGTTATTCATAATAGACTGTCTAAATTGTGAAGTTCGAATTGATTGATTTTGATTTAATGCTGTTTTAAACGGTATTTCAAATATATCAATGGTGACCAGTTCACCTAGCTAACCTGTGTTTCCCAGCTTTCTTTCCCTTGTACTCCACACAACATTCTTCATGTGCAACTGCATGGCTTCCTTACCACATAGACTTTTAAGCCTTTCTGTGGAAGGCAAATGACTCGAGTCATAATGATTTGTGTCTCATCAGAAAGAATGAATGGCCAGGCAGGTCAGGGTTTCTTACTTCTGACCCCTGTTGTTCATGTTGTTAGTTAGATGTAAAAGTGGTCTGAAACAGATTTGTTTTGTGCTGGATTATCCTTTCCCGCATATAACAAATCTGCTGCTGAAGACTTTGAAAACATCTAGGTAAAAATACTATTAACCCTTTTCCTCATATAGACGCTTTTTGATGCCTCTGCAGCAGATGACTTTTTGAAAACATAGTGACAAAAGAAGAAATTGCTCAAAACGAGCAATTTTTCCTTTTGCCACAATGTCTTTCACTTTGAGTCATAGATTATCCATTCAATTATAGAGATTTTCTGTTTTTAGCTCTACTGGCTAAAGGCCAGAAGGGCTTATGTCGTGGCGATTCGTCCGTCGTGCGTGCGTGTGTCCGTCCGTAAACAATTTCTTGTTAACACGATACAGTCTTCAATCTTTTAATTGTATGTCAACCAAACTTATACAGTAGTTAGATATCCATGAGAGCTTGATTCCTTTCGAAAACAAGCCAGATCCGCCCCATGCATGACTGGATTATGGCCCTTGAAATGGTCAAAATTGCTATAAAAGAGCTTGTTAACACGATACTGTCTTCACTTTTGATTGTATCTCAACCAAACTAATACAGTAGTTAGATATCCATGAGAGCTTGATTCCTTTCGAAAACAAGCCAGATCCGCCCCATGCATGACTGGATTATGGCCCTTGAAATGGTCAAAATTGCTATAAAAGAGCTTGTTAACACGATAGTCTTCACTTTTGATTGTATCTCAACCAAACTTATACATTAGTTAGATATCCATGAGAGCTTGATTCCTTTCGAAAACAAGCCAGATCCGCCCCATGCATGACTGAATTATGGCCCTTGAAATTGTCAAAATTGCTATAATAGGGCTTGTTAACATGATACAGTCCTTATTTTTGATTGTATCTCAATCAAACTTATACAGTAGTTAGATATCCATGAGAGTTTGGTTCATTTCTAAAAAACGGCCAGATCTACCCATGCATGGCTGGATTATGGCCCTTGAAATTGTCAAAATTGCTATAATACAGCTTGTGAACACAATAGAGCTTACATTTACTATCTAATCTTCACCAAACTTAGATGGTATTTGAATATTGATGACATATTGGTTCCTTTTGAAACAAGCCAGATGAATTCCAGTAGAGCATAGGCCCTCATTCATGGGCCTCTCGTTTTACAGAATATATTCAGTCATCTGCTGCAGAATTGTTGTATGAGGTAAAGGGTTAAAACTTAAATAGAGTCACAATGTTTTCAAAAGTCATCCGCTGCAGAGGGAGGCATCAGAAAGCGCCTGTATGTAGGAAAGGGTTATTGGCTCTGAAAGTAGAAAAAATAATCACAAGGTGATGGGTTATTTTTTCAATGACTTCAAGGTTCAGGCTTTCTGTGTCTGCAATGCTTGTGGCGAAAGGAAATAAGAGAAGAAAAATCTGTTTTTGCCAGCCTGCTGGGTAACAAGTTAATTAGGCAATAATTGTGAAGAAACTTGGCTGCAGTGTAGATAAATTTACCTGTAACTAGTCTACTGGAGCAGGTGCCCTGATTAGAGGGATTAAAAGGCTATACATATCTGAATCATTTTAATATCACACCCAATGTTGTAGGTTCATAAGTTATGTACCATAAATAAGACTGCATGTGTCTTAATGAATATAAAATGATGGAAGAGAGTTGAAAACATGGTTGGAAAAGGAGAACTTTGTTTAGGCAATTTCTCTTATTTTTTACAATGCCTAGGCATGACAAGTCTTCGAAATAATGGAAAGAATTTGATAGTTATTGTTTTCTGTTTCCCATATGTAGACGCATTTTGTTGCCTCTGCAACAGACAACTTTTGAAAACATTGTGACAAGTAAAGTAATTACTGCTTATGATCAATTTCTCCTATGCTATGTTTTCTTAACTCTTTTCCCTAAAAGAGAATTTCCATAATTTTAAGTCTCCTGCTGCTGATTTATTTATGGGGGAAAGGGTTAAATATTATAAATTGATTACTGATAATTGTCGTAACTCTTTTCCACCTTTAGATGCACTTTGACGCATCTGTAGCAGACGGCTTTGAAACCATTGTGGCAAATGAGCCATTTTGTTGCAAAAGAAGAAATTGCTCATTTGCCACAAAGATTTTCAACTATAAAATAATCATACTTTAATTTATTGATATTTTCCGCATTTTTTCCTAGATGTTTTCAAAGTCGTCTTCTGCATACAACATGTATTTATTGTATGTGGTAAAGGGTTCGAATGAAATCAGAGGAAAGTTTTATATCACAAAAGTGTTTGTTTTTTCTCGTTTTAGTCCAAGGCGAGCAAGAGTTGGCCACCAGAACTTTAACCATACAGTCTAAACGATTCTATCTCGATGTCAAGCAAAACAGGAGAGGGCGATTCATTAAGATCGCTGAGGTAATGCTGCTGACCTAACCTTTTGCTGACTTTTTTGTTACTTGTCAATCCAGGGGTTGTGAGTTTGAAACCCAGCTCAGCCAACATTCTTTCTGACATTTGATAAAAAGTCAATGTGACGAGCGTCATTCGCCTTCCAGCAATGGGCTAATAGTTTATGTGGAAAAGCAATCAGTTGCTTGGAAAGAATAATGTGTGAAGTACTTGTGTGAGAATGCCATGAATTACATGTAGGTGAACTGGTTGCCGTTTTATAACTGAAAAATTGTTTAAAACGGGGTTAAACCCAATCAATTTAAAAGATTGTGTTGCCTATTTTGGCAAGGATACACATAGGAATCACTTCACCTTTGTCTGTCTTATACTGACAACAGTTACTTCTAATACCTGTGCACCAGGCATCTTTTTTTAGAAACATTATTAGAAGATAAGAAAATGGTCAAAACAACCAATTTCTTCTTTTTCCCCACATAGTTTTTAACTGTTTCAAAATGTTACTTCATCTTGCAAAAATCAAGATTTTAACATTTATAGCTATGTCTGGGATCGTGAACAATTGCTTTAAACAATATCTCTTCAATAAGCACTGGGACCAATTACAGCAAAACCTAGCAGGAATGTTCTTTGGGTGGTCTGCTTTCATAATTGTTCAAAGAAATTGATTGGTTTCTGCTGTGTCAGAAATGAGGGAATAGTGCTCAAACCTTAAAAATCCTCTTGTCCAAAAGTGCTGGCCCGATTTGATAATAATTGTCCAATCCATCAAATAATGTAGCCACCCTGGAGCGTGTTGTGTTTTCCTTATTATGGTAATATTCTTATAAAAATATTTTTTTCCAAAAGAACTGGCCCAATTTGAAATTATTTTGCAATTATTCCAATCTGTTGAAAAACACCACCACCAGAGGCAGCTAGGGTTCTTATCCTTATATACAGAGTTAAAACTTTAAAAATCTTCTTGTACATGGACTAGCTTGATTTGAAATTAATTTTGGACGAGTGTCCTAGGATGACCCTCTACCAAATTCTTAAAGTTGTTTTCCTTACATGTATATATATAGTAAAAGCTTTAAGAATCTTGTCCAAAAGCACTTGACCAATTTGACAATTCTTTTGCACAAATGTTACTTGGGTGAACTGCTTCTAAGACAGTTACATTAAATCAGGTGAGCCATATCTATAGGATCTGCGTGTTCTTGTCCTCTTGTTTACGCCGTGTGGAAGCGCGGCATCAGTATAGGATAGGTTTTAATGTTGTACCATGGGGTGACGTAACGGAAAAGGGAGCAACCTATATTATTATTGTTAAGAAAAACAACCTTTATGAATAAGTAAATTGTATAAAATGATTTAAGAAACAGCAAGATACAAAATACGTATGTCTTCTACCGTTATTACAAAACTTTAGACACATTTAATACATTTCCCACAACTTCCTAGGCTATGCTTTTTATACCCCCGATAAACGAAGTTTAGAGGGGGTATATTGGAGTCACCCTGTGGTTGGTCGGTCGGTCGGTCGGTCGGTCGGTCGGTCGGTCGGTCGGTCGGTCGGTCGGTCGGTTGGTCCGTTGCGATTTTCCTTGTCCGGAGCATAACTTTAAAACTAATTGTTGGAATTTAATAAAACTTCATAGGATGATACAACACATTGAGAGGAAGTGCAGTGTACAGGAACCATAACTCTATTTTACCTAAATACAGAGTTATTGCCCTTTGTTACTTTTTCTTGTCCGGAGAATTACTTGATAACTAACAGATGGAATATAATAAGACTGCATACAATGGTAGAGCATAATCAGAGGAAGTGCAGTGTACAAGAACCATAACTCTAATTTACATAATTACAGAGTTATTGCCCTTTGTTACTTTTTCTTGTTCGTAGAGTCTTGTCCGGAGCATAACTTTAAAACTAATTGTTGGAATTTAATAAAACTTCATAGGATGAAACAACACATTGAGAGGAAGTGCGGTGTACAGGAACCATAACTCTATTTTATCTAATTACAGAGTTATTGCCCTTTGTTACTTTTTCTTGTCCGGAGAATTACTTAATAACTAACAGATGGAATCTAATAAAACTACATACAATGGTAGAGCATAATCAGAGGAAGTGCAGTGTACAAGAACCATAACTCTAATTTACATAATTACAGAGTTATTGCCCTTTGTTACTTTTTCTTGTTCGTAGAGTCTTGCCGGAGCATAACTTTAAAACTAATTGTTGGAATTTAATAAAACTTCATAGGATGAAACAACACATTGAGAAGAAGTGCGGTGTACAGGAACCATAACTCTATTTTATCTAAATACAGAGTTATTGCCCTTTGTTACTTTTTCTTGTCCGGAGAATTACTTGATAACTAACAGATGGAATATAATAAGACTGCATACAATGGTAGAGCATAATCAGAGGAAGTGCAGTGTACAAGAACCATAACTCTAATTTACATAATTTCAGAGTTATTGCCCTTTGTTACTTTTTCTTGTTCGTAGAGTCTTGTCCGGAGCATAACTTTAAAACTAATTGTTGGAATTTAATAAAACATCATAGGATGATACAACACATTAAGAGGAAGTGCAATATACAGGAACCATAACTCTATTTTACCTAAATACAGAGTTATTGCCCTTTGTTACTTTTTCTTGTCCGGAGAATTACTTAATAACTAACAGATGGAATATAATAAAACTACATACAATGGTAGAGCATAATGAGAGGAAGTGCAGTATACAAGAACCATAACTCTAATTTACATAATTACAGAGTTATTGCCCTTTGTTACTTTTTCTTATTCGTAGAGTCTTGTCCGGAGCATAACTTTAAAACAAATTGTTGGAATTTAATAAAACTTCATAGGATGATACAACACATTGAGAGGAAGTGCGGTGTACAGGAACCATAACTCTATTTTATCTAAATACAGAGTTATTGCCCTTTGTTACTTTTTCTTGTCCGGAGAATTACTTAATAACTAACAGATGGAATCTAATAAAACTACATACAATGGTAGAGCATAATCAGAGGAAGTGCAGTGTACAAGAACCATAACTCTAATTTACATAATTACAGAGTTATTGCCCTTTGTTACTTTTTCTTGTTCGTAGAGTCTTGTCCGGAGCATAACTTTAAAACTAATTGTTGGAATTTAATAAAACTTCATAGGATGAAACAACACATTGAGAGGAAGTGCGGTGTACAGGAACCATAACTCTATTTTATCTAAATACAGAGTTATTGCCCTTTGTTACTTTTTCTTGTCCGGAGAATTACTTGATAACTAACAGATGGAATATAATAAGACTGCATACAATGGTAGAGCATAATCAGAGGAAGTGCAGTGTACAAGAACCATAACTCTAATTTACATAATTACAGAGTTATTGCCCTTTGTTACTTTTTCTTGTTCGTAGAGTCTTGTCCGGAGCATAACTTTAAAACTAATTGTTGGAATTTAATAAAACTTCATAGGATGAAACAACACATTGAGAGGAAGTGCGGTGTACAGGAACCATAACTCTATTTTATCTAAATACAGAGTTATTGCCCTTTGTTACTTTTTCTTGTCCGGAGAATTACTTGATAACTAACAGATGGAATATAATAAGACTGCATACAATGGTAGAGCATAATCAGAGGAAGTGCAGTGTACAAGAACCATAACTCTAATTTACATAATTTCAGAGTTATTGCCCTTTGTTACTTTTTCTTGTTCGTAGAGTCTTGTCCGGAGCATAACTTTAAAACTAATTGTTGGAATTAATTAAACATCATAGGATGATACAACACATTGAGAGGAAGTGCGGTGTACAGGAACCATAACTCTATTTTACCTAAATACAGAGTTATTGCCCTATGTTACTTTTTCTTGTCCGGAGAATTATTTAATAACTAACAGATGGAATCTAATAAAACTACATACAACGGTAGAGCATAATCAGAGGAAGTGCAGTGTACAAGAACCATAACTCTACTTTACATAATAACAGTGTTATTGCCCTTTGTTATCCAAAAATGAACAAAACAAGAATAACCCGATCCATAACATTGTCCTTTTAAGGTGGGGTTTCTAAATATTTCACAACCTTTCCTATCAGGGCGGCGTTCGGGGGTATTAATCACATTCAGTGATAGTTCTAGTTTTAATAGTTTGGTTTACGACCCGATTCATCAAAGCTCGGAAAAAAGTTTCTGGTGATGTTTTTGCCTATTTACAATATTGAGATTTTTAAATAAATTGGTAATCTTTAAAAATTCAATAATGATTCATTTTAATTACTACATATTACAGTATAATTCTATAAACTGTAAAAACAACGTTAACCCAACTATGCAATAGGCAGGGCCGTAACATGACTCTATTAATTGTAAATGCAGCATGTCATCGCTTGGCGATTTTGGTCATTCTTATTTAATAGGTCTAAGACAAGGTGTCATCGGTTCCCAAAGAATAATTAAGTTGTGTCTGCTTCCTTCCGCTATGAATACTCTGCTGTTTTCATGATTTTTGTCCGATTTCTGAAATTCATTGGATTCGTAATCGGATTTTCATGTTTCGTTCTAGATGAACAATTCGTACCAACTGATTTTCGCTCATTGCTCTTGGGGATCTGACTTGACCATTTTCTTTTGTTTATTTTTCAGTTTTCTACTGGCATGTTCAAAATGATTAAAGTGACATTACAAACAAACCAAACAGACTTAATAAATCTTGCTATATTTTGACTACATGTGAACTTTCATAATGCTCAATCTTGATCATAAATATCTTCTTTTTTAGATCACCTGAGCCGAAGGCTCAAGGTGAGCTATTCTGATCACTTTTTGTCCGTCGTCCGTCCGGCGTTAACTTTTAGCTTTAAACATCATCTCCTCCCAAACTCCAAGGACAATTTCCGTGAAACATCACAGGACTGTTCCTCTGGTTGGCCTCTTTCAAAGTTGTTCAAAGATTTAAATTCCATTGAGAACTTTGGTTGCTGCGGCATCAGAAAGGGGGCAAAAGGTCCAAACTTAAAAAAAATCTTCTCCTCCGAATCTGACTGTCAGATTCAAATATAATTTGGTAGAAATGTTCATTGGATGACCCTCTAAAAAATTGTTCAAGCCATGCTGATTGGTCGAAAAACATGGCAGTCAGGCGGCATCAAAAAGGGGGCAAAATGACAAAATTTGAAAATTCCATTTTTATGCAAATGCTTGTCTGATTTTAAGAAAATATAATACGAATCTTACTGTAATGATTCTCTATTTAATTTGTTTAAGCCGTTTTGATTGGTTACACAATCATATCAACCAGGCGTCATCACAAAAAGGGTAAATTGAACTTTTAGCTACAAATGACAACCAACTCCTACCATTCCAATAGACCAATTTCCACAAAACATCACAAGAATGTTCCTTTGGTGGTCCTCTTTCAAAATTGTTCAAAGATTTAAATTCCATTGAGAACTTTGGTTGCTTCTGCATCAGAAAGTGAGAAAAATACCCAAATTTTAAAATCCTTTTCCTCCATAATCTACTTGTGCGATTGCAAGATAATTTGGTAGAAATGTTTCTTAAGTGACCCTCTAAATAAACTGTTGAAGCCATATTGATTTCGTTGAAAAACAGGGCAGCAAGGCGGCATCAGGAAAGGTGCAAAATGACAAAAACTTTATAATTCCATTCTTATTAAAGTTCTTGTTAGATTTCAAGATATAAATGGCCTTTACTGATAAGCTGTTTCTTGAGAAGTGTCCTCTCCTTTCAGTTTCATTTGCACTCCCTGATAAAATTTTCCAGATATTTGCAGTTAAATATTTGCTACTAATTTACTATCAATTAGGTGATTGATTTAGGGCCATCTTGGCCCTCTTGTTTTTTTTTAAATTACTTTGTATTTTTAGCTCACCAGAGCACGTAGTGCTCAAGGTGAGTTATTGTGATCGCCTTTTGTCCGTCATTCGTCGTCCGTCGTCAACATTTGCTTGTTAATCCACTAGAGGCAACATTTTGCATCCAATCTTTATAAAAGTTTATCAGAACATATATCTCGATCAACTCTAGGCCAAGTTCGAAACTGGGTCATGTGGGGTCAAAATCTAGGTCACTAGGTCAAATTTAAGGAAAATCTTGTTAACACTCCTGAAGCCGCATTTTTGGCTTGAGCATGTTGAAACTTTGTCAGAATGTTTGTCTTAGTGATATCTAGGCCAAGTTCGAAAATAGGTCATGTCGGGTCAAAAGCTAGGTCACTAGGTCAAATTGAAGGAAAATCTTGTTAACACTCTGGAAGCCACATTTTAAACTTGACCATGTTGAAACTTTGTCAGAATGTTTGTCTTAGTGATATCTAGGCCAAGTTCGAAAATAGGTCATGTCGAGTCAAAAGCTAGGTCACTAGGTCAAATTTAAGGAAAATCTTGTTAACACTCCTGAAGCCGCATTTTTGGCTTGAGCATATTGAAACTTTGTCAGAATGTTTGTCATAGTGATATCTAGGCCAAGTTCGAATATAGGTCATGTCGGGTCAAAAACTAGGTCACTAGGCCAAATTGAAGGAAAATCTTGTTAACACTCTGGAAGCCACATTTTAAACTTGACCATGTTGAAACTTTGTCGGAAAGTTTGTCTTGATGATATCTAGGCCAAGTTCGAATATGGGTCATGTCCGGTCAAAAAGTAGGTCACTAGGCCAAATTGAAGGAAAATCTTGTTAACACTCTGGAAGCCACATTTTAAACTTGAGCATGTTGAAACTTTATTAGAAAGTTTGTCTTTTGATATCTAGGCCAAGTTCGAATATGGGTCATGTCCGGTCAAAAACTAGGTCACTAGGCCAAATTTAAAGAAATCTTGATTAAACTCGAGAAGCCACATTTCTGGCTTGAACATGTTGAAACTTTGTCAGAATATTTGTCTAAGTAATAGCTAGGCCAAGTTCGAATATGAGTCATGTCGGGTCAAAAACTAGGTCACTAGGCCAAATTTAAGGAAAATCTCGTTAACACTCTTGAAGCCGCATTTTAAACTTGAGCATGTTGAAACTTTATCAGAAAGTTTGTCCTGATGATATCAGGCCAAGTTCGAATATGGGTCATGTCATGTCAAAAACTAGGTCACTAGACCAACTTTAAGGGAAATCTTGTTAACACTCTGGAAGCCACATGTTTGGCTTGAGCATGAGAGAGTTATGTCTTAAATAGCCCATTCTCAGGTGAGCGATTCCAGGGCCTCATGGCCCTCTTGTTTGTTTATATACTCCCGTTTTTGCTTTCATACTTCTGCTAAACTGGAAGGAGAATAGACTTCCCTCTCCTTCAAAAGTGTGTGTCACAAGTTAACTTATAACTAGAGGCAATAAACCTTAATACATACATGTATATGTAAATATTTAAGCTCCTTTTTATGCCCCCGGAATCTCCGATTCGGTGGGCATCTAGTTTTTGGCCTGTCTGCACGTCTGTCTGTTTAACTTTAACCTTGACCACTACTTTTGAACCATAACAGGTACGGCTACCATATTTCACATGTGTATTCCTTGTGACATGACCTTTCTGTCAGTACCAACATTTTTGTCCTTGCGACCTTGACCTTTGACCTAGATGTTGCCATTCTCGAAAAAAAAACTTTAACCTTGGCCATTACTTTTGAACCATAACAGGTACGGCTACCATATTTCACATGTGTATTCCTTGTGACATGACCTTTCTGTCAGTACCAACATTTTTGACCTTGCGACCTTGACCTTTGACCTAGATGTTGCCATTCTCGAAAAAAACTTTAACCTTGGCCATTACTTTTGAACCATAACAGGTGCGGCTACCATATTTCACATGTGTATTCCTTGTGACATGACCTTTCTGTCAGTACCAACATTTTTGTCCTTACGACCTTGACCTTTGACCTAGATGTTGCCATTCTCGAAAAATACTTTAACCTTTGCCATTACTTTTGAACCATAACAGGTACGGCTACCATATTTCACATGTGTATTCCTTGTGACATGACCTTTCTGTCAGTACCAACATTTTTGACCTTGCGACCTTGACCTTTGACCTAGATGTTGCCATTCTCGAAAAATACTTTAACCTTGGCCATTACTTTTGAACCATAACAGGTACGGCTACCATATTTCACATGTGTATTCCTTGTGACATGACTTTTCTGTCAGTACCAACATTTTTGACCTTGCGACCTTGACCTTTGACCTAGATGTTGCCATTCTCGAAAAAAATAAATTAACCTTGGCCATTACTTTTGAACCATAACAGGTACTGCTACCATATTTCACATGTGTATTCCTTGTGACATGACCTTTCTGTCAGTACCAACATTTTTGTCCTTGCGACCTTGACCTTTGACCTAGATGTTGCCATTCTCGAAAAAAACTTTAACCTTGGCCATTACTTTTGAACCATAACAGGTACGGCTACCATATTTCACATGTGTATTCCTTGTGACATGACCTTTCTGTCAGTACCAACATTTTTGACCTTGCGACCTTGACCTTTGACCTAGATGTTGCCATTCTCGAAAAAAACTTTAACCTTGGCCATTACTTTTGAACCATAACAGGTACGGCTACCATATTTCACATGTGTATTCCTTGTGACATGACCTTTATGTCAGTACCAACATTTTTGACCTTGCGACCTTGACCTTTGACCTAGATGTTGCCATTCTCGAAAAAAAACTTTAACCTTGGCCATTACTTTTGAACCATAACAGGTACGGCTACCATATTTCACATGTGTATTCCTTGTGACATGACCTTTATGTCAGTACCAACATTTTTGACCTTGCGACCTTGACCTTTGACCTAGATGTTGCCATTCTCGAAAAAAACTTTAACCTTGGCCATTACTTTTGAACCATAACAGGTACTGCTACCATATTTCACATGTGTATTCCTTGTGACATGACCTTTCTGTCAGTACCAACATTTTTGACCTGCGACCTTGACCTTTGACCTACATGTTGCCATTCTCAAAAAAAACTTTAACCTTCACCACTACTTTTGAACCATAACAGGTAAGGCTACCATATTTCACATGTGTATACCTTGTGACATGACCTTTCTGTCAGTACAAAATTTTTCACCTTGACCTTTGACATAGATGTTGCCATTCTCGATAAAAACTTTAACCTTGACGACTACTTTTGAACCATAACAGGTACGGCTACCATATTTCACATGTGTATACCTTGTGACATGACCTTTCTGTCAGTACCAAAATTTTCACCTTGCGACCTTGACCTTTGACCTAGATGTTGCCATTCTCGAAAAAAACCTTGAACCTTGACCACTACTGTTGAACCATAAGGTGAGCTATTGTGATCACATTTTGTCCGTCGTCCGTCGTCCATCGTCAACATTTGAGCTTGTTAACACTCTACGGGCTACATTTTGCATCCAATCTTCATGAAAGTTTATCAGAACGTTCATCTCCATAAAATCTTGGACAAGTTCGAAACTGGGCGATATGAGGTCAAAAACTAGGTCACTAGGTCGAATTGAAGGAAAATCTTGTTAACACTCTGGAGGCCACATTTTCAACTTGAGCATATTGAAACTTTATCAGAATGTTTGTCTTGATAATATGTAGGTCAAGTTCGAACATGGGTCACGTTGGGTCAAAAAGTAGGTCACTAGGTCAAATTGAAGGAAAATCTTGTTAACACTCCAGAGGCCGCAATTTTTGCTTCAGCAGTTTGAAATTTTGTCAAAATGTTTGTCTTAAAAATATCTAGGTCAAGTTCGAATATGGGTTATGCCGGGTCAAAAACTAGGTCACTAGCCCAAATTGAAAGAAAATTTTTTTACACTTTGGATGCCACTTTTTCAACTTGAGCATATTGAAACTTTATCAGAATGTTTGTCTTGATGATATGTAGGTCAAGTTCGAACATGGGTCACGTTGGGTCAAAAAGTAGGTCACTAGGTCAAATTGAAGGAAAATCTTGTTAACACTCCAGAGGCCGCAATTTTTGCTTCAGCAGTTTGAAATTTTGTCAAAATGTTTGTCTTAAAAATATCTAGGTCAAGTTCGAATATGGGTTATGCCGGGTCAAAAACTAGGTCACTAGCCCAAATTGAAAGAAAATCTTTTTTACACTTTGGATGCCGCATTTTTTGCTTCAGCAGCTTGAAATTTTGTCAGAATGTTTGTCTTAAAGATATCTAGTTCAAGTTCAAATATGGGTCATATTGGATCAGAAACTAGGTCACTAGGCCAAATTGAGGGAAAATCTTGTTAACTCTGTAAAAGCTGCATTTTTTGCTTCAGCAATTTGAAATTTGGTCAGAATGTTTGTATAAATGATATCTAGGCCAAGTTCGGATATGGGTCATGCCGGGTTAAAAACTAGGTCACTAGACCAAATTGAAGGGTAATCATGTTAACACTCTGGATACTGCATTTTTAATTTCAGCATGATAAAACTTTATCAGAATGTTTTTCTTGATGATATGTAGGCCAAGTTTGAATATGGGTCATGCTGGATCAAAAACTAGGTCACTAGATCAAATTGAAGGAAAATCTTGTGAACACTTTGGATGCCGCATTGTTTGCTTCAGCAGCTTGAAATTTGGTCAGAATGTTTGTCTGAATTATATCTAGGTCAAGTTCAAATATGGGTCATATTGGATCAGAAACTAGGTCAATAAAGGAAAATATTGTTCAAACTCCGGAGGCCGCATTTTTACTTTGAGCAAGTTGAAACTTAGTCAGAATGTTTGTCTTGATGATATCTAGTCCATGTTGGAATATGGGTCATATCAGGTAAAAAATATAGATCACTAGGCCAAATGAAGGAAAGTATTGTTAACACTGTGGAGGTTGCATGCAGAATAATTGTCTTGATGCGTTTTGCATTGCAGTACATTGTATAATTAAGGTGAGCGATCCAGGGCCATCATGGCCCTCTTGTTTATCTAATTGATCTAGTTAGAGGATTTAAAACAGTTTATTGGTAAACTTGTCATTTCACGACTAAACTTCACATGCTGAATATGACATAGATCATAGCATATAAAACTTTTAATCGCTACGTCAATATTGACCCTTTCTGCTCTTGGTAACCTTTTTATATAGGCTATGGTAGTCGGGTGAGCAATATAGGCACATCTTGGACTTCTTGTTTAAAATAAAGGGACATTTGGCCTTCTTGTTCAAAATATTTACATCCTGTCTGTTTACACAGGTTATTTAAATGTACTGTTTCAAACCGCATCTGCTTCCTTTAAGTCATGCTTCAATATCATGCGCGGCGTCTTTGATACTTTGCATCAAAATTTGTCTTGTTTTCACTTGTAGTCAATAATTATACTGATATGTCATTGATTTGCCTAGAATGATGTTTTGTTAGAAAGGGTTAAAATTTGATGATGGATAGTTAATTGAAAGAAAATATTTATTAAAGTTCACTCCATTTTCAGTTATTTGATTTGAATGTATCTTTTTGATTAAGAATCTAAAACTCTGTTGGGAAAGGAGAAATTGTCTGTTTAGATTAAGTTCTCCTTTTTGCACAATGTTTCAAAATACTCTGCTGCAGAAGCATCTTATGTCCCATGTATCTAGGAAAGGATTTACTCGTTCCCACAATTAACCAATCTGTATCGGACAAATTTAAAAATATTGAAAATCTCCTTAAATAAAAGTTTAATTATTGAAAATAGTTTCAAACCGCATCTGCTTCCTTTAAGTCATGCTTCAATATCATGCGCGGCGTCTTTGATACTTTGCATCAAAATTTGTCTTGTTTTCACTTGTAGTCAATAATTATACTGATATGTCATTGATTTGCCTAGAATGATGTTTTGTTAGAAAGGGTTAAAATTTGATGATGGATAGTTAATTGAAAGAAAATATTTATTAAAGTTCACTCCATTTTCAGTTATTTGATTTGAATGTATCTTTTTGATTAAGAATCTAAAACTCTGTTGGGAAAGGAGAAATTGTCTGTTTAGATTAAGTTCTCCTTTTTGCACAATGTTTCAAAATACTCTGCTGCAGAAGCATCTTATGTCCCATGTATCTAGGAAAGGATTTACTCGTTCCCACAATTAACCAATCTGTATCGGACAAATTTAAAAATATTGAAAATCTCCTTAAATAAAAGTTTAATTA